>JANPWX010000075.1:256584-286585 GCA_024734555.1 Trochalopteron elliotii
GGGGGGGGGGACAGGAGAGTTGTGCCCCTCCCCCCAAAACGGTACAGAGGGGTTTCACCCCCAGCCCTGTGCAAATGGGTGTCGGTGCATTCACACACGTACACCCCCACACATTCATCCCTTCCTCACAACCCCTGGGGACGGCGCTGGCAGGAGAGTTGTGCCCCCCCAAAGGGGTATAAAGGGGCGCGGAGGGGCTCCCCCCCCCCCACCCCGTGCAAATGGGGGTCGGTGCATTCACCCCTCCTCACACACCTCCGGGTTTGGGGCTCTGCGGGGGTTAGTCCAGAGGTGGAAAGGAGGATTAAACACATTCCTGCTGCACCCCGAGTTGCCAAGAGCCCCCCCTCTTTCTGACAGCATCCCTTAAACATCCATCCCTCTGGACACATCCATACCCTGGCGCGGGTAGTGTGCAGGGCTGTGAGTGTCCCAGCACACACACCCAGGTGTGAGCACACACCTGCTGGGACACACCTGGGTTACACTCTCGGGGTGTCCCAGCCCTCCAGGACACCTTCCCGCACAGCCCTGCTGGGCTCTTGGCCATCGAAGGGGATCCCCGTCCTACCCTGGTGGCTCCAAAATAATTCTGGGATTTTAAATGCAGCCGCGGCTGAGCAAGCCCGGGGAGCCGCCGAGAATTGTGCACGTCGGGGAGATGGAAATGTCACATTTCAGAGTGGTAGCGGTTGACTTGTCCCCCACAATAACCACATTAGCTGTTTCTGTCAGGAGAAAGGCAGGAGCTGGTCTCAAAATACCACGGGAATGCAAAAAGTAAGCATTTTTTTGTTACAAGTTGTTGTGTCTGGGTCTTTCAGCAGATCTCAGGTTCTCTCTCCTCTCATGTTTCCTCTCCCCCTTCTGCAGCGAACGTTTTGGGAACTGCAAGGAAATCCAGAGCCTGAATCTTTCTTTGCTCAGGCCGTTCCACTTGAATCTGAATGGAGCACGGGTTACAGAGCAGGGCTGTTACTGCTGCCGGTGGGATGGCACCCACAGCGAGGGATTTGGGGTGAAAGAAGCACAGTCCCTGTATCATTCCCGTCGGCATTTGTGATGCCAACCCCAAAGCCACCCTGTGCCAGCCCCTGGGCAAACGACGTCAGGAGCCCGGAGCCCCTTGACCACTGGAGGGAGCCCATATTGTGCCAGAATGCAAGAGAAACAGTACGGGGAAGACAAAAAAAAAAAAAAAACAAAACCAAAAAAACCCCTAAAATATGAAATATCGGATCATTGTAGTCAGAACAAAGTGTCTTCTCCAGGTCAGACCGGGATGCAAAATGTTATAAAAATCAGATTTAAATGTCCCATTGTACTTCATCAGCACAAAGAGGAGAAAAAATTTTAAAGAGCAAGGCTCTTCCCCCCCCCCCCCCCCCCATATTTTGAATGTCAGTCTGGCACCTTTCACAGGGAGTGAATTCATACACCAGCATGGTGGCAGACCTGGCTTGGGAAGGGAAAAATGCCCTTGTGTCATCCCAAGGGCCAGCTCAGCTTCCCTTCTCTCTCCTTACTTAAATGTAGGTCAGCACCTATAGACTCCTTCCCAACCCGCCCTGGAGCTGCAGCAGCTCACTGCTGCTGCTTTCCACCGAGATTTTGCTCTCCTGATAAGCCAGCCACGGCAGAGGCAGAGCAGGAGAAGCCACATGCCATAATTATGGTACAACATCCTCATCATGCACCTACAGGAGGCTGCCCTGCACCAAAAACTGCTTGGCAATTGTGCTGAGGAATGTTCCTGGTTCCCTAAATTACGTGTTGTGAATGTTGAAGTATTTGTAATTCAAACCACACTTGTAACACACAAATATTTCTGGCTTCGCAGAGTGATGCCAAGTTGCTGGAGACCCTGAAATGTCAAAATGGAATAAAACTGAAAGTGATTTGTGTACTAATCTGTTTTCTTGGCCCTGGAAAAATTACCATCAAAAGCATGATATAACCACAGTCCCACAGACACAGAGAGCCTGTTGTGTTTGACACCCCTGTTATAAAATACTGTCCTTAACAGATAAAAACAGCATTCTAATAAACTTTTCCTGTCTTACCTGAGCTGAGCACTTTCATGGTTGAATACAGTGCTTTATCCAATGTAATTCTGATTTTTCCCCCTCTATTCTGGTCTCCCACTGGGTTTTTGCCCTTCCACTCCCCTGGTTGTTCTCCTTGGGGGCTTGCACAGATCTGGGTGGGTTTGCCCCCCCAGCACCATGAGCTGAGGTTCTGTAGCAGCTGGTGGCTGCTGTCACCACACATGATACATCTATCCCCTAATTGCCCTGAGCTGACAGGACCCTGGCAGGGCACAGGCTTCTCCTTGAGCTGTGCTTTTCCAGAGCTACTCCAGCACAGGAGCCATTGCTCTGGTGCCTTTGAAACTTCTCCTTCCCCCCAGCGCTCAGGTAGTGGCTTTTTGTCACACGTGAGTAAGAACAGATGTGAGCTGGTGTGAAGGGGAGGAGAAGGAACAGATGATGCCAGAGGTTCAGTGCTCACAGAGCAGGAGGAATCCTGCTGCTGCCTTGTAAACCTCCACTTGCCCAGTGTGCCTGTGTCTGGGGGAAAGGTCTGTGACCAAAGTGTTCCCAGGGTGCTGGGTGGGTGGCTTTGAGCACAAAGAGCCAGGCAGTCACACAGATACAGCTGAGAGTGACAAAGCTAAGCTAAGCAAAGGTCTTCACACATTCAGGGCTGTGTTGGGGTGGCTCAACCACACCCAGGCAAAATATTCGTCCACCGTAGACTTGACACCTCTTGTTTGGTTTTGTATCATCCAACCGAGTGCAAAATTGTCACCAAGCACTTCTTGCACTTCTTACCCACAGCAGTGAGAAAATGAATGTCAAAGCCTGACTCGAGCACTGGCCATGCTCCAGTGACACAAACAACCTCATTCCTTGAGGAGAATCCGGTCTCTGATGCTGCATAGGATTTCCCAGAGCCCACACAAAGTGATGCTCCAAGGCTCCCCCTTGTCTGAGGTGATGCTCACAGGGTCAGATGGGCAAGATCACTCTGGGAAACCAGGATCCAGGATACCATAGGCTCTTCCCAAGTTTTCCAAGGAAAATATGACCCTGCAAACCATTTGTACGGAGTCCCTCTGAAGGATGCAAGCACATCCCTCCTGGCCACCCTACCACAAATTGTGTCTTGAGGGTGAACACTTAAACAGAATCATAGAATTGTTAAATTGGAAAAGATCTCAAAGGTCTTTGATTAAACCATGAATGAAGTGCACTGAACTTATACATAATTTTTTTTATTGGAAAAACTCACTTTTATGACTTATGTTTCTTTCCCCACATTTTCCTCCCAGTTGCTGGGACCATGCTGTGCTATGACACCTCCACATCAGGGTGGTTGTAGCCAGCTATGAAATGTCCTCTCCATGGCACTGGCCCAAAGCAGAAAGGGCTCCTGAAAACCTGGTACACCATTCCTCCTGATGTCTGGCACAGACATTTCACATCAGCAAACCCACTGTGGTGAGCATCATCACAGGAGTCTGACAGTTCACCTCACACCCTGCACTGGATGAGCTGGTTCCCCCTTTTTTTGAGTAACAACCAAATACCTGGAACATTTGCCCAGAAAACACATCTGGGTTCAATTCCCTCCCCAGCCCGAGAGTCTCTAACCTGTATTTCCCACGAGAGAGATGTACCACGATGCTAAACAGCAATCTGGCAGGGGGGGAAAACATGGTATTTTTTATTCTTTCTCTCCAAGCAGAGCTATTGTACAAACAGGAACACAAGTGTCCCGAGGCCAAAAAGAGAGCAAGGAGCACATGACTCCCTACCCTGCCTGCCACAGCAGCAGTGATAACATGTTCTGCTTATTATCAATAGCTGTTTTACAATAAATGCATCATCTGCCCTGAACAGAGGGCCCAGAGCCCAGGATTTGCTTACCCCATAGCTCACCCCATAGCTTATTTTGGGGGAGAGGAAGCAATGGTTTAGAGGTTGGAACCCGTGAATGTGGCACCTCGAGTTAAGTCTGTAGGCTGGAGGAATGTGCCAAGATGCAAATTTCCCACTGTGCTTCTGAGAATAAAAGTATTGCCATTAATCAGCCTCTCTTCCTCTGTTTTTTAGGTCATCACTTATTGGTACAAGGGGGCTGGAACAAGCACAGGGAAGACACAGAGTGTTCCAGTGGCACAGACAGTGCTCATCATCCAGGCACGGCTGCAAATGTAACATAAAACCCTGGTTTTGTACAGAAAACCCTTGCTGAGCACGCAAACCCCCAGTGAAATACTGGAGTTGTCACCTCTGGCACTGACAGGGGCACCAAGCCAAGTGTTTGTAATAAAAATCCTGCAGCAGAAAGGGAAAAACCCTTGATTACCCAACATTTCAATAAGCTGGGAGGAAGCTGCCAGTGCTTCTTTGCTGAAAAGAAGCCTTCCCAAAAAGGTTTTTCCAAGTCTCTTTCAGCTTGTAGATTTTTATCTTCTCTCCACACAGAGCCTCCTGCATGTATGGGAAGCACTGGAGCTGTTTTCATGATGTGCTCAAAAGTCAAGGTGCTTTTGGTTTTCCTACCTGTTTGCAAGCCTCTCACCCCAATGGAAAAAAAGCAGAGTTGGGGCCAGACCACAAAAGAGTTAATTTGCTGTATATGCCAGACTGACCTTTTTTGGCAGCTCAAACATCTGCACCCAAGAAACACCTAAGGGATGAAAATTCTTCTAAAACTAGGGCTAGGGAGAATACCTTCCAGCACCCCACCAGCCATCAAAGCAGTGTGAAAAAACTTGCAAATACTTAGGTTAAAAAGCAAACCCCAGTCCTTGGGTCAGGCACTGCTCCCACACTGGTTTGTGCAGTGCCTGTGGCAGCCCAACACCATTTCCTCAGGACAAACCAGCCTTTGGTGGGGTTTTGCAGCAGGACTTTATAATATATATCAGCCATCCAATGCTGGCAGTGGAACAACAGAACAGATTTCAGCCTCCAACATTTTTTGTTAGAGAATTTCTTTATATCACATGTGCTGAGTGTGGGCATCACCTCCTAATCCTGGGAGCTCTTCAAGGTAAAGGATGGCAGAATGGCAAATGCTTACAGCTGCAGCTCCTTTCTGAGCAGTTGCTGGGCCAGCAGCTTCAGTGTTCAAGGTAAAAATGAGTTATGATAGCCCATATGGATGAGACAAAAATAAGATTCTTGGGCAGTTTTTATGAGAATAGGTGATGGACTCAGTGGTAAAAGTTTTTCCCAATGTCCTGGGTAATACACATGGAAATAATTTGACCTCTGTAAAACCTTCAGAGGGCCATAACATCCACCTCTTTCTTTCTTTGATTAAGCTGGGCATCCTGGCTGCTGCCTTCCTCCTCTGTCGGTGGCAGAGGACATTTTGAAGGGGATTGATGCCAATATAATGTACATTAATTGCCTGCCTTGGGAACTTTGGGTGAAAACGCTGTGATGTGATGACTTGCTCTGTGCAGACTCACCAGGTATCAACACTTGGAGCTGGATTGTACCTAGGGCAGCTTCTGTATTCCTGACAGAGCTGATATGACTTATCCCTGGGGTGAGGAGGTGGGAGAGAAAGAATTGCTTGTGACAGATACTAGTCATGTTGCCTAATGAAGTTTTGCAAGGTGTTCAGAAACAGCAGGACGGGGTCAAATCAGGGAAGGTCACACTGCTGGAAGCTGCATTCCTGAGTCAAGACCTGGCTTTTCCCCAGAGCCTGTCACTCTGCTCCCTACCTGGCTGGCAGAGCTGCTCAGATTGCAAAGAATTTATTGACACCCACCCACCATCCCTAAAGTTTTATGGCAATATAGATCCATTAGAAATCCATTTTACAGAGGTATTAAAATAATGAAGGTGAGAATTAAGAGAGCAGCACACTCCCTGGAAAACCCACTGATCATAATATACTGCTTTAAAGAAAGTTATCGTGCAGTCCCCTTAAAGAAAGTTATCAATTAGTCACTGCATCAGACATGGGAGAATTGTTCCCTGAAGAGGATTTTAGGAGGAAAGCCAGTGACTAAGTGATGAATTTATCACTGGGGGTTGCTTGGCTCCATGGATTACGATGACATGGCACAGAGGGCTCAGAGAGCAGACCTGGTGGCCCTGGGGGGGGTCAAGGCAGGAGCAGGCACTGCTGTGGGGTGAGATGTGACACAGCTCCCAGGCAGGGGGATGGCAGGTCAGGGAGGAGATGTGACACCACTGGGGTGGATCAGAGCTCCCACATGTGCTCAGGGCACTGGGCAGACAGTCCCACAGCAGCCTGTACCTGCTGCAGTGCTGGCTTGGGGGTTGTGCCCCATGCTCTCCTTCCCACAGCCTTCCAGACCACCACAATGGGCTGTGTAGAATCAAATCATGATGGATTTTCTGGTACAGAGGCCCCACTGAAACCAGGAGCATCAGGGCTGATGTCAAACTGGTCAAACTGGCCCTGGTCAGGGGCTGGATAGGGGAGATTTGTCTGTCCCTGCAGCTGAGCTGTGAAATGCCCTGGGGTGAGCCAGGACAGCAAAAGCTGAAGTCAAAGTACAAAACCTGCTTGGTTCCTGCAGCTCAGATAACTGAACATGGACAGAGGAAGGAGCCACTGGGACGTGGCTCTTCCCTGTGGGCAAACATCACCTGGTAATATCCAGACAAGATGAGCACACGTGAGCCTGTTCCATCCCAGCAGTCTGAGGGAGACAGCACAAAAGAGAGAGGGTTGTGTAATGAAAATGTTGTGAGTATTGCCTAAAATTGGGATAAATCACATTTCCATGGAACTGGAATGAAACTTGCAAAATACTTTGTTTTGATCCAAACCATCCCTGGAGGTATTTAAAAGATGTGTAGCTGTGGTGCCGAGGGTCTAGTGGTGGTTTTGGCAGTGCTGGGTTAATGCTTGGACTTGATCTTAAAGGTCCTTTCCAACCTAAACAATTCTGTGATTCCATAAATCTACATTTCTCAATGCAAAGGCATTTTGTGAGCCCAGAGCTGCCCTCCTCTATTGCTGCATGGCTGAAAGGGCTCCCGGGGTGACCACAGCAGTCACTTGCTGCCCACACCTCACTCGGCTCAGCTGAGCAGCTCAGCAAAGCCCTGACAAATTGCCAAGCTCTCCTGAGATAAATAATCACAAACAAAAATATTTGTGTTTACTGTGGGGATTTGTCTGTGCATAATTATGCATTAGTCATTACGAGGACTACAGGAGAGTTTTACACATGTAAATATGTTCAGTTAATTAGACAGGACCGCTTTTGGTTTGTTCCTTCTCTGCAGTCTGATCCTGAAGTCATCAAACACTCCTGGATCACGAGGCAGCTTGAACGATGTGCGTGAGGAAAACAGCTCTCTCCCTGCTCGTAATGCAGCTCTGGGTATCGATATATATTCCTTTAAAATACCTCTTGTAGTTTTTCTGTTACAGCCTCAAGGTACTGCACACGACGCAGCACAACCTTCACACTGTTCTCACATGTTCATGTTTCAAGGGGAGATCAGATGGATTTCTCAGGTAATACAATGTAAGACATTATTTTCTTCTGAAACATTTTTAAGTGCAGCAGCTTTTAGTAATCTTCCAGCATCTTCTCCTATGTATGACAGAGTCTATTAATGCTATTTGCATGAGAAGTTCACAATAAATCATTCATGCACAGTTTAGTACAGGTTAAGTGTAACAGCCTAACTGTGATTTTCTATAAGAAAATCAGAGCAGCTCATCAACTGGTGTAAATCAGCAGTGCTCCATCAAAGGCACTGAGTCACACCAACTAATTGCTTGGCCCATGGGAAAGATTTAGGCAAAAAAGCAGCAGGGAAGAGCACGATTCCTGCCTCGTTGGAAGGACCCTCTCCTGAGAGCTTCTCCCCTAAAAACCTTCCCAAAGAAAATCCATAATGGATTTTCTGTTAATCCTGTGGGGCCAGCACAGCCTGGCCAGTCCAAAGTCATCACTGTCCTGCTGCCAGCCCTGGCCTCTGCTGTGGCCACACTCCTGGAGGGTGAGGACTGTTCAGGGGAGCCAGCCTGGAGCAGTGCCAGGAGCTCAGCAGGAAACCCTGGGCTTGTCCCGGCACTGAGAGTGGGAGGAAGATCAAATTCCCCAAGAACCTGCAGCTGTCATTTAGGCAAAAGTCTATATGGAACAACAGCAAAAGTAGTTCCAACCCCCTCCATGAGAGACATTTAAATTACCTTCCAACCCAAACCATTCTGTGACTTCATGACTTAGGACAGTGTGGTGTCCATGAATCCATCTCCATTTCACTGCTTGGTTATCCTCCATGTTTGGATCACTGACCTCATTTGCTCATGGGAGAAGGAAGAGGAGGAAGAAGAGGATGAGGCATTCCCTGCCCCCGGGGCATTACAGCAAGCCCCCCTCGGGAGATGCCAACAGGGAAGGGGCCACCCTGCTGCACCAGCCTGATCCAGGATCTCTGGAAGTGAAAGGAAATTCCTTTGCAATGATATGGAATTTGTCACCCGCTCTGGAAAGGGGCCATGTGGGCACGAGAGGAGCAAGGGCTCCCTGGAGGGGGGTGGCTAATGGAAAACCCCCCAGTGTCCCTGATAAGTGATGGTGTGGCTGCGGCACCGAGCGGCTCAGCTTTGCCCAGGCGGGAGGCGAACACGGGCACGGCTTCACTCAGAAATGAAGATCTTTCTCCTCCCCTCCTCTTGTTTTTTTGTTTTTTTTTTTTTTTCCTCTCTGTTTTTCGTCCTGTTTCTCGTTCTCACTGCGGCCGCGTGTGGGACAGAGGCTCATTGTTCCCGCGGCTGGAGGAACGCGCCGCAGCACTGATCTTATTAGAGCTGGGGCCGTGCCCGGGGCAGCCCGCGAGGAGCGGCCAGCACACCCTGGGGACAATCCTGGGGACATCCTGGGGACAGTCCTGGGGGGACATCCTGGGGGTACATCCTGGGAACAATCCTGGGGTAGATCGTGGGGACAACCCTGGGGGCACATCCTGGGAGACATCCTGGGGACAGTCCTAGAGACAATCCTGGGGGACATCCTAGGGACAATCCTGGGGGTACATCCTAGGGACACATCCTAGGAAAACACATCCTGAGGGCACATCCTGGGGGACATCCTGGGGTATATCCTGGGGGCACATCCTTGGGGGCACATGCTGGGGCACATCCTAGGGACAATCCTGGGGGGACATGCTGGGGGTCATCCTGAGGTACATCCCAGGGCACAATCCTGGGGGCACATCCTGGGGACAATCCTGGGGGACATCCTGGGGGCACATCCTTGGGAGCACATCTACAGAGAAGCCAGGAAAAGGTTTAGATCCTACAAATATGGGGGAGAAGAACTAGAGGAGGGTCTCCACGAAGTGCACAGCAACTCACTGGCTATGGTTCAACTGAGAGCCAGCCAGGCTGATCGAGATGCATCTTCTAAATGCTCAAATACCAGAAGGAAGTTGCACAATCTCAGGCTATTTATTTGTTACTTATAAAGAATATAGTTTTGAATTCACTGGCTAAATAAGAATTAATTGTGTTAAAAATTCAGGTTAACGGGCACTGTAAGGAATTGTCTTTGGGGAAATAAAGGGGAACAAACAAAGAAAAAAAATCTCAGGCACTAATGATTAGAGCAAAACCCTGATGTTAAGAGGACTTTGTCTCAGTGGAAGCAAGTTACTCATCTTGTTCAGAAGATACATGCATGCATTGCAAAATGTTTATTTTGTACTCTCTGAAGTGGTTAATCTACATGCAAAGCAATGAAAAGGTGCCTTATTAGGCTAATTGCTAATAAAAAAAAAAAAAAGAGAGAGAGAGAGAGAGAGAGAAAAAAAAGCCCAGAACTACTGTGAGCAAATATTTAAAAACAGATGCAGAAGGCTGTGAAAACAAACACAATCTCGTTTTTTTCCATGAAGTTTTCCCACCAGAAATCAGGCAGTTCAAAGAGACGTCCGGTTAATGCGGTACCTCCAGGCTCCCGGCGCTGGAGCTGTTCATTAGCCGCTGCCTAATTCTGTGATGCAGAACTGGATTAATGGAAAGGTGACTGGGAAGCCACCGAGGGACCTGCTAATGATATTGCTCCGTCCTTAGAGAAGTCCTCTCTAGCCTTGCCCACGTGCAGCAAAACACACACACACACCATCAGGATACAATGCCACATTATCACAAGAAAACACTTTGGAGAGGGGAAGGAGATGTCATCAGCGAGTGGTGCTGGGAACGGGTGAAACCCAAGATGGAAGAATAATTGCATGCATGTTTTTTAATACAACAGGATTCCCCCAAGCTCATTAAAGCAGATGGAAGTTTTAAAACCTGTATTACTTTAAAAATTAATTTACAGCTGTGGGGCTTGGTGGCCCAGAGAACATTAAAATGATAAATCCGGAAAGGTGGTTTGAGCAGAAAGGAGGATTGCTTTGGTCACAACATGGCCTTGTGCAGCTGGGAAGGGGAGATGGCACCGTTTTGTTGCTGTTTGACATTTACCTCTGCTGTGCCATTTCTGGGCTTAACCCAGATTTTAAAATACTGTAACAAACCATTAAAATTTCCTCCCAAGTGATGTGTCAGCCAGAAACGATTTTGATGCCTCTCTGCTTCATTAGATACTGGCTGGCATGGTGAGGGAGCTGATATGGATGTATGAGCTTTGGATCACAGCAGAGCCCTGTCAAAGCTGGATGTTTGCACTGGGTTGTGGCACTGGGTCACAGCCTGGACATCCACACTAGTCCATGGCACATCCACACCAGTCCATGGTACAGGGTCACAGCCTGGAAATCCACACCAGTCCATGGCACATCCACACCAGTCCATGGTACAGGGTCACAGCCTGGAAATCCACACCAGTCCATGGCACTGGCTCACAGCCTGGACATCCACACCAGTCCATGGCACGTCCACACCACTCCATGGTACTGGGTCACAGCATGGACATCCACACCAGTCCGTGGGACATCCACACCAGCCCATGGCACAGGGTCACAACATGGACACAGACACATGCTCACAGCATGAACATCCACACCAGCCCATGGCACAGGGTCACAACATGGACACAGACACATGCTCACAGCCTGGACATCCACACCAGCCCATGGCACTGGCTCTTGGCACCAGCTTTCCTCCTCCGAGGGCTGAGCGGTGCTGCTGCCACACTCCCCCCGCTGCAGCCCCAGCCCCCAGCCGGGCAGCCCCAGCAAATGCCCTAATTCCCCTGCTCAGCAGCCGCCTCCCAAGACAAGCTGTGCCTGTCTGAGAGCACGGCAGCGTGGCAGCGTGCCCGGGGCCAGGACGGGGCGGGGGAGGGCAGGAGCTGGAGGGCAGGTGCTTGCACGGCTGCCGGCACACCCAGCCAGTGCCAGAAGGGGAGTCCTGCACCCTGCACAGCCACCACCCTCAACTGGGACATCTCTGGCTCTGGGAAAGGCCACGGATGAAGTGACTGGACAAAGCCAGGCAGCTCCTCCAAGCCCCGTGGGGGATGGACCGTCTCTTTCCTGTTCTATATTTGTCCAATTCCAAGCACCAAGTGCTGGGATGGGCGAGGTAGCACGGAACAAAGGCTGGAGGCAGGTTGTATTCAGCTCACACCAGCTACCTCTGCTTGCTGGGAAGAAAGGAGCCCTTTGTTTGGAAACAGCAGCTACTCCCACCAAACCACGCACAGGGCTCCACGCTGCAGAGCCCCATGTTATGTACAGGAGCAGTTTGGCACAAAATGGTCCCTGTTCCCCCCTCCCTGTGCTGTCCTCACCCTCACAGCTCTGTGCAGGGAGCATATCCTGGTTCTCCAAAGGCTGGAGTGTGTGGCCAGGAGATGGGGATAAAATCACAGCCTGGGAATGTGCCCCTTTGCACAGCCCCACAGAGCCCACCCCGTGGGCAAAGCACAGCTGCTGTGGCTGAAGGTGCTGCCTGCCCCTGCCTGCGCTGCAGCCCCCAAAACACACTCTGGGCTGGCAGCCAGCGGGGGCTGACATGGGCATGGGGCTCACATGGATCTGGGGCTGACACAGCTCTGGGGCTGACACAGATTTGGGGCTGACACAGATTTGGGGCTGACATGAGTCTGGGGCTGACACAGACCTGGGGCTGACATGGGCGTGGGGCTGACACGGGTCTGGGGCTGACAGGGATGTGGGGCTGACACGGGTGTGGGGCTGACACGGGTGTGGGGCTGACATGGATGTAGGGCTGACACGGGTCTGTGGCTGACACGGGTGCGGGGCTGGCATGGATGTGGGGCTGACACGGGTCTGGGGCTCAGGTGCCAGGCTCGGGGCTGTCCTCAGAAGCACAACTGTGAATGTGGCCAGGCTCACACTCATCCCTTCACCAGCATCACGCTGCTGGTGTGTCAGGGCGTTCCCGTGTTCAGGTGGTTTCTCCCTGCCGGGAGTGTTGCTGGGATCCCTGGGCTGTGCCCTGACACACCGTGAGACCCCAAGCCACAAAGGGACCCCGTTATCCGGGCACGAGGGACAGCCCTGGCTCAGACACTCTTCCCGCAGCCTCTGTGCGGCTGCGTTTATTATAACATGCTCCTCGTTTCCCTTCTCTCGCCCAACAAATTAACTTTAACAGTAAATTAACTTTATTCTGCTGCTGGTCAGCCTGTGGGATGGGAGCGGGGCGGATTTTCCCCCCGGCCGTTCCGGGAGGCCCCGCGCCCGGGCAGCAGTGCCGTGACTCACCGGCTTTCAGGCTGCCTATTGAAGGGACCGGAGCCCGAACAAAGCCCCCATTCACTCCCAGGCCTCGGCTAGTTTTTCTTTGAGCCCTCACTGCTTTATTTTTATTCTCTCCCAAACATTGTTGGCTAATTTCATTGACAAAATTCATAACTTGGGGTTGGAGAGCTCGCTCCTATTCAGCTACGAGCGCTGGGGGGTTTTGTTTTTCTTTTCCATGCTGCCCGTCTTGCCTCATTCTCTGCATCGTCCTGAAGGCAGTTTCCAGCCTGTGCATGCCGAGGGATGGAGCTGAGGGACACAGCCCTGCATAGAAAGTTTAGGTGCTCCTCAGTTTTTGGGTGGAGGAGAAAAAGCACCACGGCAAGGTCAGAACCTGAAGCACAAGGGTGACTCTGAGGGCAGCACGCACAGGACTGCAATCGTGCACTACAGAGCTGAGTGACCCCTGGAAGTACACAGCAAATATTTAAAATCAAAAGCGTGTTAAACTTTTATGTCTGCAATACTCTGCATCCAGTCCAGTTAATTATAGCCCTTTAAAAACATCTGCATTTCATAAAGGACTAAGTTTCCTTCCCCTCAGGCTGCCCCTCCTGAGACATCCCTCTCCAGGCTGCTGGGTTACACAGTAATTACAATCCACAAGTACCTGACATCACCACCAAGTGCAGTGCATTATGGTTTCGAAAACAAGAGAAACAATATTGCTCAAGATGGGTCTGAGCCAAAACCCCAGCTCCAAACACCATCATTTTTTCTGGCAGAGTTGAGAGCCAGAGCCCTGCGTGGTAGCCAGGGCCCCCCTGGAAATGTCACAGGCAGAGAACGGAGGAGTCACTTTGAGCTTTGGTAAGGCAAAGGGTATTTCTCCTGCCTGCTGACTGGAGGGGTTTAAATACATGCAGGACATCACTGGGAAACCTGCAGGAGCCAGAGCACCCTCATCCCATCCAGCCCAGTGCACACTGGGGTGCTGGAATTTGCCTGACCATCATTTTGGGAAGGGGTGTGTGTTGGACTCAAAGCAGCTCTGGGGTGAGAGGAGGCAGCACCAGCCCCACACCAGGACAGGTACCCAGCCCAGGGAGCCTGCTCTCATGTCAGGGCAAGAGGCTGTAGGCTCCTTCCCTCCCTTCCAGCTGGGAGGAGGCAGAGCCTGCCTTGAGAGAACCTGCAACCAGCTTATCTGTGTTCCACACACACACACATAATGGACATACACACAGACATCATTTGGCTTATGGCCACCAAAGTGCACTCAGCTGGTACCTAAAGCAGAGTCCTTAATGGTGGTTTATGTGGTAAATCC
Organism: Trochalopteron elliotii; assembly: GCA_024734555.1. Taxonomy (NCBI): domain Eukaryota; kingdom Metazoa; phylum Chordata; class Aves; order Passeriformes; family Leiothrichidae; genus Trochalopteron; species Trochalopteron elliotii. The sequence goes on from JANPWX010000075.1 coordinate 270,598, forward strand.
CTCTTCTCCTTCTCTCCAGGGACAGAGGCTGGTTCTGGGGTGAGAGCAGGGCAGGAGCATCAGCCCCACCAACCTGCAGGAACAGCCTCCATGACCTGCCACCTTCCTGCTTTGCTAAGCTCTCAAGGCCAGGTCTCTTTCCTTGTTCATTTATCAGCTTGTTTCCCTGCAGAGAGGAGCAGGTTAAAGGAGAAAGAGTGTGATTTTCAGTCCACAGAGCGAGCAATTTACTTTTTAAGGTTGTTTGCCAAAACCACATTCCTGCTTCAGCTCCCAGTCCAAGCAGAGGGGAGGCTGAGATCAGAAAGGAGAGTCAGGGACTGATTTTGCTCAATCACTTGTGCTCTCTCTGCCTGTGTGAGAGCTGAGCTCACTCAAGGGTTGAGGCATCCTCTGTACCTTCACATCTGAACAACAAGCAGGGAAAGCAAAAACCACAGGATTTCCTCTGCTGTCAGCAATACCCAATAAATTCACAGCAAGAGCGAGCCTTTAAAAGAAAAAATAAAACCAAAAAATCCTCCAAACCAAACATTTTATCCTCTCCTGGTCTAATTGGGGAATAAACTTAATATCTAATTTTAAGGGTGAAGTGAAAAGGAAAGGGATGAAAGCGAGTCGAGGCGAGCGCTGCACCCAGCCGTGATCACAGGCAGCAGGCTGGGGCTGCACCTCCAGAGGAAGCAGCAGCTCTGCCTTGATGTGCTCACAGGCAGTGGGGCTGTGGCAGGAGTCAGGCTCTTCTCTGCCCCACACAGCTGGTGGGAGCTCATGCCTGCCACCACCAGAACCTGGGAAACCATGGAAAACAGTGAGCAGCCTCAGCTGGGATCTGCTGTGTGCTGGGAGGAGCTGGAGCACCCTGGGTGCTGGGTGTGAGGGACTGAGCTCAGTCTCCCTTATCTTGGGTGCAGCCCCACTCAGATTGGTGGGGTGATTCCTGGGTGAAAATCCAAACCTGGTCTCTCAGGTATGGATTTTAAGGCTACCCAAAGTAGCCTTAAAAGTGCCTTGGATGGGCATGAGATGATTTTACATCAGTGAAAGGATGCTCTGGTGATGAAGGGACATTGTAAGTGCTGCTGCCTTGCACCTGTAGGGAGCCAGGGTGGGGGTGGGAAGCCCATCTGGGAATGTAGGGCCTGACCCCTCTTCCCTCACTCCACACTCTGGCTGCTCTCCAGCCTCCCTCTGCTCTCCTGCTGGCTCACATCTCTCCAGCTGGATGTGCCCAGCTGGTGACACAGGAGTGCCCCTCACCATGGCTGCTTAGCACAGCCCCCATAAAGCCTGGAAGCTGTGTTACTGCACACCCAGCTTTCCCTCAGCATCCTCACTTCTTCCCAAAGCCCCACCAGGTTTCTGAGCATCACAAAGCTCTCCCAGCCAAAGCAGGCTGGGAAATCCTGGTCTCTGTAACACAGGCAGAGTGGTCAAGGGGGTGTTCCTGGGGAGCCCTGGACAGGTCACCTGGGGCACTCCTGGGGCTGTGCAGATGCCCTGCTGTGCTCCCCAGGTCCCATGGGTTCAGTGCCACTGCAGCAGTCCCCAGGGAGAAGTGGCACAGCCCCAGAGTGTAGGGACCTTGCTGACAGCCAGCTGCCCCTTGCAGCTCTCCCTCAGCTTTGCAGTCCTCCCAAGGACAGTCTGCAATTCCCCAAACGGGGGCGATTCTTTAAGGAAAGAGGAGAAGTCTGTGCTTGCTTGTCTTTAAAGAGCAGTTTACCAAAATAATACCTGCTTTGGAGACTTGTTTCTTCTTTCCTTGCTTTCTCTTCCACAAACCACTCCCCCACCTCTGCTGCCTCTGGAGCACCCCAGCCACACGCCAGAGCATCACTCCCATTCTGGGTGTCACATCACATCGAGGACAGTTTAACATACGTTGGGTGCTGCTCCTCAAAGGGTTTTCCATGTGCATGAAGCTCTGGGTCCTGCAGGGAGGTGCTGTGAAGCCCCATGGATGGGGTGAAGAGTCCTGGCACCCTGGCCCATACTCTGAAAGAGCTGGTGGCCCCTTCCACCAGCAGTGCTGGGGTTGTTCTTAAAATAAGTCTCTCGGCTAATTATTTTCTCTCCCCATTTCCCTTCCCTTCTCCTGTCTATAACCCTTCCATCCTGTGTGCTTGGTTTGCTGCTCCAGCCTCTCCTTCTGCACGGGGTGCACAGACATCAGTGAGGTGCACAGACATCAGTGGGTTGCACCAGCTTTTGTTCAATCCCAGAAAAGCCTGGTGGTGCAGGGGGAAAGCCATGGTGCTCCTCAGTCCCTCTCAGAAAGCCAAAATGCCACCCAAGGGTACCAAAGGACCACTGGGCTCATGCCCCCCACTTAACACAGTTCCCTAACACTCAAACAGAGGGTTCCCCCTCCATTTCCACAGTGACATGGGGACAGGGGGCACGGCCCAGCTTGGCAGGTTGGCGTGTCTTTAGGACAAACACATCCTTCAGTGGGAAGAAAAAGGATTTGTCTGTGAAGGATTTGTCTTTCTACATGCAGAGAAGAGATATTTATATTTAAAAAAAAAAGGCTTGTAATATACCAGAATACCTTCCTCCCTCACCAAAGGTCAAACTTAGATCCAATTTCAGTCAGGAGGGAGACGTCTGTCAGACAAGCACTAATCACTATTTAGTATTCATATTCACCTATTAGAAGCTCCATGCTGTAAACATGTCTATGAATTAACAAGGCATCTGGCCTCTCTTATACAATATGAGCAGCTTGGATCATAAAGTGTCTGCAGAAAATAAAAAGTGCCTTCCATCTGTCTCTCCCAAATATCACTGCTATCACCAAAGCAAACAGACCGGCTCTTCCAGAGCAGCGCCGGGCCCCTCCCCCAGAACGTGTTAGTCAAACAAAAACAAGCGTTTCACCGAGAGCACTTGACAGATCTGAAACGGCTCCGAGGAGCCAGGCGCAAATTAAGAACCGGGGAAAAATTAGCTGAAAGATAACTGTGGGGGAAAAAAAAAAAAAAAAGAAAAAAAAGCTTCCTAATAACAAGGTCTTTTCTTAGCTCTCTGAGTAATTACCCGCAGTGCTGGCGCTGCTGAAGCCATGGGAAGGTCAGTGATGCCCGGCAGAAGGTGTGTGGGCATGCCAGGACCTGTGCCAGGGCAGTGCCGCCGTGGGAGCTGCTGTCCCCAGCTTTGACACCTTTGCAGCTGGCAGCAGAGAGGGATGCTGTGGGATCAGGGTGACCCTTGGAAGGGCCAGAGACTTTACTCAGCCCTGCAGCATGGAAAAGGCAAACCCCAGGTGGCCCTGAGCCATCAGGGAAAGGCTCCGTGTGTGGCTGCCTGGGGAACAGCTCAGCTCCAGCAATGGCACCATCACAGACTGGCTGCAAGTCCCCTCCCAGCCCCATGGGCTGTGTTTTCAGAGCCTTTCAACTCCTCACTCTGCTCCCTGGATGTCAGTGTGAAACACATGGAAGCTAAAGGTGGGAAATTTGTGCCTGTTTCCAGTCCAGGGGCAGATGGGGCAATTCCAGAGGAGCTGTGCTGGTGCAGGGTATCAAAGAGAGCTGATGGTATCAGTGAGGAATTGGAGCTGCCCTGTTGGTGGTGGGAAGGAAGGGCTAGGGCAGCCCCTGCAATGTCCTTGCTGGGTTATTGAGGGTCAGAGGGGACAGCAGGGGCTGGTGGGACAGCAGGAGCAGCATCAGAGTTGGGGCAGGAGACCTCCCATCCCCACAACACCCAGCGACTCCCCTTGTCTCTGTGTTCCCTGTCTCACTGCCTTTCCTTGTCTGGCTTCCCAGCCCACTGCAGATTCCAGCTCTTGTGCTTCCCAGGGAAACCCATCTGCTGGCAAACAGGGTGGCTGTCTGCTGGCTTAGCTCCTGCCAAGGACTGCATGGGCCTCTGGGTGAAGGCAGGACCTGGAGCAGGGCCATCATCACTTCTGGGGGCAGCTGCTCACCCAAGAGGCTCCAGGTCCCCAGGACATCACTCGTGCCCTGGTTAAAGCTGGTGGCCTTAAACCAACTCAGGCTTCTCCATCTCAAGGGAAGGGAAGGTCTGCTCTAAACACTGGCTTTGTTTTCCGAAGATAAATTTAAACCAAGGGGAAGGAAGAATGAGGTTCATAAATCAGGCAGGTCTGAAAATGAGGCATGAAAAATGAATGAGCAGAGTGCGTGTGCGAGCACTGCTGCCCAGACCTGGCACATCCCAGCCCTGCCACAGCCCCCAGCCCACCACCACTGCCCCAGGCAGCTCCCTGTCCTTGCTGCCTCTTCCCCAGCTCACATCCACACAGAAAACACCTCGCTGGCCTTTAAACTTGAGCTGCCCAGGCTGTGATGGGCTGGGTGTGCTCAGGGTCTGCCTCTCTCCCCTTTCCAGGTTTAAACAATATTTTTAAGCTGATTGGACTGCATGAGATGTTTAAAGTTAAAAGCAGGGGAGCAGAGGGAAGACATGGCTTTCTGGAAGTGGTTCTCACATCCCCCACATGCGTGGATGACAGGAAGAAGAAAACCAGGAGGCTTCCAGACCTCCCAGCTGCAGACATCCGAGGAGTTGGCTGTACCCCATGGGCCTCTCTCAGCTCCCTGCCTGGCCAACAAGCTGTTCCTGTAGCAGCAGTGCAGAGCAGTCTGTCTCCTCCAAACCATCCCCTGAGACAGCACCCCCCTGGGATTGGGGCTGGAGCAGCCTGGCTTGGGGATGGACTCAGTCAGTGGGAGGGGGATCTGCACCTCACCCTCAGGCTTTGCTGTGTCAGGTCCACAATGTGCAGACCTGGCTTGGATGGCTGAGAAACACTCACAGTTTGCAGCTCCAAGTGCATCAGGGGTCGTGGCCACAAATATTTGCATTTTTCAAAGGAAAAAGGCCCCAGCCAAACCAACCCAACGTGGCTGCAGCTGCTGTTCTGGGATGTGACAAGGCAAGTTCTGAAAATACCCACCTGTGTCATTTGTCATGCAAATAATTTGAAGAAATAATTTAACCTGGGGCTTAGGGAGAAATGGTGGGAGACTGGCCAGTGGCTGAGGCAGCCCAGAGCAGCTGGTGTGGAGCTGGAAAAGGTGGGAAGGAGGGAGAAGGAGGAATAATGATGGGGAAATTTGGGTTTGGCTGCCTGTGAGGTGACCTTAAGTGTCTCCATCGGAGGGACCTGTGTCTGGGAAAAGCTCTTATTGAGCATCACCATTCAGAACATCAACAGAATCCTTCATTGCATCCTTCTGCTGGGGAAAAGCCTCTGGAATATGAGTGTTTTCCTTCCTGTGAGGATTCACCTGCCCCTGTTATACCATGTTAATGACTTGAACTGCTGCAAAAATCTGCCACAGAAGATTCCCAGACATTTCCAGGGCCAGGCACCACCTCCACAGTCCCCCAGCACAGAAGCAGCTGCTTTTCCCAGATCTGGGATGGCAGCAAGACCCAGGGCTGCCCTCGGCCTTGCTGCTGCCTGACCCCAGTCCCAGGCCACCAAAATCAATAGGGAATTTGTCAGAAGCCCCAGCAGGGACAGGATCAGGCTCTGCATGCACAAGGAAACCCCTCGAGCATGAAAGCTAATTTAAGAGGAGCTCATCTCCTAGTGTTCAGAGACATGGAGCAAGGAAAAAGCATGACAGATTTTGGTATATTTTAACTGAATTATTGTCCACTGGGGATGGAGCCAAGACCACAAACATTATTTCACTTTCTGGTGAGGCTGCAGTGATGAATATGGGTTTCAAAGGAGAAAAGCTGGGTGGTTCTTGTTTCTAATCTTGAGTCATTCCTCCTCCTTTGGAGGCTGAACACCACAGCACAGGGATGCTGAAACAAAGACTCCCATTCCTTAGCAAGGCATCAGGGTCTGCAGGTGAATGCAGCCAGGCTTAAAAACACACACATCGAAATGCAACAGAATTTTGCACTAGGCTCTGTTAAAAATATTCTGTTTAATTGATTTTTTAAAAAAATCTATTATGCTGCTCTAGGCATGGCTATTGATCTGCAGTGCTGGAGAAGTAATGAAGAAGCCTTCAAATCAATAAGGCCAAAGTATATCTCAAACTATATCTGCTCCACCAGCACAACAGGGATGTGGCCAGTGAAATTCCCCAGTCAGGACCGGGAGTATGAACAAACGTGTTCTGATGACTGCAGAGATTTATTTCTATTGGCATAAACATAACTAATGAAACCTCGTCGACTCTTCACTTCCGTGAAAGCCGATAATATATCGTGGTGCTCACAATGAAATGAGCAAGAACACATTTGCAAAGGAAGAAAAAAAAAAAAAAAAGCCCAACTCCCTCAACCGTGAGCTGTATTTCCTTCTTGGTGCCCTTGATTCTCCTCCACCCCCTTCCCCCAGACAGGGTAATATTTCTTCTCGGAGCTCTCGCTCTCGTACTGGCTTTAACAAGGCTTTTGTAAGTCTCCAAGGCTGCAGTTTTAGGTTTTCTTTTATCCCTCGCTGTCAGGATGGAGTAGGTAGGCAGCTAAAATCACAGGCTGATAATATTGTTTGGGGCTAACAGCCTTATCTTATCTTGTTCGTATTATTCATATTACCTTAGATAAGCCACCTGGGGCCGCACACAAGCAAGATCCAGGGAAGTGACCTCATTACAGTTCAGGTGCCTATTTACTGTAATAAGAACAGCTGGACTAACACAGCCACACTTTGAACTTGGCTGGCACTTTCCATCTGAGGCTTTGACTCCATCCCTTTCACACTTCAGAGCACAGAGGAACGGAGGAGCCGGAGTTAATCAGCGCTGCCACTTTTCCTCCAAAAGGGATTTACAGGAGGGTTTTGGCCACTGGACATGGAAGGGCTGTGGAAGGGTGAGTGCTCAGCATGGGCTGCATGCCCAGAGCCAGGGGGCTTTTGCTGAGAATTCCCCATTGATGGAAAAGAGATGCTTAAAACACAATCAGCTCTTTATTCCCCATCTAAAGCTGATGTGGGAGATCAGTTGGTTCTGCATTTCTACCCCAAACAGATCCAGCACAGGTTTGCCACTGCACAGGGAGATTTCCTCCTACCCAGCTCAGGAATTCAGACAGGTTTCCATGGGCAGAGCCGTGTCCAGGGTGAGAGATCCTGCTGCCTGAGCTGCCCAGGAGGGACAGCAGAGGTGGCACCTCTGGGGACAGCCCCAGCAGCCACACATTGCTTAGTGCCACGCTGGTTCCAGCTGAGGACTGTGACAGTCACTGAACACTTCAGGCGCTTTCAGCCAGCAAATTAATCTAATTTTTTTTTTTTTCTTTTTTAAAAGGAATCTCCTAAGTTTAAAAATATGGTAATGCAATTAGTGGCTTTGGCAGGCTAATGAAGCCACTTTAAACCCTTGCAAAAATACCATTAAAAGAGAATGCTTAAGAGCCTCTTCAAACTTTCCAAAATGAGAAGTACGTTCGTATTCAGAAGATGCCAATCTAGTCTCCTTTCTCCAAGGTTCAAGATTAATTAGGGACTTGTTTAGTGCATGAATGAGGAAACAAATGAACTCTTGGATCACAGAGCACTGGAACCAATTTTTTAATCATTTTTTTTCTTTACAATTACATTCCTATCAAGAAAGTCTTCATTAGACTTTCTGTCACGGGGCCACATCATGCCAGGTAACTGTTACAAGTGCTTGGCTTCCACCCAACGACTGAACAATATGAGTTTTCTGAGAAAGAAATACACGTGAAATATATTTAATGCTGTATTTTCTCATTAAAATGTTACTGCATTTTCATAATAAATACATATAACCTTTCCTCTCTCAAAACAAAACATCTTCCCCTTTACAAAATCTGTCTGGGTATTTAAAGATTATCTTTGAGAAATACTTTAATGTCTGATCTAAGAAGCACCATATAATAGATGGAGATTACTCAAGTAAGGAATAATAGATGGGAAGAGAAAAAGTATGTTTGAGACGAATTGTTAAAAGAATGGGGTTTGCATGTTTAGTGAAGGAGAAAGGAAAAAAGTAACTGCTCCTTTTTTCTTTCTTCAGTGAGTTACAACCTGCCCTGGAATTGGAGGGATTTGTTTGGCTAATCCCATCCAAAATGAGATGCAGACTTGGATCAAAATTGTACAAAAATTCAGGCATTTTCTGCTCACAGTGAGGATCAGCTGAGAGAATTCACTCTTCATCATTCCCTTACCCACACACCAGGTTTGTTTTGATGCTGAGAATTTCTCCAGAAAAGAAAAAAAAAAAAAGGCGCTAAAATAGATTAATTTGCAGAAAGATACTGCTGTAGTCATGCAGAGAAAGGGAACTAAAACCCCAACAAGGCTGAGCTGCAAAGCACAGACACACAAACCACGTTGCGAGCAAATGCCAAAGACGTGTTCCTTCACTGCTGCTTATGAGCTTTTCCTAATTAAAAAGCTTAATTGTGCTTAGGTGAGCTGCATCCAAAATGCAGGTCGCAAAATCCGTGGTGTCAGGAGCTCCCTGGGAATGGGAGGGGACCGTGTGTGCCCAGGTGTGCCTCTCCTTCTCCTCACCCAGGTGATGAAGAGGAGGAAGGTTCCCCGCACACCTGGGGAAGGGATGGGTCACAGGAACCGTGACTGGCAGATCTACTCCCTCCTTCCCATTAGCACCCATTTATCATCAGCCAGGCCTCTAGCAGGGTGCAGGGATGATGTTCTCCGAAGTGGAAAGGCAAGGGGATAATTTTCATAGCTGATTTGTTCATCTCTACCTCGCTGCTGTCCTTGGAGCAGTTGAGGAGCAGAGCGGGGGTCACCCTTCCTTGGGCTTTTATAAAGAAGGAGCTTCACCTCCCACCAGCCTCCCTGAGCCCACACTGCCCCACAGCCTGACAGAGTCCATGCAATGGATACTCCTTTTGCAGGGGCCAGGATCACACTCATTGCCTCCTTAGCACAATTTGGAGATGTGTGGGGAGGACCATGAAGACCTGCAGTGACACTGTTTTACACCACAACAACACAAGACTCTGACTTCAGAAGGCTGAAAATGACTCCTTTATTTTTGGGATGTGTCTCTCTTTTATGCTATTCTACACAGACCAGTTTGATTGGTGACAAGAAGACAAATCTCTTCAGTCACATTGGTCAGACCAGAGGGACATCAAGAAGAAGTCCCTCCTAGGGAAAGGAATGAATAACATAGTACAGTTACAAAAACACTTCTCTTGTTTACAGAAAATTCCCAAGGAAAAGAATTTCAGAAAACCAAAACACCTCAGGCACCAACCAGGGCTACACCTGCAGTGTCTTTGCAGAGTAACCATGGACAAGCACTGAAATCTAGGCTTGTTTTGCTTACAGACTTCACAGCACATCTCTAAGAAAGCAACAGCAGGTGAATCCACAGGCACCTGACCAGTGGGGAAGGTGCCCCTTTGCACAGTTCCTGCCACCACCAAACCTCCAGCTGGGACCCTTTGCTGAAAGGCCAGAAGTCTTTGTTTCAAAACCTCTCCTTCCAGGACTATGACTTTAATCCAAGTGATTAGATGGGTCCAATTGCTGATGTGTTATGTTGGTTGAGCAGGTCCTGGGGTGTGCTGTCTCCAGCTGGGCACTTCAGTCACGTCTGTGACAGTTAATGGTGGTAATTTATAGCTCCATAATCCACAGTCCCAGGATGCCAATAACCTGAGGATACAAACCTCTGAATGTTCTGATAGGAATGCAGAATAACATCCTGCTTGCCTGGATCTTGTCTTTGCCAAGTACTCAGCATCTCAGGCAGGCCTGAAGTGGTTGTGGGATTCCAGAGACCTCCCAGACTTCTGCACATTTGGGTTGTTTTCCTTTTATTTCTCCCAGCCTTTGTAGTGCTAGTGACACTCATTTCATGCAGTGACACCCATTTCATGTAGCAGGGAGGTGTTTTTGTCAGATTCCCATCTTTCCTGTTGTGTGCTCTACCCTTACCAGGGAAGTGGTGGAGTTGCCATCCCTAGATGTGGCACTTGGGGACATGGGGTAGTGGTGGCCTTGACCTTGGGTTAATGGTCAGACTTGATGATCTGAAAGGTTTTTTCTGATCTGAATTATTCCATTATCATCTCTGGAGGGCCACACCCCAATGGCTCTTAGATCACTAGAGGATCTTGTTTGTTGGACTTAAACCAGTTCCTGGTGGTCGGACTGTCTCTGTGGTAAAGTCTGGCAGGTTGCAGCCTCTGCCCAGGAAATTCCAGGCATCAGCATCTATTCTTTTCCAAAACTGACTCACAGAGGCTGTATGAGGAATACCCTCTCTGCCACCCTTAGCCAATATTATCAGGCTGTGATGAACACCACAGATTCAGATTTGTGTGTCTGACCTGCTGGGTGGTTGCTCTGTCTGTTTCTGAAGGGGGAGATTCTGCATTTCTCCTTGTGTTCCAGCCTGTCTGAAACTAACACAGGACAGAGAAGGGGAAATTTATCCCAAATTGCCAATGTGCCTGATATCTCCTCAGAACAGACACTCCAGCTTTCACCTTTCACTTGGCTGCTGAGTCTGGTCCCACCAAGGGGTGCTGACACTAGAGCAGAGCCATTTAATTAGAAGTAGAGCCAAAGTTTTCAAAGGAAGAGAAGAAGAGGGTGTGGGATGTTGGTGCAAGAGTTATGGGATAATAAAGATCTCTGTCAGCTGCCAGGGTGACAACTCAGCAAGTTCATCATAGATCACTTATTTGCATCAAAATGATGAAATACTTGACTGGAGAAGAAGGGCTCTGTGAATCTGCCATTCTTCTTGTCCCACTATAACCCCAGGAGCCTTAAATCCAATTCAGTGCAGCTCTGGGGATATTTTGCTTTCTTGTGAGTCTAAATTTTGCATCTCAGATCCCTCCTTGCCATAAAATATCTGTTTGCATTAAGTAACTGTTTACCCTGTCCTAACAATAACACTGTAAGCTGGACAGGGATGTAAGAAAAGCTGATATTCCCAGTGAGGATGGGACAGTGTCAATGCAGCAGTTTGAAGATCAGGCTCACTGAAAGTGCCAGGCAATGGTGGTTTTCTCCCAGTGCAGATGCAGTTTCCTCAGTGCTTTATTCTAAGCTGCCTGGATGGGCAAAGTCTGTGCTCACCTCACTGAGAGCAAAGGGGCTGCATTGTCAAAACCCAGACCCAGTGAAGAGGAACTTTGCATTGAAGGTGTCAGACATCAATCCCCTGAGGGCTTGTGCCCAGAATAACCCTAAAGGAGACACCTCTGTTCTGTGCACAGCACCTATTGTCAGCCTCCTGGCATCTTCCAGTGGGGCTTTTGCTGGGGCAATACCTGGGCTGCCTGACTTTGTGTTTAAAATGTTGGTTCCTGCCTGTTTCAGTGGGAATCCTGCATCTGTGCTGTGATGCTTTGCTGGGTCTGGCAGTGTTTGATCACACCAGGTACTGGCAAAGACCTGCCCTGAGTGTCAGGAGCAGGTCCCTGAGCAGAGAACAGCAAGTCCTGGAAGTGGAGCGTGGAAGGAGAATTTGCAAACTGCTGTGGCTTTTACTCTTTGCAATTCAGGAATATGGAGGAACATCTACAGCTGGACTCTTAAATAACCAGGTTAACTACCCTCTGCAAATAGACCAAACCTGCTGCCCTGATCCCTGCTGCTCTCATAGTGTTTTAATAGCTCCTGCAATAAAAAACAGTGAGTCCCAAAGGAGAGCTCTCCATTTATTCAGAAAGATGTTGCTAAATTCCCATACACAACAGATTCCACTGCTGCAATAAGTGCCTCTTCCCTGGCAGTCCTTCTTCCTGCCAGCCAGGCAAAGGCAAGGCACAGAATTATCTGTGTAATCTGATTTGGAAGGTTAACTTCCCTGGCTCATAAATAAGCAGGGATTTATGACCATAAAGGTGTGTTACCTACAGCTTCAAGGGAAAAGCACCACGCTCACACACTTCTAAAAAAGGGAGAGAGGGATGCCGAGACCCAGAAATTACCATGGTGTAATGGAAGATCCTCAGATAGGCTTGGTTTAATTACACACTTCTATCATTTCCTGCGTGCTCCCCGTCCCATTAGGAAATTACGGCAGTAACTCAGCTAATAGAATCTCACTGTGCAAACAGCCACGGGGCTGCAGGCTCCTGCTCCCTGCTCCTGCTCCCTGTTCCTGCTCCCTGCTCCTGCTCCCACCTCCTGGATCCCTGCTCCTGCTCCCACCTCCTGGATCCCAGCTCCTGCTCCCAGCTCCTGCTCCCTGCTCCTGCTCCCAGCTCCTGCTCCCTGCTCCTGGATCCCAGCTCCTGCTCCCTGTTCCTGCTCCCTGCTCCTGCTCCCACCTCCTGGATCCCAGCTCCTGCTCCCAGCTCCTGGATCCCAGCTCCTGGATCCCAGCTCCTGCTCCCAGCTCCTGGATCCCACCTCCTGGATCCCACCTCCTGGATCCCAGCTCCTGCTCCCAGCTCCTGGATCCCAGCTCCTGCTCCCTGTTCCTGCTCCCAGCTCCTGGATCCCAGCTCCTGCTCCCAGCTCCTGCTCCCAGCTCCTGGATCTCAACCCCTGCTCCCTGATCCTGGATCCCAGCTCCTGGATCCCAGCTCCCAGCCCCTGGCATGGCATGTGTGCAGCAATGCCAGAGCACACAGCTGGTGGGGACTGGGGGTCTTTCCTGCCACAGAGAGGGGGGTTTCTTGCTCAGAGGAACATCCAGTCTCCCTGCAGGGAGCTACAAGGCCCTTTTGCACATGCACACAAGACTGGAGGGAGCCCTGTGGTCTGGGGTCTGCGCTGGGAAACACCCGGAGGCTACAGAGTTCAAGGGCAGGTCTGAGCTGGGCACAAGGACAGGAGATAAAGGCTATTAAAGGAAAATAAACTTACCCCTCAAAAAAGAAAAAATATTCCTTTTTTGCATATTCCTTTCCTGCTGAAGGTACAAAAGTGCTGGCTGGAGCACAGCCTCTGCTCCAGGGCCCATCGTGTGCAACACAATAGCACAGGAACTACAGAGGGAAGGACGGCCTTAAATCAGGCACCAAATCTCTTCAAACACCACGTTTTCTGTTCAGCCTTTCAGCACTTCACTCATCCTTGGCAGTGGAGCTGACCTGGTCATTTTTCTCTTTTTACTCCTCACCACCACGTTCCATGGCATTTTCATGAATTAACACAGCGGTGTGGTTTTGTGCTTTACAGATGGGGAAAAGAAAAAAAACCAAAAAAACCACCAAAAAACCTTTTCCCTATTTAAATAGAGACGTGTGGCAGCTGACATTTCTTGAAAACACTTTGACTCATATTAAGCTTTGTAAGTCCTTTCATTATCTTTAAAGACTCGTAAAAGGCAGGTCTGCGGCAGCAGGAAGAATGGAGGCAGGCAGCCTACCTGGGGGAGGTGGAGGGGCACGGGGATGTTTCTGGCTCCAGGCTCCATCCCCAGCCAGCTCCAGAGCTGCTGCCGGGACACCCATCACCTCCTCTTGCCCCAAGCAAAGAGAAGCCTTGGTGAGCCCAGCAGCTGAAAAAAGTGACAAGTGCCACCGTCAGTCCCCTTTGTCTCCAACTAAGGAGGGAGCTGGGGAGGGAAGCTCAACCACGGGAGTGAGGGTGGAAGTGGAGGCAGTTTCTGTGCAGAGGATTCCTGTTTTCCTGCTGGGTTTTAGAATGCTCTTCCCTTCACTCCAGGCTGCCAGCTGCCATCCCGAGCTGCACTGTCACCGCCTCTCCCTGAGCTGGGGTGGTGTCTGCAGGGCCAGCACCTTCCCTCGGTGGGCTCCTGCTTCCCAGCCCTGCTGAGAGGTGCTGGGGGTGCTCTGCTCCCTGCTGCTGCCTCTCCAAACCTGTCCCTGGTCACAGCAGCTGGCGCTGAGCCCCGTGGGTTTGACCCTAGTTTAATTCCTGAGCCCTGAGCAGCATCCCTGGACACACCAGGGATGGATCTGGCACTGCTGTGACCCACCAAAACTTCCCCTGCGCTGTGCTGGACAACATCTGCAACTTCCCTAAATGGACTCCAAAAAGCCACAAACCAAATTATTCTGAGGAATGAATAAGGAGTATAAAACTGTTTTAAAGGTGGTGACAGCCCCAGTGCCCAAGCAGAGGTCAGGGTGAAGGTTTGTGTCCCCAGCCCATCACATGGGCAGGGCTGAGCTGTCTGAAGGAGAGGAACCACCCCTGCCCTGGCACAGCCTCACATCAACCTCCTCTCTGAGGCTGAGCAGGGTGTGGGACACCAGCTCTGCTCTTGTGCACGGGCAGCACTACCCAGATCTCTCCACTGGTGCACTCCTGACTGCCAGCAATATTTTATTACATTTATTAAGGCTGTCCAGAGAAGCTGTGGCTGCCCCTGTAGGAGCATCCGTGGACAGCAAGGAGAGGGAACTCTGCCAACTTGAGACATTCTAGAACATGTGGTTTTATTGCAAGGGTCGTGGGTAAAAAGGGCCTTGCCTTCAGCCACCAGCCTCGGCTGAAGGGAAGTCCCAAAGAGTGAGGGAGAGAGAACAAGAGGGTAAGAGGTAAGAGGGGAGAAAGCAAGAGAGCCAGAGAGAGGTGGCAGGGGTTGAAGCGCAGGGGCGAGAGAGCTAGAGAGAGAGCATGAGAAGAGAGTCAGAGAGCGAGGTCCTTGTTACAGTACATTATATCTCCTTTTGTGTTGAATATTCTAATTTACACTAACCAACCAGTACATGACACAAAACCCTATAGAATCTACATATAGCCTATAAGAACTACTACATTACCATACTGTGTTATATTTTAAACTCTAAAAACTACTCTTTAGACTATTCTCTTTTGCTACATTGACCTTTGCATCCCTTAGCCAGCAGAAGGGTATTGTTCAATCAAGAGGGATTCTCCTTCAGCTGGCTGGGCTGTTGTTTTCAGGTTATATAGTAACTAAGGCTCAGTATCCTACAACTCAAAGCAAGCTTTCATTTCTATTTCCATTATAGGTTTCATATTTTCAGAATCTTTTGCTAAGCAATCATATTTATAAGGTTTCCCTGATTCATCTTCCCCAACATGCCCCCACCCTGAAAGTTTTCAAGGCCAGGTTGGATGTGGCCCTGAACAACCTGGTCTGGTGGAAGGAGTCCCTGCCCATGGCAGGGGGATGAAACAAGATGTTTAAGTCCTTTCCAACCCAAGCTGTTCTGGGTTCTCTGTGGTTCTGTTCCAAAATCCCAACACCCCCTTCCCATGTGTCCCTTAGAGCTGCTCCCCAGGACAAGGCTGCACTGAACCCTTTGGCCTAAGAAAGGTGAAGTTCAAAGAGTGGAAGGTTAAAGAAGAGGAGGACTCTTAGGAGCAAGAAACAAGCAATGAGGGGAAGGGGCTGAGGGGAGCCCTGCCCAGATGGGCTTCTCAGCTCATGGAAAGGCAAAAGTGGCAGTGCTGGGGTGTGGGTGGTGCCTCACTGCACCTGCTCAGGTAATGGAGATATCACTGCTGAGCCACACATATCCACATGGCACTAACCTGACCATAAGTGAAGGAAATCAGACATTTTGCATAACATTGTTTTCTAAAAATAATTTTAAAACCCCACATTTCTATCTCCTTGTATTTTTTCTCCCTCCCTCCTTCTGTGCCAGACTCCAGCTGCTGTCATGGGTGACCCTCCTGCCTGGCAGGGGACAGGAATCCATAACCTGAGGCTGGTGAGGATGGTGGTGGGTGCCACACCAGGGCTGTTGTGGTGGGAGCTGGGCTGGTGGCAGTGCCCAGGTCTCACCCCTTGGCTGAGAGGATCCTGCAGGTAGGAGACTTCCCAAAGGAGCCAGTGTGGAGCCCAGGAGTAACGAGACCCAGTGAGACCCCAAAATGCTGCTCAAGGGCTTTCCTTGGGCTGGAGGGTCCTGCCAGGGGGTGGTGGGTGCCAGGTGCTGCTCCAGCCCCATCTAAGCCCAGCAGCAGGCTGGCAGTTCTGCCTTTGCCCTTCCCCAGCACACAGCAGACCCACAGAGTCATTTCAGGCTGGGGTTTGGTCCCAGGGAGTGGCTACAGACCTCCACGACCCCACAGTGCCTTCCCTGGAGGGAAGGGGAAGGGGAAGGGGAAGGGAAGGGGAAGGGG
>JANPWX010000075.1:286980-310740 GCA_024734555.1 Trochalopteron elliotii
AAGGGAAGGGGAAGGGGAAGGGGAAGGGGAAGGGGAAGGGAAAGGGAAAGGGAAAGGGAAAGGGAAAGGAAAACCTTTCCATGGGGCTCTCCAAATCAAACCTCCCCATACCCACCCCCACTGGCTTTGCTCTGGGATGGCAGCACCAGCTGAAATCCCTTTGTCAAGGGCTGACCTAGTTTGTGGGCAGGATGTGTGAGGCGACCCCAGTCCCGCGCGTGCCCCGCGCAGTTCCGAGCGCTCCGCTGGCATCAACGGCACAAAATGATGAAAGGACACAGATTCCAGCACCAGTTTTCCAAGGGGAACCAATTAAAAATAAAAGAATCAGCAAAAAACTGTTCAAAGCCTTGTGAAAAATCACCGGGCAATGTCCTTTTAAGAGAGGATGGTCTCACCTTCCCCACGTGCTGGATCCTGGGGCAGCCTACCCAGCCTATTGAAGTGGGCATCAGAGGGATGTGGGCAATTAAAATTTGCCTTGAACCAGGCTGCTGATAAACTGAGTGGCTGCCACAAGGGAAGGCAGCATGGCAGGGCTGGCTGGTGATGTCCATCCCTGCCCTGGGCACGGTGGAGGTCCTTTCTCCCTGGTTTGCCCCAGCAAGAAACACCTGAGGACAAAGGTCTGTGCCTCAGCACCTCATTCCTGCATTGTGTACACGGGGCTTAGTGCAGGTCCAGGGCCAGCAAACAGGGTTTGAGCCTGCCTGGGCATGGATTTGGGGGCTCTGGTGCCCTTCTTCCAGCTCTGGTTGTGGCTCTGCAGTGTTGAACACACACACAGAGCATTGTGTAACTCCTACAGAGAACCACAGAGGAGTTCATGTCAGGTTCAAGCTGTGCAGGGTTTGTCCCAGTCAGAACATTTGTGCACAGCCCTGGCCCTGCATTTGGGCAGAGGCTCCTCTGAGCCCGTCACTCTGTCCCCCCCACAGGGCAGGTCAGAGCTGGGGTGGAGGACCAGCCCCCTCCACAGCCTGGGAACGATGAGCTGGGATTTACCCAAGCAAGGACAGGTATTTTTCCATCGTTTCTGCAGGAACTGCCAGGGAGGGGCAGGCCAGTCCAGCCTCTCCCCGGGACTGACAACACACCCAGAGCTCAGCAGGGAGACTTGGACACAGCCACTGGGTTGTCCCCCAGTGCCAGCTCTTGGGAGAGCTCATCGGGGGTGTGACATCATCCCCAGGGCCCCCTGGTACAGCAGTGAGCCTTGACCTGGGCTGTGTCACCTGCAGTGTCACCCTGAGCTCCCCAGCCCTTCAGGGCATCCCCTGAGCCAAGATTCACCCCCTCCCTGTGATTACCAACCCCTGTGATCGCTAAACTCACCCCCAGGACATGTCTTGGGATTTGATTTTATGTGGCAAACCCCTTCTAATCCCCATCTGGCTCAGCCCTGGAGGCTGGGGTTTGAGGGATGGTTTTTAAATTGCTGCAGGGCTGTGCCCAGCCCTTCACAGCCCAGCAGGGCCCAGACTGAGGAGACCAAAGCAAATATCTGTAGGGGATGACAATTAGAACCTCTCCCAGCAGCAGCCCATTCCTGAGAGCTCCTGGCTGCCTATGGCTTTGCAGAGGGTGTAGGCACATCCGGCCAGCCTTCAAAGCTCCCAGAACCTGTGCCTCAGGAGCTGTGCCAGGCAACAGCCAGAAAAAAGGCCAGGGAAGAAAATTAGAGCTTGTCTTTTATGCCCTTCTACGGCATTTGCCATGGGCAAAGGGCTTAAGAAATTATCTTATATGGCCACTTTGGTTAAAAATTAAAAGCATGATGATGATTATTGTTATATGTGAAGCTGAAAGAGGGGCACTCAACTATCAATTATTATTGTTATTATTATGTGGAGCTGGAAGAGGGCACCCAACCTGCAGTGACCCCGGGGTCTGTCTGCACCATCCTTGGGGACAGCCCTTCACCCATCAAGGCCTGGGAGGTTCTTGTGGAGCAGCACAAGGTTGGCTCAGGACCCACCTGCACTGGGCAGGGCTGGGAGCAGGGTCCCTGTGGGCTCCTGGAGCTGAGCTGGTTCTCCCAGCCCCTGAGGGTCTGACTGCAGTGCCCAGGGGCTGTGGCTTGTCCTCACAGCCATCCATGTGTCCTGTCCCCCACAAAGTGTCACAGCAGGCAAAACCAGTGAGGGTGAGGCCAGCAAACACAGGGAATGGCAGGAGATTTGCTGCCCTGAAGGGGAGTTCATGACATCCCCTCTCACTGGAAAAGTTGCTGTCCAGCAGCTTCCAGGGCACAGATTTACATCTCAACCTCAAGACCCCACCAAGAGCTGATGCAGGAGCCTGGTGGGCTGTGGGGTGAAGCCAGGCTGGGCCTGCCTGAGGCTCCAGCAGAACATAAACCCCTCCAAACCTTCCCCTTGTTCCTCCACAAACACCTCCTGCAGTGGGGGAGCTGCCAAGCCTCAGGAGCAGGGTGAAGGTGCAGGGCTTGCAGCCTGTTGCTTCGAGGTGAACACCAGAAGTCAAAGGCTCTTGCTGGAAATCTCAGTTTTTGGTTAGTTCAGGAAAGCTGACAGTTCCTGATGGTTCCTGCTCTTGGTTTCTGTCTCAGGGGGTGGGATTTGTTTTGAAATTTGGAGCAAAAATAGCACAACAGCTCTCAAGAAGCCACATGGTGAAGAAGAGGTCATTTTAAAAACGTGAAAATACTTCCAGGCATTTAAAACCAAATGTTCCTTGCGTGCTTGTGGCTTGGAGGAGCAACAGGCAGGCACCTCTGCACTGCACATGGGGGGCAGCCCAATTCCCCCCTGCATCCCCTCTGCAAAATCACATCTGACAAACCTGAAGCAAGAGAAAATCAAGACATGACTATGAAGGACAATATCAGGCCAAACCTGTTAAATTATCTCCCCTCTTCCTGTCATTTGCTCCTGAGCTGTCAGTTCCCACCCCCATCAGCCAGCTCCCATCACCCTCCCATTTCATCGCCCATCCTCGGGTTTCTCTCTGAGCCAATCCAGAAGGACTCTCCTTAAATACCCAGAGAGTCACCCTGTCTCTTCTCTTTAAATCCCTTAAATTTCCCTTGCCCAGGGCACTTCCAGAGACATGATCCAGGTTGTTTTTCACACTTGCCAAGCTGCTGATCTGGCAGAGAAGAGAGAACAACCTCCTTTGTCCTGCCCCAGCCCAGGGCTGCCCTGGCCATGTCCACAGTGCCCCCCAAATTCTGATTGCAGCAGCCTTCCAGATCCATCTCTGCCACCCTTCCCAGGCTGAGGACACCAGCAGTGCCACCCCACACCTCCCCGGGCATTAATCAAAGGGCACAAAAAGCTTTTGATTCATGGCTTGTCCCAGCCTCCAGCAGTGAGGAGCAGCTCGTGCTGGGAGCTGGGACAGAGCCTGGAGGGGATGGATGCTGCTGTGCCAGCCACCTCTTCCTCACCTGAGCACCCCAAAGCCTGAGCCAGACCCCACTCTGCTCCCTTCCCTTTTCCTCTCCTCCCACAGCACAAGGAGAGGCTCGGTGGCAGCTACAGAGGAGCAGGGATGAGGAGAGGGAAGGAACGACACGAGGGGAAATAACCCAAAGCCCCCTTTGGTCACACAGGAGCAGAAATGGCTCTTTCATCAGGGACCTCCACTGCTGGTCCCCAGCAGGAAAAAAACAAAATAAAACCTTGCAGAGCTCTGCTTTAATTTGCCCGGAGCAGGATCACAAGCTCACAACATCTGCACGTCCTCTACACCCTCCTGCCCCTCTCCCCGTGTCCTCAAGGTCGGCATCACACCGGATTCCCTGTGTGCAAGTCGCAGCCCAGCAGAGCCCCGGGGGGTTTTTACACCCCGCAGCTTCAAATCAGCAAGAGCTGCAGCTTGTTGGAAATGTAAATGTGCTGGAAAACAAGCTTCAGGTGGGGTTCGGCAGCAAAACCTCTGCACACGATAGCGATCGCGTTTCTTAATGTTAATTTCTTATCTCACCTCTCCAAAGTCCTTTGCAAGGATTTTATCCTGTTAGAGGAAATCCATCCCCCTGATTTTCCCAGGCTTATAGAAAAGCAAAGAAAAGTATTGATCCTAATGAGATAACACTGACAAGAAAACGGCAAGAGCCAGTTCTATCTGTTTAAAAACTAACTCTGTTTTGGACTGGTGGGAAAAATACATGATTGTCAATTATCCATGCAGATGGGAGATATCCAGCCTAGATATCCAGTCTGCTTTTCATGGTAGCCTCCAAATTCCAGCTACCTCTGCAATTTTTTAATGTCTTTCTCAGTGGGTTTTGTTCTTTAAAAAAAAATAAAATAAAATAAATCCCAAACTGACAATGGTCCCTTACACCAACCAAATCCCAGAACCACCAGCAGTTTCGTATTAAAAGACCATTTGGTGGCATTTTAATCTCTGAAGGTAATGTAGATATTTGTCATTTCTGATCTCCCCTTTCTGCAACTGTCCACAGATGACGAGATCCGTGAAATTGCTACTGCCAGGGAGTGAAATGAGAATTAACCTCGTGCCCATCAGCTGCCTCAGCACCACCCTTTCCACGCCAGCCTTGACCACAGCCATGGGAGAGGTGGCTCTTGGGGCCACGCTGCCACTCACCCTGCACACCACAGCCCCATCCTTGCAGACAATCAACACCCCCGTGCTCACAGATTGCTTTAAATCCAGCACTTTCTTCCCCATTCTCATTTGCTTTGCCTTTCATGCTGCTTTCTCATGTATAAAAGGGGAACCGGGGGAAAAAAAGAAAGAAAAGACACATGAACACCTGAAAATCCTTTTCATATACCTGCTGCTGCTACCACTCAGTGCTGAATCTGAATAGAAACGGATGGGAGGGAGATGGGGAAGGATGAATAACATTTCATGCCCTGTAGTCAAACATAATTTCAGGCAGGAGATGAGCAGGGACTGGTAAGATGGCTCATCCCAGCAGAGAGCTAATGTGCACTTCAGAGCCTGCTCTTTGAAGGCTGGGGTCTAATTTCCAGCCTGCAATTACTGCACTGGAAATAATTTCCCAGAAAATGGGGTCACTTTTTGGGGGTGGGGTAGGGTTGGATAAAGAGGGGAGTCAGAGTGCAGAGGTTGTCAGGGCTTGGGGCTGGTGGATGTGGCAGTGTGGGCATCTCCCAGGGCTGAGCTTTCAAGGAGCCAGCACACAGGACTTCTGAATCCTTCTTCCTCATGCTGTCAGGTGGAGCATTTCTGTTCCCACAGATTGGGGTTGTCCTTGCTGTCCTACAGCCAAGATTTTCATTTGGGTCTGTGTTTCACACTCAAAACCTGCGGCCTGATTTCCCAAATCTCCCAAAAGTCCATGTTTCTCCTTCCATCAGAGGTGTTGGCCAGGAGCTCAGTGCTTTGCACAGTCAGTTCCTGATTTTCAGCAGCACTGTGAGGACAGAAGTGTTGCTGTTCCATTTAGAGAACAGCAGAAAATTGCCATTCCACTGCTCTGCCCCAGTTCCAACCAGGCAATGCTCTTGCTTGGAGGCTTTGCCTTTGCTCCTGCTGCCCTGGAGCTTCAGTCACACACAGCAATGGTTGTTATAGGCCAGATTTCCCAAAAAATCCCACAGCACAGGGAGGGGTTTGACAGCAGGGTCTCTTTCTGTGGTACCTGGCAGAGCTGAGGCTCTCTGGGCAGGGCCCACAGGGAAGGCTCTGATGCTGTTGTACACCATAACGACACAGACTTTGACTTTAGAAGGCTGAAAATGACTCCTTTATTTTTGGGATGTGTCTTCTTTTTATACAATTCTACACAGACCAATTTGATTGGTGACACAAAGACAAACCTCTTCACTCACATTGGTCAGACCAGAGGGACATCAAGAAGCAGTCCCTCCTAGGAAAAGGAATGAAAACATAGGTACAGTTTACAAAAACATTTCTCCTGTTTACAGAAAATTCCCTGGGAAAAGAATTTCAGAAAACCAAAACACCTCAGGCACGAAACCAAGGCTACAAGGCTCTGCCTTTCTGCCTTACCCATGATCAGTCTGCCAAAAGTAGAATAAAGCAAAATGACGAAGGACATATGGTGTCCCTCAGCAGGGCTGGGGGCCCTGCTGGTTGCCCAGCTCAGATTTAAGCCCAAATAACCCTCTCCAGATGGGATTTGCTGCAATTCTGCTCTGACCCAAACTGACCATCCTCTACAGCTCAGACTAGCAAAGGTTTTAGAGCACCTAAACATGCAAACAGGCACCTGGCAAAGATTTTCAAAAGCAGCTAAGAAGATTAGATGTCCAAGTCCCATTGGGCTCTGAGAATTAGGTATATAACCTGCTTAGGTGCTTTTGGAAATTCTTTCAGGGATTTAATTGTTTGGGTTGAAACTTTCTGCAGCCAGTGTGTGCCTCTCCAGCTGTCCCAGCACCATCTCCAGCCCCTCTGCAGCCCAGCTGGTTTTTGTTGGAATTCTGGAAACTTAGATTTTAAGATTTTAGCATATAGTAATGTGTGTGAAGCAATATGGAGGATTTGAGGCATTGTCTAAGTCCTTTTTCTTCACCTTCTTCTTCCTTCTTCTCCATGGGTTTGGGTGGAAAAGGTCCCATTGCAGGCCTTGGGTGGTCATTATTGGGTCAGAAATATAAATGATGTGTCATCTCATTATTGGGTGATTATCTCTTAAATAACCTTGGAAAGAGCCAAAGGTGTCCATTTTACCTTTGTTTTCTAACCTGCTAGTTAGACCTCACAGCTCATGGGTCTGTAAAGAGATAAGAAACAATAAACATCCAAGTCTGGACTCAAAAACTGCAACTCCTGTGTATTAATCCCGACCTTGGCAGAGAAAAAAAAAGCCAAAACCATCACAGGTTTTGTGGGGAGGATGGGGACAATTGTGTTGGCAGGAAATTTTTGGACAATTTTGCAGGCTTTGTAGGAGGAACTTGAAATTCAGAGCGGGGTGGCCGAGGCCTTACCTTTGCCAGGTGCTTTCCACTGTGCTGATGAGGAGCTGCACAAAGGTGAGGAGGGAGGCAGGGCTGTCCCCTGGGTGCTGGAGACTGTCCTGGTGCAGAGATGGGGTTGGGAAAGAGCCAGGGAGGGGAGGATTGAGCCTGGCAGGGTGGCTGGGGAGGGGGAGAAGGGGAGAGAGGTCAGGGAAGGGAGGATCCTGGCTGAGATGCCCAAAGGGCACTGACTGGGATGGGCTGGGACAGGAGATGCAGTGACTGGGACAAACTGGGGAGGTGACAAGTTTGTAGCAGGCTGCCAGGGTCAATATGGAAAGGGTCAAGAGAGCAGGGAAGTGGCACTGTAGCATATGCCTGCTAAATCCTGTAAGCTCTCCTTGGCCTGGAAGGAAGCCCAGGGCTGGTGCCTGGAGCCAGCACTCAGTGCCAGCAGGGCTGTGCAGCAGAGCCCCCAGCACTGCCCCTCACAGCCTGGGCTTCCTCTTCATCACAGCTCCTCCTCTCTGCCCCCCACAGCCTGGGCCTCCTCTTCATCCCAGCACTGCCCCTCACAGCCTGAGCCTCCTCTTCATCCCAGCACTGCCCCTCTGCCCCCCACAGCCTGGGTCACCTCTTCATCCCAGCTCCTCCCCTCTGCCCCTCACAGCCTGGGTCACCTCTTCATCCCAGCTTCTCCCCTCTGCCCCTCACAGCCTGGGTCACCTCTTCATCCCAGCTTCTCCCCTCTGCCCCTCACAGCCTGGGTCACCTCTTCATCACAGCTTCTCCCCTCTGCCCCCCACAGCCTGGGTCACCTCTTCATCCCAACTTCCCCCTCTCTGCCCCCCATGGGAGCCCTGAGCACAGGGGACATGACAGCCCAGACACTTTTAAATTATAAAGTGATGCAAACTCCAAAAAGGGGTCTGTCCTTATAAATGAACAACCTCCAAAACAAATTGCTGTGCTCTCCCCTCAGGCTGCAGCAGCTGCCAGCAGGGAGGGTGTGTGTGCCAGGAGCTGGGGCACCAGTTCAGCTCTGGGCTGAGCCCCTGTTAATTCACAGACTCACTCCATGCTTTGGATGAGGCACTTGGCCCCTTTCTGCCTGTCACAAGGATAAATTCCTCTCCCCACCTGAGGGATGTGCTGCAAATTAGATCTGCTCGTAGGTGTGCAGACAGCGCTGCTGGTACATAGGAAGAACAATATCTCCAGTGCTTTATCACCATCAGAGGAGGCTGGAGCCAGCAGGAGAGGGCAGTGGCAGAGCCCCTGTGCAGCTCCCAGGGCTCTGGGCTGGTCACAGGTCGTAGCTGGTGGTGCCAGAACAGAAGTGGGTAATAAACAGAGCAGTGGTGATGCTGCTGTGGGACAGAGGGGGATCCAGCTCTGCCATCCAGCTTCTCCAGGGCAAGGAAAAAGGCTTGGAAAACTGGCACAGAGTTTGGCTGGAATTAAGCTGCAGCAGGGGCTCCCCTGGGATGTGCTGCCCCAGCCTAACAATGGGTTAAATGGGTTGAGTTTTACAGCTGCCACTTCACAGCACTGTGGGCAGTGAGGAATTGAGCTCAGCTTGGGGCAACACCTCGGCCTCACCTCCCTTTTCTGGTCTGCTTCAGGAAACTGAGGACAGAAACAGGGGTGGGCTCAGCTGAGCCTGCCTGCTGTGAGCCATGGGCAGGTGAGGGTGATGGTGTTCCTCTCTCAGGTGCACACAGGTGAGGTTGTGCCTCTCTCAGAGGTGCAAACAGGCAGGTGATGCTGCACCTTCATGGTGACAACACCTCTCAAGCACTACAGCATTGCTGATGCAGGGCAGCACAGCTGGGAGCCACTTGCACACCTCAATTTGCCCAGGGAGTGGTTTGAGGAGAGGGAACCACACTCTCCTGCCTTTTTTCATCTCCCTTCTTCTCTTTGCCACATGGACAGGGCCTGCCCTCAGCTCTCCTTGCCCTCCAGCCCAAATAAACCCAGCACTCTCCTCCTGCTTTCCAGCAGAGCCTCCCTTCACTGTCTCACCTGCAGAGAATTTATCCTTCTCCACTCCGAGGGCTGCTTGCAGTTCATTAAATGTATTAAAGGTGTTAATGACTTTTTAAAAAAAGACCCAAACTGTCTGATGTTTTTCCAGCTCATTTCCTGCTGCTATCTCCCCAAATCCGGTGGGCAGTAATGACAAGTCTGAGAAAATGAGATTATGATGAACAGAGTGAACTCTGCTGATATGTGTACAACATTAAACATTTCCAGATTCTTTTCTTTGCCTCTCCCTGCTGCAGGTATCTGTGTAAGCACATCCTCCTTGCACTGAGCTGAGCTGTGGCCTCTTGGAGGAAGCCAGAGGAGAGACGAGGCAAAGCTTTATGCAAACAGGAATTTTGCCTGTTTATCTCACCACAAACAACGTGTTGGGTAAAGGCACATTTTCTCCCTCTGTAAAATGCTGGTGGGGTGCCCATGGCTTGTCCTTCCACAGACAAATGCTGCAAATAAAATATAAGAGAGAGGGACCATCCAGGACTGCATCTTCCAGACCCAAGAGATTTTATATTTTGATAGGCAAAGGTAGGGAGTTGTGGAAAAAAAAGGCAAAGGCCTGACTCTGTTTGGCCAGGGAAAGGCCAAGAGGTTGAGTGACTCACCCAAAGCTCCCCAGCAGAACGGGAGTGTCAACTTGGATCTTCCAAATGGCTGGAACTAAATTTCAAGTTCTGTAACTTTTACTGCAGAGATCCTTCAGAAAGAAGATCTGTAGTACTTTCCAGAGGGGGAATATAGGCAACCTCCCCTCATTTAGTGAGCCTGTATTTGTGTGTGCTTTGCAAAGCCTGTAAGTGAGCACCTTCCTGCCCACTGTGGCACTGAGGGAAGAGGAGGATTTTTCTGGAGTTGAGTTTTTCCCTGTGAAATGTGTGTCTGGATGAGGGAGAAAATTACAGAAAACAGCTGTGAGTTTAGGAGAAAAATGTATTGGCTATGGTAAGCTTAAGATTATCAAAGGTTCATAACTCAGACGAATCAAATCCAATTTCTTGCAGAACAACGAGAAGCTCTTCTCAACAGCAGCTCTTCCCGGGCCGAATTTCATCTTTGGAAATGACACCCTGCAAGTATTTCTCATATAACAATAGAAAAAAAAAGGGTTTCTTACACTGCCTTGCCTCCTGCAGCCAACCAAACTGCCCTTGCCCAGATATTCCAACTATTCAGCTTTGTAGAGACACCCAAACCTGCAAAACTTCAGCTTGCCCAGGAGATAAATGTGTGGAAAAGTTATGTGGAAATTCAGAGCAGGGCTTGGGGGGAGCTGCTGCCCTGTCCAGGCACTCCCAGCTCTCTGCAGGCTCCTGCACTTGTTCCAAACTCGTGGTTGTGACTTCCAGCTCCTGAGAGAGGCAACCATCAAACCCCAAATCTCAGCCAGTTCGGCACTGGGTGTGTTTGAACCATGACCCATTTATTTGCCTTCCAGGTACCAGCACAACAAATAGGAGCAAAGGGGAAAAATGGGTAATAAATAGAGAAGTGTTTGATGCTGCTGTGGGACAGAGGGCATCCAGCTCTGCCCTCCAGCTTCTCCAGGGCAAGGAAAAGGGCTTGGAAAACTGGCACAGAACCCCTGGGGCCAGCCTGCCCCACCAGCACAGCCCCACGCTGCCCATCTGGGTGGTTTTCCCTGTCCTCTCCACATCTTTTACTTTTCCTGGGACACCAAGGAACCTGGGCCAGCCCTGGGCAGCAGCTGTGTGCTGCACCACTGGCCAGGAGCAAGGCAGCTTCACCCCACTTTTAATGGGGATTCCCAGGTCATTTCAGAGCTCAGAGATCACAGGCAAGAACCTGAACCTGCCTCAGTGCTGGTGAAAAACACCACCTTGATTCCCAGCAAGGAGTTTGCTGCTCCAGGAACTCTTTTCCAGTGTGCAAAGGTGCACCATGCCACCAACATGCCCTGAACATCATCCCTGTGCTCCCACAGGGGGAAATAAAGGCTGGGAGAGCTTGGCTGAAGCACCCAAAGGTGGGAGCACAGGTGCTGCTGCTGCTTCCCAGGCTGGCACCTGAGACCCCCATCCTGTGCTGAGAACCAGGCTGGCCTCAGCCTTCCCACCTCCCTCCAGCCAAGCCATTCCTGGGAGAAAAATTAGGCAAATACTCCCAGGCTTGCCACATCAGGCAAATAAACGACTTGCTGAAGTTAAACAAAAATAAGAGATGTTTCTCCCCGCTTTCTTCATCCTGCCTTCTCCCCCCTCCCCACGAATCCGACCAAGATTACAGTTTTAAAAAGCACTTTCTCTTAAATGTGGGAGGAAGATTGCCTGAGCTCTCATGCGTTCACTGCTATATTGTATTGTTGCTGCTTTTAACATGTTTCGCTCAGTTAAATAGTAACTGATGACAGCTACACACTTCAATCCTTTGGTGTTTTTATCATGGATTTTATATATATCTCTTATAAAGAATAGCACACACTGCAAGGCCTCTTACCATATCAAAAACAACAAAAAAGCACCCTATTTTTGTGTAAGGTATCAAAGCAATAACGCGTGCCCGTGCAGCAGAGCCAGCCTATCAGAGGTTTATCGGGTTTTATTGGCCTTGGGCAACTCTGCACATGACGGTCTTTAGAGTGACATGGAATTTATTAAACTTTTCCACAGCCTGACAGTCTTCTCCCAGCTCATCCCCACCCCCAAGCTCTTTTCTTTTGAAAAATGATTTCTGTCAATCTTGTGCTTTTAGCATTTTTTCCCCCCTCTTTTTCTTTTTTTTCTTTCTCCTCTTTTTCTTCCCTCTCTTCTTTTTTGATTTTTTTTTTTTAATTTTATTTTAATCACTGCTAGCTGGAGTAGGAGACTCCTCAAGCATCTGTTTAAAGAACACCATTAAGGTCCCGCTGCAACAACAACAACAACAAAAACACAGAAAGAGGGAGAGAGAGAGAGGCAGAGCAGCAGCCACACAGCCCATTACTGCCTGGTTCAGCCTTATTGCACTACATTACTCGATATGACAAGCTCTGCATACATATCACACACACCAAGGGGTTTTTTGTTTTGGTTTGGTGGGGGTTTTTTTTTTCCTCTCCTTTTCCTGGGTAGCCTAATTTAAGCTTTGTGTGGTGCCCTGCAATAAATTCCCTCTCTCAGACAATAGCCCGTCGCCTTCAGCTGCCTGCCCCTTCCATAACCCAGCGCCAATAAAGCCTCTCCTTCCTCCTCTTGCCACTTCCCATCAGCGCAGCGGGCGATGCCAGGCGCCCCTGACGGGGTCAAGGTGCTGCCGGGGTTTCCATCAGGCCGCCTCTTTTCCCTGTCTCCCCAAATTCCCGTCTGCTCGGCTCTCCGCAGACATCCCCGGGGCGGTGCCGGCGATGCGGGGGCGATGCGGGGCTGGAGCCGCGTGCGGCGGGCGGGGCTGGCTGCTGTGAAAAACGAGGATCACTTTCTATGTAAATTTTAAGAAATAGGTTTAATAGAAAGTAAGACAGTTAGGAGATAGAAAAAAAGCAAAGTACGGCCGACCGGGTGACTTGGTATTCAGCCAAGTCCACACCTTGCTGTATATCAGAGACATTCTTTAAATACCCTTTCTGTTGCATCAGTCTGTTGAATATTCGTATTTTTCCATAAACTAGTTTCCATATTCCAGGAACTCTTTTGCATGGTCCCTCCTTGGGTCCTCCTTTCTAGAGCCTGTGTGTTTCTGGGCTGTGTCTTCATTATCACCTCCAGCCTGGGCCTTGGTCCAGACTTTCTTCAGATGGGAGATGTTGATAGTTGGTGTATCAATAGCAGGGTCTTCTTTACATGTTCACTGGATGTTATCCCCACCAAACAGACAGTTTAAGCACACTATATCAACTACTACCACTATGCCTAATTTTCTTTACTAATAGCAGAAATAAAAACTTATATCCTTGCCACAATGTTATTAATCATATAGCACACACCTTACAAAAAGCCAACTTTATAACATACATTTATAACACTGCACACACACACACACACAAACCCCTGGATGTGCAATCTCCTTCCCCTCCCAGGGCAGGAGCCCGGGAGCACAGCCGGAGTTTTGGCTGTGGGTTGGAAGTTTGCAGGCTCTGCTCAGCCCCGCTGGGTTGGTGCTGCTGCTCTTCTGTGTCCAGGAGTGAGGATTTCTGCTTCTAACCTCTCAGCTGGAGATGCTTCCAGCTCTGGGGCTCCCAACATCAAAAGGATATGGAGCTGCTGGAGAGAGTCCAGAGGAGACCATGGAGATACTCCAAGGGCTGGAGCCCCTCTGGAGCCAGGCTGGGAGAGCTGGGAGTGTTCACCTGGAGAAGAGAAGGCTCCAGGGAGAGCTCAGAGCCCCTTCCAGGGCCTAAAGGGGCTCCAGGAGAGCTGGAGAGGGACTGGGATAAGAGCCTGGAGTGTCAGGACACAGGGAAAGGCTCTAAACAGAAAACACTGCTTACCTCCTCTTAAATCCTACACTCAGTCTCTGGCCATTATCATCTCCCTGTGTTGGTTATGACTCCTCCTGACCAGCAATACTGAACTTCTGCACAGCTCTCTGTGCTTCCTGCCCTCATCAGATGGCAATCTAATTTCCAAATATTAAGACTGAGGAGATTCCCTAAGCAGAGTGCACTGCACACGCTGCCCTTGCACCTCACACCTCCACTCAGGCTGGGTCTAGGTGCTAACACCTCCTCTAAAAAGGCTTCCACACCCCTCCTCTCTCACAGTACCTCCTTAGCAGTGCCCCTGCAACCAGCCCAGTTGTTGGCAGGGGTGAGCAGGGCACAAGGTGCTGTTTTTTCTGAAGAACCTTCATAAAAGAGTTTGCTGCTTCAGGAGGGAAGAGGGGCAGCAAGGGACTCGATGCTCGGGCACCAGGCTCAGATTTCCCCACCCTCCCCTGGGCAGGAATCACTGTGAACAGTTTCTCTGCAGTTTGCCATCAGTCCCCAAGCCCAGGGGGCCCTGGAGACACAGGTCAGCACAGCAGGAACTGCACCCTGGCAGCTCAGTGTGCTCAGGATACCTGACACTGGTTTGGGGCTTGTTACAGGCACTAAACCCCGAGATGCCTGTGGGTGTGGGAGACTGATGCTACCTGGGAGAACAGGAATGATATCAGCATCCTTTCCCACCAAACAATGGCCCTGGTTTCCCAGGGTGGGGGCTCCCCCCACTCCAGACATGCAGAAGGATCTGCATCTGTGCTCATCAGCACAACCGCCTGTAGGAAAATGAGCACGTTTAAAGCACAATCCATCTGACCTATTTTCTGACATGCACCTTAAGAGGAGCTGAGTTGTGCACTAGCACTGCCTAGCAGCTGCACAGGGAATCTGGAGGAACAGCTCAGCTGAAGATCCGGGTGTTGTAACCCAGGGATCCATCTCAGCTTCCACACAGAAGCAACTGCCAAAATTTTGTTTACTGCATTTGTGCTCTTCCTCTAAAATCCAGCTGTCTCACCTTGCAGCACTTCACTTGCCTGCGTCTCACGTGAGATTAAGGTGATGCTTAAACACAAAGCACACCTCCAGGGTGGATGAAGGAGAGAGCTGGGAGGGGGGATGGATGATGGAGTCCAAGCCTAGAGCCACATCACCTCATATGATGTCATCCCTGTGCTGGTGCTGCCAGCCCAGGATGTGAATCCAAAGAGCAGTGCAGCCCTTTAGCAGTTATCCTGACCTAGAGCAGATATTCCCAAATAAATGCTCCAGGCATGAGAACCACAGCCCCCTCTGATTCAAAAAGCAAATGCATAAGTGACAGTGACAGCCCAGAGCTGCAGAATCTGCATGAAGCCATAAAGCAGAAGACACTCCCGAGAGCTCGTCTTCCTGCAGAAGAAAACATACGATGCTTGGCTGGGTAGCTCAGCAAAAATAAATAAAGCAGCATCATTAGGATGTAAAAAAAAGTCCAAGGAGCCAGCACATTGCTGTCTGGCAGCAGCTTCAAATGAAGATCTCACATTTTTTTCCACCAAGCTTCAAAACAAAATTGATAAGATAGAAAATAACCCCCTGTATTTGTGCCATTTCCATGGATTCATGAGTCTGACAGTTGCAAGCAGAGAAACAACCCTTCCTGGCAGGAAAATGAGTGCTGCTCCCTGGCAGGCCATAATGACACTTTGCTGTGACCATGTCACATGGACGCCTTCCTGCCCGGGCCAGTCCCTGTCTGTGCAGAGCTGGGATTTTTCTCACAGCCTTACATTTCTGTGATTAAAATAGGCACTAATGGAACAGCCACACATTTGCTCCAGCAGGTTTGTGTCTGAAATGCTTTCAATCCAACAGAAAGGAGCCAAGGCTGCTGCTGGGGGAGATCTGAGGGTGCTTTAGGGGCACTGAGGTCCCTGAGATTGGGAGCACAACCCTGATGTGCCCCTCCAGCACTTCAAAAAGGATTTCTGCTCATGTCCAGAGCATCCTGCCTGAATGCAGCCTCTCATGCAAGGCAGCTGTTGACCTCCAGACCAATGTTTGCTGCTTGTTGGAATCTTCCCAACAAGCCCTGAGCCCACCCTCTGTCCCCAGTGGGGTGTGACAGCAACATCATTCCAGTCCAGGGGTGACACCGGCCAGCCTGGGCAGGGAGCAGCTGGGGAGGATGCAGAGCCTGCAAACAAGCACAGATTTACATGGGGAGGGGGTGTTTGAGGTCTCTTCCTCCTCTGATGTGTTTCAAATGAACCCTGCAAATGGCACAGGGGGAAGCATCAGAAAGGGCTGGTCCTGCCTGCACCAGGTGGTTCTGTTCTGGAGCCTTTTGCCCAAAAATGCTGCAAGTGCTGGAACATTGCACAGGACATCACACCTTTACCACGTTTTTAGGGGAGACAGGATGTTTACTGAAACCTGAACACACGAAGAGGAGTTTGGGTGGATGAAGGAGGAGGGAAATAACAGCTACAGTGCAATCACCTACAGCAGGCAGTGAGCAGGAAAGGGGCTGGGCCTGACTCATCAATGGATCCTAAGGAAATGGGGGATCCCCACAAAATCCTCAAGGAAGCCTCAGCCCAAACCACAAATGAGATGTCCTAGCCCAGCTTTCCCTCCCTCCTGCCCTCAGCCATGCCTCTGGAGGTGGGAGCTCCTTGTTCCTGCCAGTGTCCCCTCTGCAATGTCCCCTCCCAGCCCCTGCCACAGCAGGAGTATCAGAGACTGAACTGCCTTGATATTTAACAGATCTCTCTCCACTATGCATTTCCTCTGTTAAATAAAGAAATAAACCAGCATCTCTTTGCCCTGGAGAAGCTTTCAATAAGATGGATAAATATATATAATTAGCCAAGGAGAGAGCAAACTCCAGTGAATACAATACACCCTGTGAGACAACCCTCCATTAAAAGCCTCCTTGTTTAAACTTCAATATTTTAGCAATAGTGACAAAGAAACATAGAGAAAAGCATTTATTTTTCACTTTTTATTTAATCCCATCAGAGGGGTTGATCAGATAATTCCCTGTCAATTTCTCACACCTTGGATATGCCATCCCCTCTCCAAAAATTCAGGTTTTCTCAGCTTTCCTCTCTAAGTTGGGGACCAAAAACCTCTAACAGAGATTTCCTGCTTCAGCAATCTGCAAAGTCTCTTCCTGATCTCCTCATTTTTACTGGGCTGCCCTGGAGGATGCAGAGTAGAGGAGACCATGGGGCTGTATCCTACCAAAAGCCATGACACAGGGATGGTGACTTTAACACAAGGGTGGCAGAAGGGACCTGGCCGATGCCTACACAGGCTGACAAAGTACATATATATATATATATGTGTGTGTGTGTGTGTGTGCTCCCTTTACAGATCTGCTTTCCCAGCTTGGCCAGCTGCCACCAAGACAGCCATGTTCAGCAAAACAGGGGGAAAAAAGGCAAATCTTCCCTCAAGAAAAGAGAAGCACATCCTGGTGCTGCCCTTGGCTCACGTGTGCCTGAGCCACGGCGGCACAGGAGTGAGGAGCTGGGGCACTGCTGCTCATCGTGCTCCTCAAATGCTCTATTTTCCGACCTAGAAAATGGGAAGAGCCCACTGTGAGACAGAAACCAAGGGGTGAGAGCTGGAGACAGGTCTGGCTTTTGCATTGTTTCCTTGGGAGACGAGATCTGGAGTGACTGCAAACACCTGCAAACACCGGCACTTCTCTCCCGGGGGAGTGCTCAGAACTCGCTCCCACTGCCCTGGCAAGCACCTCCAGCTCCCCGGGCTGCAGAGGCCCCAGCCAAGGCTGTGTCATTACCAGCAGCAGCCCCCTTTTCAGGGCTGTTGTACTGAGCAGATCCAGAATATTTCCCCAGGGAAGAGCCAGTCATTCATTTGCACTGTCTGCTAATTTAAAAATGTGAATCTCCGCTCAATTCTGCACGCCAGAACTCAGCCTCAGACATTTAGACCAGTGTGAAATTTTAATGCAGGCAATGGCAGCGTTCTCAGGGCACAGCAAGGGGAACAGTTGGTGGAAATGATGCTGCAAAGCCCAAGCTCAAAGAAAGGGATTAGCAGAGTATTCACTCGGTCCAAATAAAACATGATGATATCTGTGGCCCGAACGACATCCAAATCAGATAGAAAGAACCTGGACTCTTCTAGACAAAAAAAGGCTGAAAACCAGGGATTCAAAGCACCAAGGACTCTGGATTAAAAACAACAAAGTGTGGTTTTTTGAGTCTAAAATGGCAGCACTGCCACTTTTTTAGAGCAGACCACAGGTAGGGCTGAGGGCTGTGAAGCCACAAGGCACACAGCCCTCATCAATCCTTTCTTGCCCCATTCTTGTTCTGCTGTACATAGGAAAAGGCAATTCCTGACATTTTAAGATCTCTCTATAAGCTCTAAATGGATTATAGTCACCCTAATGAAACAGAAGGTTAAGACCAAATACTCAGTTTATGTCCAAGTTCAAATACTGCACCAGCCATGACCCAGAATCAGTGTCCCTCCTCTTTCATCTCAGCCTTTATTGAGTAAAAAGTGAACAAAACGTGGCATAAAACACTAAGTCCATTATTAGCTGGATTTCTGGTTTAATTTAGTTTACATTCTGAAGGATTTTCACAAAGTTGCACAGAAAATACTGCCATTTCCACAACGGTTTATCATTGTTATACTATTGCTACAATTACCTGTCATTACAATCAAATTTATATCAGGACAAGAAAATGATTTCTCAGAAATTAAACAGCACTCCCTGGTGGGATAATTCCTTCTCCTGAACTTTCCAATAATGAAAACTGTAAGTAAATTTGCTGTTATTCAGACCACAAAAGACCCTCCACTGTTAAACCAAAAGCTAATGTTTTCACCAGGACAATAACTTGATGTTGAGCAGAAAATTCCCAAAGGTACCTAGAGCTGTAAGAGGTTCCTGCAGAAGGTTACAACATCCCTAAGGAAGTCAGGCTCCAGAATCAAACAGCTGAGGTATTTCTGTGAATTCCTCCAAAGCTTGTACAAATGAATGGCATTTTGCAACTTGAGGCAAATAAATGCCTTTGAAAATCTGCCTGTGCATGGAACTGAAATCCCAGGTGTGGGGTTTTCCTGGACACACCTCCAGGGCTGACCCTCAGGTGCAGATGGACATGTGGACAGCCTGGCCTGAGGCTGGTCATGGTCACTGTGGGTGCTCTGCATTTTCAGGTCACACTTTGCCAAATAAGACACAACCACTGAGACCCAGAATGTTGCAGTGAAGAACATCCCTGTTAGCCTTGCTGGCAGCTTTTGACCTCCAGATTTTCCCTCTAATGAAATGGAGCCTGATTCTCTGAAGGCCATTTTCCCCCAGGGATTGTGCAGTGGACTGCACACTGGATAAACACCTAAATAGTGTCCACCTTCACAGGGAGATTCGTGCTGAATTTCAAAAGTTAGATGCTTAATTTAAATCTGGACTTGAAAGCTCCATCTAAAATCAAGAGAAAAAAAGAATCCCTCCAGAGTAATCACTTGATTTATCACAGACTGAGATGAATTGCCCTGTTCTTCCCAGTGACTAAAGGCAGTCTACACAACCAGCTCACCTTAATGGCTGTGTTGCTAAGTCAAGGCAGGTGGATTCAGACTAAGGAGTCAAAAAGATCCAGCCTGGAATGAATCTGTGAAGAGTGGTTTTAGTGNCCCAGTGCTCCCAGGAATCCCAGAGACAGGGATCTGTGAGATCCCAGTGCTCCCAGGGGATCACAGTGCTGCTGCCCAAATGGGTCTGCATGAGCTGGGCATGGAGAATGGGTGAGGTGACCTCCATGGAGAATGGGTGAGGTGACGTCCAGCAGGACAAGGGGAACTGTTCTCAGCTCTGAGCGTGGGGGGATTTCCAAGGACAGAAGGTCCTGCCCGACTCAGGGCACTGGATTGACCTGGGCACTTTGCTGACACTCATTTTCAGGGAGCATTGCCCTCTGGCAGCCTCTCCTGTGGGCCCCAGGGGTGGCTCTTCTCCCCTTGGCTTCACACCCTGCCGTGGTTGTGGCTGCCAAGGCTCTGCCACATCTTTACCCCACAGCACTGGGTGTGCACTGGCACCTGCCCGGCCCCACATCCACCCCCCTCATCAGCCCTGCCCTCCCTGGAGCCCTGCTCCCCTCACTGACCCTGGGGAAAGCTGTGACACCAGCCCAGCTGTGCTCCCAAGGGAACAAAACTCAGACTGCTCAGCATTTTACAATTTTTTTTTCCCCTCTTATAAAGATTCTCACGCTGAAAGCAGAGATTCTCTGTAGGGGAGACAATTTGAGGGAGTCCAAACCTAGAGCAAACCAGAAAGTGAGACTCACTGCAAAACCCACCACTTCTCCTTCAGAGGCTCAGCACGGCCCTGCCCTGGCTTTCTCTGACAGAAACACACAACAAGCAGGGTATTTAAAGCATTAAAAAAAAAATAAAACCGAAAAAAACTCGACCTGACTTGTACCCAAATGAGACACGCCATTGCACGCACTTCTCCCCCTGGGAGATGGTGAAAAAACAAAATAAACCTGTGTGAGTGCTGCTGGTCACCCTGCTCAGGGTGCTGCTGCAGGAAGGGGCTGTGATGGCCCGTGCTGAGCCATCCCACAGCTCCCACCCTGAGCCAACACACCAGGATTTGGACATCTCTGCAGGCACAGCCAGCCTGTTTAGAGCATGTTATAAATTATTAGTAGCCAATTTGATATCAAGTATTTTATTTTGCCATTCCAAATCAATTTGAATCAGCCGCAGTGAAAGCATGCAACATTGATCGAGGCACCTCGTCCACAAACTCCGGGTTTAGGGTACATATTTTATACAGTTTTTCTGCCCTGAGGCAAGTTCATTGTTAGTCTTTGTCCAGTGTGCATATTCATACACTTCTTTCTTTCTCTGGTTTGGAAAGCTTTTCCTGGCAGGGTCGGGGTTCTGAATTGGGTTCCTGGAACTGGGCATTGGGATGCTGATCTGTGCAATCTCCGGGTTCTCCCCACCCAGATCCGTATCAGGCGTTGATCACCAGAGAAGTGGTGAATCCACCCAGGATGAACGAGCCATCTCCTGCTCAGCCCTGTCCTTTCTGTTGGAAATCTTGGTTTCGCCCTGCTATTATTTGAGAACTTTTACAATTGCAAATGTGCTTTGGTGGTCGGAGACGCAATTTTTGGAAATCACAACTTGCAGCACAGTTTTAGGTTATAACATATAACATACTTGATACACAAATTTATTTAGAACACATATCACAGAGCACATCATTCAGCATCGCAGGAGCTGGAGCCCCCCTCGCAGGGTACCAGGGCAGGGATGCACTCACTCAGCATCCTGCTGACTCCTTGGAGCTCCTCGGGGCAGGAGCAGAGCCTTATCTGAGCACACCTCACCATCCCCAGCACAGCCGAGGAGGTCACACCGAGGTTTGGGCTGGGAGCAGTCACACCCGGCCTTTGAAGCTCCCCGCGGCTGGGTGGGGATGGCAGGGTGGGTGTGTGGCCGCGTCAATGCAGCGGCCCCAGGGCAGCCCCGGAGCACGGGGGAGAGCTGGCAGGGAGGGAGGAGATCAGATAACCTCGGCAAGAGCTCCACCAGCCCCATAATCCGCCTGCCTTTCATCCCTCATGGGGAGCGTGCAGCCATCGCCCCGGCACCGAGCCTCCACCCTGAGCCTTCCCCCCTCCTCATCCTCAAGCAGAGACCCCCTGGGTGTCTGCCCCGGCGTGGTGGGCACACTCTGCTGCCGCTGGTTTCAGGCCTGCTGGAGACGCAGCGCCTCAGGGTACCCCCATCCCCTGCATCCCCTGCATCCCCTGCATCCCCTGCATCCCCTGCATCCCCTGCATCCCCTGCACCTGCTCCTGCAGCATCGCTGCACCACCCAAAACAACGCCAGCACCTCCTGGCTGATGCCCCTTACCCCAGAGAGGTGCAGGTGTCCTGGGGAGAGTGGAGGATGTGTTTGTGGCCCCCCCAGGCTTTATTTAATGCAGCTCTGGGGTGCCAGGAAAATGCCAAAACCCGCCCCGCCCCCGCCGCCCCGAGGGAGAGGGTCCGAGGTGTTTGTGCCCTCCTGGAGTGTATTTCCTCTCCACGTGTGGAGCTGGATGTTCTGGGGACCCAGGTGCCCTTTCAGGCCCCCCTGAGTGCTGTTAGCCCCCCCAGCAGTGCTGCAGATATCCCACAGGCAACATTCAAACCCCTCCTGTCCAGTCCCCTCAGGTGCTCCCTGGTTTCTGTCTCGCAAGACAAGGGTGACTTCCAGCCCCTGATTTACCTTCTCTGTGCCACTTACTGCCTCCTTTTTCATGTGCATGGATCATATCCCCGCATATTTATCTCATCTTCAAAATAAATGTTCCCCCTCATCCTTCAGTCTCTGCTCATCTGCAAGTCTTGCAGTGTCTCCAATAATTTTTGTTGCCTATCTCTTGACCCCTTCTATTCCTGCTGTATCTTTTGGAGATGGATTGACTGGAAACGAGCATGCCATCCCAGCCAGAACACAGCACTGATTTATGTGCTGGCATTAGAATACTCTCAGCAATCCTTTTAACCCCATTCTCCCTCAAATTTCCTTTGTTTGTCTGGTGGTGGCTGTGCGGGGAGAGTGGAGATTTGCACGTGGATGTCTCTGTTGATGCTTCTCCCCTCTTCCCAAACATTTACAGCTAATTGAGACCTCATCATGTGCTCCTTCCCACCCGGGGCACGCTTTGCATTCACCTCTCTGCTCGCCAGCACGCTGCCCAGCCCTCCAGCTTTATCAGGGAAAACCCTTGGGAGCTTTTCCACCTCTTCTCTTGACAAACCAAAGGCACTTGCAAGTTTTTGCTCTTCACCCATTCGCTTTTTTCCCCCAGGTCATAAACAGCTGCATTACACAGCACCATGTCCGGAACACTTCCCTGTGGTAAACCTGCAGATAAATTACTTTTCCCGCTGGCTTTCAGGTGGTTTCTCCCCTCATCAGTGGCCTCCCCTTCTCCCAGCGCTCCCATTTTCCCATTTTCAGCCCAAGTGGCACAAAGGGGCACGAAGGATTCCCCTGGTCAGGCCACAAAGGAGGGGCTGAAAGCTTTTCCATCCTCCCTGGGATTAAAGATTTGAGACAGAACAAAGACAAAGGATGAGGAAGAGGGTGGGGAACACTGATCCCAGACCCTGGATTTGGGCTCCAGCTTCCCTGGAGAACACCACCACAGCAACAAAGCACAGGGGAAAGGATCCCAAGGGGCTGGGGCTGAATAAAGCCACTCTCCAAGGAAAGTGCACTCCCCATCCCTTGTCTGCATCCAAGCCCTGGCAGCAGATGCATGTCCACACTTCCACCACAATCCTGGCCAGCAAGGGGGTCCCTGTTCCTGCTGGGCAAAGCTTGGAGCAGAACTGGCTGCTGGAGGCAGATCTCCACTCCAAGCTCTCCGTGTTTTTCCAAGAATTGGAAATGTGTTTTCCCCCTCGCCAGACATGTTTCTATTCAAATCAGTATCAGCCATTCTGCAAGATATTTGCCTTCCTGCATTTATTTCCCAGTAACAAAGCCGTCCTCAGATTTTTAGAGCTGGTATTTTTATTTTATTTAGTTAATATTTTTAAACATTACTACTGCTATAATAAATGTTAACTATTTGTGCAGAGCTCTCATTGCCTTGGCAGGGGCCTTTATGTGTGCAAAATAACAGCAAATCATAATAAATAATAATAATAAATTATTATGGTTGATTACAAGGGAATGTGCTACATTTTTATAAGCTCTAGACCACCTACAGCTCACAAAATATAATGGGAAACATTAAGCCTTTAACTGGTTTTATACATTCCCTTCCCCCTCTTCCACTCCCCATGTTCTGTAATAGATTTACAAACAGTGTAAGGGGGGAAAGAAAATCTTCCCTTATAAGAATAGCATCAAAATTCTCCTCAGCTTTCCAGCTGCTGAGTGTTTCTGAAGCCTTCAGTGAAATGCAATTAGTATCTTTTACCGCCTGCCTTCTGGGGATACTGACATTATTATCTTATTGCAGTTTCACCTTGACATGCAGATCACAAGGCAGCGAGCTGGATTCTGTCTCCAGACGCCTTGAATTGTGGCATTGCCCCAGCTGGCTCAGCGAGTCGAGAAAGGAGAAGGAGGAAAAAAAGAGAGAAGAGCCATTTTCTCATCCTGTGGATCTCAGCTATTTTTTCCCCCCTTTTTTTTTCTTTTTCTTTTTTTTTTTTTAAGGCAAATAAATACATATACATGGAAATGGGAGCTGTGAGGGAGGAAAAGAGTGCTCCTGCTCAGCTCCAAGGAGGATGGGCATGGCCAAGGGGGGATCTGCTCTGTGCCAGCCCTGAGCTGCCAGCACAGATCTGGGTTTATCCAGCAGGACCTGCTCCCCTCCCCTCCAGCTCGCAGCA
>JANPWX010000075.1:315721-458327 GCA_024734555.1 Trochalopteron elliotii
CTCTTGTGATGTTAAGGGGCGATAGATAAAAATAACTCCGGCTCCATTGTTCTGCTATTTATACACTGAAAAGTCAACAGCACAAAGGCGAGCGGCCCCGAGGGCCGTGCGGGAGTTGATGACCCTGTTCCGCCCGCTTGTCCTTGGAGGTGCCATGGGGGGAGGACCGCGGGGCAGAGGAAATCCAGGCTGTTCGGAGATAAAGAGGCTTTTCAAAAGCCCAAAGGGCAGCTCAGCCCGCAGCTCGCACAGGGTAAAGAGCCCCATTGGGGCCATTGTGTTCCCGGTGCCGAGCAAGGCCGTGACAAAGGCCGGGGGCAGCCCGGGGTGGGGGCTCCGGAGCGCCGGGCTGCGATGGGGCGGCGATGAATGGGAAATCTCCCTCCACAAGAAACAGATGGGTCTGAATACAGATGCAAAGCGAGCCTCGTCCCAAGGCCGTCAAAGAAAAAACAATCTCTCCAGACCTGAAGTCGGGGAGATAATAGGGCTTTTCAGGGAGGTAAAAGCGGAATTTCCTCGTCGTGCGTTAGCCGCCGGGAACGAGGCTCCTCTGCCAAATTTATCTTCGCAAAATGCCCTTGATTTACCAAGCAACACTTTAACATTGTCTTTACCTTCAATATTGTCATTTTGGTAGGGAAACCAAATGGTTTACGTGGGTTTAGTGCGGCAAAAGGGACGGGCATGGAGGCAAACCAGTGCGAGATTCTGCAAAATAACCCCACAGAAGAGTGTCCAGCATCAAAGTGACCAGGCGGGGACATCGGTGGTGCCTTGTCCCCGGTGAACCCCGCAGAAGTGAGAATTAGGCAGCAAAATTCATCTTCAGAAATAGAAAACGCGTTCAGCTAAAACAAACGCTGTTCAGAATGAAGGGATGAGCTCTGTTCATTTACTTTGAGATTCTCCATTAACTATTGCACGCTAATTATCTCCCTTTCTGGGTTTGGGCTTTTATATTTTTTTTTTTCACACTGGAAAATTTTGTTCATCTTAAAGCCAAATAAATGCCAAGAAAAACCTGCCACCCACTACACTTATGATCAAAATAACCATTTCTTTTGATAAGTTCCTGCAGTTACAGTGGCCCAGAGAAAATATATTCAGTGAAGATCGCTCACTGCTGAATACTTTCCTCATTTCTTCCCTCAAATCGGTGATGTCTTTTTTTTTTTTCTTATATAAACAGGGTACTATTTAATGGGGTAATTTGTACTACAAACTCCTGAAAACATGTTTTGATTTTATTTTGCTTTTTGTGATTCCTAAAGCCCTAGTTTTAAAACACACGCAGATAAAAGTGCTTTGAGGATTTTATTTCTGTGTCTCCAGATTGCTCACTAGAGAGCCAAAAGTCACTCCTCGCCTCTCAATCAAGGCCCGAGCAAAATTTAGACCCTTGCAGAGATAATCAGGCTTGTCAGGTTACTCTAAAAGGCAGGAAGACCTGGGCCAACATTTTCCAAAATGCTGACATTACACGCTCCGGATTCTGCAGACCTTTATGAAGGGTTTCAACACAAATTTATCCGTAGAAGGAGAAAGTTTTACTCTATCTCTAGACAAAGCAGAGCGGCACAAAGAAGCGATTTGTTGCTCTAAGAAGGCACCAACCAAAAAGGTGTGAAAGTGAGTTATGTGGGCTGGGACAGATCCTCTGCTCTCCCCCAGTGTGGCTGGGCCGGGGACACTTTGTCACCTCGTTGTCACTTTACACCTCTCATCCTACCAGTCCTCATTTGCCCTCCTCACCCATCTGCTCGCTCCGACACAGCAGGGTGGATGGCACAGAGAGGGGTTCTCTGGCCCTGCTTTGTTCCTGCCATTTATTTAAGATTTGGGATCCTTGCCCAGTGCAAACAGCCACACAGAGCCACCCCGAGCTTTCAAAGGAGCAGGGCTAGGGAGGAATTAGCTTGAGATCTGGATGGCTGAAACATCAGGATTTCAAAGCATGGAAGGTGCTGTTGGATCACCATTTCCATAGCTGAACCCTGGAGTTTGACTGCCTCCACTTGGAGTCATCCCAGGAGAAAAGGAGTTTTTTGGAGGAGCCCTGTGCTG
This sequence comes from Trochalopteron elliotii, assembly GCA_024734555.1. NCBI lineage: Eukaryota > Metazoa > Chordata > Aves > Passeriformes > Leiothrichidae > Trochalopteron > Trochalopteron elliotii. Next base: position 317,789 of record JANPWX010000075.1, read on the forward strand.
GTGCTGTCCCAGCAGACAGAAATGAGGACAGGTCTGGTTCTCATGGCAGGTCAAAGGGATCAAGGGTGGAATCAGCGGAGCTGAGGCAAATCAACCATTAGCAGCCCCAAACACCACAAACTTCCCCCCTCTGCAGGTAACCTGAAACTGGAGACCCAAAATGGACACAAAGAGGGGGTTTAAATCTGTAAAAACACAAGTCCTGTCTCCCACCATCATGTGAACACAATTCTGTCACTAAGCACCTCAAATTTTGACAATTTTTAAACTTCACTTCCTGTGGACATCCTTTATAGGAATAACCAAACCAGATCAAAGAAAAGTCCTCCTTGGGTACTCTTAAAATGTGTTTTTTTCCTATTCCTCCAGGGATCCCTTCAGCTCTGGCATGCCCTAACCATAATCCATTGCATGTGTCCTTTGGGAGAGTTATTCCCAAAACATTAATAGGCTTCTGGAAACACAAAATGAAAAAAATCTGAACCTTGTTGGAAATGATGTAATTTTTCTAACTAATTTTTAATTAGTTGGTTTAATTAATTGTGGGCAGTGCCCACCTTAAGCCAGCACTAGTGAAGTTCCTTCACAGGCTCTTGTTGTTATTTTGATGATTAAATCACCAAAATCTTACTTATTTAAAACTAACACTGACAAGCTTCAGTAAACAAAGCCAAAGTGAGTTGAAGATTGGGCATCTGAGATCTTAAATTTGTGGCACTTCAAGGACATTGGAGTAACCAGAAGATACAGAGAAGATGAAGGCCTGGAAAGCTGGAGGCTCCCATCTGAGAAAAAGGTGATAAAACCATGAAAGAACGTGGAGCAAAGTAGGATAAAAATTGAGAAATCAATAACCAGTAGAGGATAAAACACTAATTAATGAAGATAATTATGTAACTTAGAGCCAGTGAACATTTATTTCTTTGTTTGTTAAAAATGCATAAATGAGTGAAAAAGTTCTGTATCACCATGTGTGGGGAGCAGAACTTTGTCAGCCACACACACCCTCTGGGCCAAGAATAAAGTAATGCCCTACTCTCTAACACTAAAAAGACAGTTCAGGGAGTTTTATTTATTTATAATCTCAACAATTATGGAGGATTTAGGTAACAATCTCAGCCTGACATTCACCTCCCCTAATATCTGATATCCACCATGAAAGGTGATGCTGGAGCTGGACCTGGGGCTCCTGACTAGAGGGAAGAGGAGAAGTAGCTGGATGAACCATAAAGTAAAAGGTTGTAAAAAGCCATCCCAACTGGCCCCAGTACTTTTCAAAGCCCAAAATGGGTCTTTCCCCCTTATTAGGCACCCATCTGTGTCCCCCAGCTCTAATTAAGCATCTGCTCTGCAAGAAGCTAACAAGTTCTTCTGCTGATAATCCCGACCAGCTTGGCAGCATTATTTATAACACAGCCAGGGCGAGCCCCTGCTCTGGCCCAGTCTCCTCATTGTCAGAGTGAGATGTAGCTATATCATTATTTTAGCAGACATATAAAATATAATCCAATTATGTGGCAGATACGTGGAATTCCCGATGATTTCAGAGCACGCCGCTTGATTCAGGAGGGGGGAAAAGATTTAAAGAGACAGGTTGTCACTGGGCATCAAAGGATTTGGGATGATATTTAGGATAACAGTTTATAGACATGGAGCAAATCCTATTATAATGCCACATGGCCATCAGGCTGTCACAGGGGCTGGTACAGTGCATGTCTGGGCAAAGATGCCAGCCAGCAGCGTGGTCACCTCAGAGGTGTGTCCTGTGTCCAGAGGGAGCTGGCAGGTTTTGTGTGTAGCACCTCCACAGCCTCTGTGTCACCCTCAGCCCTGTGGTTTCCTCCCTGCCAGCTGGATCCAGGGGTATGGAGCACCCTGAGCCTCAGAGGGCTGGATTTGGGTTTACCCTGCAACCCCTCAAGGACAGGGTGTGGGGAGAACAGAACTAGAGGAGTGAAAACTGGCATTTACTAAAGCTCAGGATCTGTGACCATGGACACGACCACAGCAACAACCCTGATGGCTCTGTTTGGTTCAGAGCTCTCCTTCCAAGAGGTTGAGTCAAATTCTGTGGACAAGGAGCCTCTCCATGGCTTCACCCAGCTTTGGTTTGGGTCTGGTACATGGGAGAAGGGGAGAGGAGAGCTGGGGACTCAGAGAAGCACTCTGAGCACATGCACAGTTTGAGGCTTTTTTGCACATGACTCATGATCAGCACAACTCCCAGGCCTGTGAGAGCACCCCTCACCCAGGGGAACTCCCAAGGGCCACAGGGATGAGCTCAGAAAACAGCCTGGATGTCTGGACATGCCACACCCACATGTCAGCCCCGGCCAGGAGCTGCTGGGGGCACTGGAAAATTCTGTCCAGCATCCACCAGAGCTGCTGTGGCTGAGCAGGGACCCTCAGCCCTGGAACTATCTCCATGAACCATCTCCACCACTCCTCTCAGCCTCCAGTCAAGCAACACAAAGGAAAGCCATTCCTCCCTCCCTTTGCTTTTTTTTTTTTCTCTTTGTTTGCTCTTTCCCCTCAGCAGGACTCACAGGTTTCACATTCTCCTGTTGACAGCTGTCCCTCCTCAGCAGCTCCCACCTCTGCTCACCATCCACCCCTCACACTTGTATTTTGGGTCCCTGGCCCTCAGTGGCACATGGAACCCTGCCATGGTGTCACCCATGTCCCCAGCAAGGTGATGCACACTGAGATTGCCACCCCACTGTGGTGGACAAGGATTAAAGGAATAATAAAAATTAATTTGCTGAGCAGGAGATACTTTCCTTTGTGTGCAGTCCCTAGGGAGCTGGGAGGAGTAGCAGCAGGGAATACAAAAAAGTCCTGGATAGTTTATAAAACAAAAGAGATTCATTAGTGTCTGAAATATCCAGCACAGCAGCCTCAAAATGAAACCCCAGCCTTGCTGCTGCCAGCTTGTGAGGAGAGTGAGGAAGTCTGCCACTTACAGGAGTGACAAGGGTTTTTTTTTTTCCCTTTTTTTTTTTTTAATACATGTTAATCCAGCTGGTGCAGTGACAGTAACACCCACAGCATCCTTACCTGGGGAAGTCCTGGCAGTATTTCCCACCTCACAGCTCAGTCTCCACAAAAGCAGACAGAGCCCCATGCCCGGGTCACACAGACCCCAAGCTCCAGAGGATTTTGGGGTCCTGCAGGGCTGTGCTGGGGTGAGTGGGGTGCAGTGATGTGGCAGCAAGGAGCAGCTCCAGCAGCAGTGACAGGGACGTCCCCGCAGCTGCCAGATGGGTGCAATAAAAGGCTCATTAATGGGGATCGTTGGACCTCAATTTCAGAATGCTGCATGAAACCTCCTCGGTAAGTATCATTATTATGGTGCTCTCAATCAAGTCAAGCAGCTTTATGACAAAATCAAAAGTTGTGATCCAAGCAGCAGAGGGATGGGGGGAGCAGCCTATTTGTTTTGCTTTGGGTTCACAGCAAGGACCCAGCAGCTGCCAGGACACAAGAATGATGGTCACTTCCCCCAGGCAGCTGGGGACAGCTTTAAATGTCATCACAGCCCTCTGCCCTCTCAACCCCAGGCCTCTCTGTGTCCACAGTGGGATTATGCAGATACCTCTATGCTGGTCTGTGGCTCAGAAAAAAGAGGGGAAAACCTCATGGAATCATTAGGGTTGGAATAGAGCTCTAAAATCATCACTCCCAACTGTTATCCCAGCACTGACAAGCCTGGCACCGTGTTTCTAAGCACCACAGCAACACATCTTTTAAATCCCTCCAGGGATGGGGACTCCACCACTTGCCTGGGCAGCCCGTACCAGGCCCACAGCACCCTTTCTGTGAAGAAATCTTTCATATTATCCAATCTGAACCTCTCCCAGTAATTTCCTCTCGCCCTGTCCCTTTCCCTTGGAGAAGAAATCGACCTGCACTTGTCTACAGCCTCCTGTCAGAGAGCTGTCGAAGTGAGAAGGTCTCCCCTGAACCTCTTTTTCTCCAGGGTGAGCCCCCCCAGCTGCCTCAGAGGCCAAACCCTTTCAGGGACATGAACAGCAACATCCCAGCCACATGCTGTGATCTTCCTACAGAGCACTTCATGCTGCATTTACTCCCTAAAACTCCTTCCAGGTACCTTTTCCCACCAAAACTCTTTTCACTGACTTGCACCCTCCTGTCTCCATAACCTTCTGCCATTTTCTTGTCCCACATGTGGCAGTTTTTGCTCCTCTGAACTCCACAGAGATGAGATGCCTGGTGCAGGCAGCAGGAACTCCCAGCTGGATCCAGCAGGAGCTCCCTCATCCCAGCCCCAGCCACTCATTCCTTGGCTCAAGGTCTGGCCTTTCTGCTTCTCCTCGCTCCTCCTGCTTCTCCTCCAAAAGCAGGAGGGGCAGGGTGGGTGGCAGGGAGTAACTGGTGCCCTGCTGGGAGGGTAAAATCCACCCTCCACCACCTCCAGTGGGCCACCAACACCACATGAGCACCCCTGGATTTGGGGACGACTCTCACTGCTGACGTGCCCCCCAAACCCTGGGTTTCTGACCCCCCTGGCAGCACATCTCAGCTGTCACCTCCTCTGCAGGCAGGGGCTGAGATGTGGGGCTGCAGAGCCTCCACTGACTGGCAGGGAGGGAAGGAGATCAGAAGATCACTCTCTGAAGAATTAAGATCCTAATCTGCCTTAAGCTGCTCAGCACTGCCACGGGCCCTCCTGAGGCAGCGGCTCCTCTCATCCCCTCGGCAAGGACCGGTAGATGAGGCAGAGCAAGAGCCTGGCCTGGGATTCACAGCCACAAAACAGAGGCTGGCAAAATAAAGATCCAGCCTCACTTAGGCTTTGCCCTTCATTATGTAGTTTGCTCATTAAAAGCCAGCTGCAGGTGGGAGGAAGCATCAGAGGTGTTATAAATACAATTATAAAATTAGCTATTCGCAAATATTAAAATAAATGCTATATGTATAATGTTGAAATAATTTTACTTTTATTTCTGCTGTTAACAAAACTTAAACGTGATAGTAGTGGTAGCTGATATAGTTATGGATGAACTGTCTGTTTAATCGAGATAGCATCCAATAAACATATAATGAAAACCCTACTACTAATATACCAACTATCAACACCTGCCCTCTAAAAAAATATAAACCAAAGCCCAAGCTAAAAGTAATATTAAAACCACTACCAAACACACGTACTCGAAAAAAGCAGACCCAAAAAAAGCCATGCTAAACATTTCCTAAAGTATGTAAACTAGTTTGTAGAAAAAGGTATAAATATGCATAATATTCTATAAATATGCGACAAGCTGATGTAATTTAAAAAAAGCATTTAAAGAGTATCTCCAAAGATACCAAGTGTACTCTTAGCTAAGTGCCAAGCACCCGACCATTAACCCTTTACTTTATCTCTATCTCCTATTGTCTTTTATTGAACTTTTGAAATTTTACAAAAAAAAACAAGCCCCGTTTTTCACAGAGGGGTTCTCCAAAGCGCCGCTGTATGAGGAGATCTGATCTCCCTCAGCAGCAGCAGAAACAAGAGCCAAAGTGTCTTCCTGCTCCTGGGAAAAGCCTCCCAGTGAGGACACGGTGATCCCGATGCCCGTGCAGCATCACCTGCGAGCAGCATCAGCCACAGCTGTGCCTCCAAATCCTCCAGATCCAACTCCGTGATCTTTTCCTTCATCACTTCTTCCACCTGGGAGCAACCTCTTGCTGTTGGAAAACATACCAGTTTAATTTTTTTTTTTGTATAGCTTTAGTCAAAGCGTTTTATTTGCCTTTGCCCCGAGAAAAAAAGAATTTTAAGTTTCTTTCCAGGGCATTGTTCCACCAGGTGGGGCCTGATGAACCCAACGTACCAACAGACTGGGAGTAGCCCAAAAGATAAAGGGCCGTCAGCGGCCGTTAATGGAATATCAGCGGCCATCCAGGAACATCTGCCCCAGACTGTGCCTCTGCCAGAGGTGGAGACATCTCCTCGGAAAAGAGTGCTAGGAAAATCAAAGAATGAAGATCTAATTCACATCTGAAGTGAAGAAATCCAGATCCAACAGGAGACCAAATACTAAGAACTAACCAATGAACACTGACCCAATTCGTTTCTATCAGTTTGGACTGTATAAAAGATCTGAAAAATCGAGGAAAATCCATGTGTCATGGAATGATACTCTCTGCACACCCGACCTGTGTGTGACCGAGATGATTTCTGTGGTACATCTTGGCCAAAACAACATCCTGGCCAGATAATAATGTAATGCCTTGACTCTCTAACTTTAAAAACGTCCTAGGAGGATTGTTGTTTTTCCTGCAGTTTTGGTGACACTGCCACTGCAGCCTGGCTGCTCAGGGGGACCTTTCCTGCCCAGTGCAGCTGCTCCTCCTCCAGTACTGCGAGTTCAGCTCTGTGCCACGGAGCAGTTTGACTCCTCACCACCTCTCAGCCTTGGGATGCTGCTGCAGAGTGCCAGTGGGAAAGGCACGTTCCCAAAATACACTGAAATCTAAACCACACAGGCCCTGCTGCACAGAGAGGAGGAGGAAGGGAGGCAGCGAACAAACATTTGCCTGGCTACCCTGCTTTCTAGCACAGAGAGTCTGAAGAAGCAAAAGCCCAGCTTTCCAGTAAAATTCAGCCCACTGGTGCTGCCCACACTCTGAAATTGTGGTAGCTTGGTAACTTCCCAGTGTTTGGTCTCGTTTTCTATTGAAGAAGCCAACAGAACCAGGGGAAGGAGGTGGTTTCAGAACACACAAAGCCAAACTGCTGAGTAATAAATCAGCCAACTCCTCCCTTGCTGCTCCAGGACACTGAGAGTTGTGCCAACTGCTTTTTCTCTCAGCACTGTTGATTTTACACCCATTCCAGAAGCGCCAGGACTGTTCTCACCATGTGTTATGGCTCACATCTAGAGCACAGGGCAGAGGGGACACTTACAGACCAGCCAGGATGGGCCCTGAGGTGGTGGTGACCTGCTGAACACACACTGTCCCCTGATCCTCCAGCAGGAGGACCAGTGAAGCCTGATCTCCTCTGTGTCATGTCTCATTACTTGGCTTTTTATCCAAGGCAGTTTGTGGGTTCAGCCCCATGGCAGGGGCCAGGAATCCACAGGGGAGAAATAAAGTAAATAATTAAATATAAATAAATAAAACTAAAGAATGCACAAGGGAGGCAGATGTGAATATCCTGACCATGGGGAAACTCGTGAGACCATCCTGTTCCATTCATCAGTCACTGCATTTAGAGAAACCGTGGTCAGGAGTCGATGCTCTGGTGCCCAATATTTCATAACGTGGCTGTATTTTCTCCTTGGGTTTGAGATCTCTTTCCTTAGGGAGGTGCTCTGATGTTTCACACTGCCAGAATCCACTCTGCAGCCCTGCTCAGTGGGGTTTTTCACTGTTCAGGTCTCTTTCCTTTACCTGCTCTGCAGCCTTTATGAAATGTGTAGTTAAAATCTCTGAAATCTGACTCTTTCAATCACATCCCAGTGGGGGCAAAGCCCTGAGCTGAGCAGGGAATAGGGAAGGCTTGACAACCACTCTCAGCTGAGCACAGGGAGTGCAATCACCTAAGCCATGCTTCTTTAGGAGCCAGTCTAAAAAAAAAACCTACAGAAAAGGTGTTGAAATTGGAGCTCTAGTATTTTTTAGGGGGAAACAAGTGTAAAGTCCTGATGTGAATCCTTGCTCTCCTGAAATGCTGACATTCCCCACCCTCACCTCTCCCAGCCATGACCACTCTGCTTTGCCAGCTGCTGGGACCAGCCAAGGAAATTCCAATGTCTGTGGCAAGCTCCAGCTCAAGGAACAGCTTGTTTTCCACTGCCCAGAGCCTGCAGCTTTAACTATGGCCCCAAGTTTGAAAACAGAGCCCTTGTTTTTCATGGAAAGCCTCGTCCATCCTAACAAATTCCACTGCATCCAGGCTGTGTCACAGTGTGGTGCTTCCTATGACTTGCCCAGGTGCAAAATAGAAATGAGAAAAGAGGCATTATGAGAGGAAGGCAACATCGCTGGGCTTTTCCTTCACTTCTTTCATATCCTAGGCAGGGAGATGGAAATATTCCCGAGATTTCGACCTGCCCCAACCCTTAGAAACACGAGGCTGGTTACAAAAGCAGAGACTCAGTCTGCCCAGGCAATGGTGGCTGATGCAGATGAATCCTCCACTGCAAGAGGGGAGAGCAAAATCCCAGCTCCCTGCCCAGAGCAGCACTCTGGGACAACTCTGGGACTCTGCTAACAGCCACCAGCCTCACCTGGGCTGCAGGGGAGAGAAGGAGACCCTCTGGAGGCATTCTGTGCACCATGCCATGATAAACCAAGGGAAAATGATAAACAGGGGAAACACTTGCAGAGTTTCCCTGCTGTACCAAAGCCCTCGCAGCAGCGATTGCCTGTGCTCTCCTGTGCTCTCCTAGAGGAAAAGAAGCAGCAGGGGTGGGAATGAAGCAGACACACACATCCCGAGCAAGGGCCGTACTCCGGGCACCCGGTGGCACTCAGGAGGTGGCAGAAGGTCACTGCAGCCCCAGCAGGACAGCCCGGTGCTCCTCCTGCCAGCAGCAGGAGCCACGGCTGCATCCTCCCAGCACAGAGATGCTAATTAGGCATAAGAGAAGGGAGGAGGGAGAGAAGTGAAGAAAGGAAGAGGAGGGGGGAAAGAAATACTGAAGCCCCGAGTCAATCGGAAAACACTACAATCCAACGCAGGCAGGATGAAACCAGCCCAGTACAACATTGTCCGGTTAAACTCACAGCCCTGTATTATTCCCAGCTCGCATTAAGTAGCTCTGTAGTGTTAGTGCTGTTCTTGAAAGATAACTTCACCTTTGACCCCTTAAGCTCCGAGACACTCCTAAAAGTACCAGCGTGTTATTATGAACAGAAGAGCAGTGCTAATGCTGAAATGCTCTATCCCCTTCTCCTCCCTCGTTGTCACCGCTGGATTTTAAAGCACAACGTTATCAAAAAAGAAAATATGTGCTGGGGATGCACCATTCCCTTCCAGCAGCAATCCCTGCGTGTGGAGAGACCCCCTTGGGTTTGCACAGCGAGGGCTGAAGGGAGGCTTTTCCAGCCTCCTTCTCCTGGGCATTTCCTGCCCTCTCTTTCTCCAAGGTTTTTGTTGTTCCCTCCCCAGGGCACGACAGGATGCTGGTGTGTCCCCCGGAGGGCAAAGGTGACGCCACAGAAAGTCAGGTCACCTTCACACACTTGAAAATATCCAAAAAAACCCGCCTGAAACCCAAAGTGCTCTAAAGCTGCTGAGGCACAGCTGGGGTGAGGTGATGGAGCTGACCCTGCATAGACTGAGCTGGCATGGGCTCTGTTATAAATATATATTATAAAGTTGGCTTTTCACGAGGTGTGTGCTATATGATTAATAACGTTGTGGCAAGGATATAAGTTTTTATTTCTGCTATTAGTAAAGAAAATTAGGCATAGTGGTAGTAGTTGATATAGTGTGCTTAAACTGTGTGTTTGGTGGGGATAACATCCAGTGAACACGTAGAGAAGACCCTGCTATTGATATACCAACTATCAGCATCTCCCATCTGGAGAAAGTCTGGACCAAGGCCCAGGCTGGAGGTGACAATGAAGACACAGCCCAGAAACACACAGGCTCTAGAAAGGAGGACCCAAGGAGGGACCATGCAAAACAGTTCCTGGAGTATGGAAACTAATTTATGGAAAAATAAGAATATTCAACAGACTGATGCAATAGAAAGGGTATTTAAAGAATGTCTCTGATATACAGCAAGGTGTGTGGACCTGGCTAAATGCCAAGTCACCCGGCCAGCCGTACTTTGCTTTTTTTCTGTCTCCTAATTGTCTTATTTTCTATTAAACCTATTTCTTAAAATTTACATAGAAAGTGATCCTCGTTTTTCACAGGCTCCATCCCGGCGTTTCCCAAACGCCAGGAGAAACCTCTCCTCTCCCTTGCCATCCTCTCTCCCTCATCATCATCATGATCATCAGCTGCCTCGTTCTTCCTCCCAGGCTGTTTTGTGTTTGTGTTGCCTTCCTCAGACTGTAAAGTCTTCGGGGGCAGGAACAGGCTGTAATCTGTGTTTGTCAAGTGCCATGTAAACGGCTGGCTAAATGTGTTTGTTTTCAAAGCGCTTATTTGTTTTTCGAAGGGGTAGTTACAGGAAAGTACACAGCGGAATAAGTAATTGGTGCCGGGCTGGGAGAGGATGGGAGAAGCGCTGTGTCCCCGCGGAGAGAGGCAGATGGCACCAGTGTGGTTTCCATCCTCCTTTCTGCCCCCGACTGGGCTGGGGACAGCTCCAGAGACACAAAAGATGTGTCAAAGGGACGTGAGGGTGCCAGGGCAGGTCACCAAGGTGTGCCCCATTGTTACTCTGATTTTTTTCAACCTTCTGATGTTTTACATTTCTAGGCTTGTGTTCTCACGCGTGTAACATAAACAAAGAGTGATGTTTTAAAAAACGATGCATTTTTTTTTTCCTGGAGGAAGGACAAATTAATGAACTTCTAACCTGACCAGTGTGGTCAGAAAAGTATCAACCTCATGGCCCAACTGCTGATCAATTTCCAAACGCTATTTAAACCCCGATTCCAAAAGAAACTTCCTTCTTTCTGCTCGCAGAACTGGACAATGTGAGTGTGGTTCTTTCGTGCCCATGCCAGCCTCTCCCGCGGGGTTTATCCCTGCAGGCTCCTCTCTCTGCACTGCTCTCAATCCGTGTGGGTTTGCATGTCCAGGGCACGTATTTTACTGTGTTCTCCTTGACAGCCATACCCCGTGTGTCCTTCCCGATGCTGCCTCCAGCCCCTCCTGCCCGGCTTGTACCACTAATGAAAGTGCAATCGCTTCCACCGCAGCATCTGCAGGGCTTTGAGGGTGGAACTGAGAGCAGCCCATCAGGAAACAGCCTGATTAAAAAGTACTTTGGGGAGGGGGCACTTTGCCTGAGGGTGACAACGTCTCTTACACTTAAAATGAAATACATCCGTGTTGAAGAGTGGGAAAGAAAAGAGAAAAACTTTGGCCCCTGCGGAGGTTCAGAAGCCCTTAGGCTGTTGGCCACTGGATTCATGTACACCGTGCTTTAGTGCTTTAAAAAGTGCCTAAAAAAGCAAGATATTGCTACCCGGTGGACTGTAAAATATTCTATCACCAGCCAGCCATACACAGCGAGGATGTCATGCCATGGGGTTAGCAGCAGTATCATAGGCAAGGTAAAGATGCTTCATTGCATATGTTAAAGGCAGCCCGAGCCCTAAATGCACCCTAAAGAAGATGGATCTTCTCGAGAAGCTGAGATCTATTCATCACAATCTGATTCCTAAGTGTCAATTAATCTTACAGCTTGTGTGTTGTTCCCCAGCCCTGACACATCTCTCACTGTCTCTGACTTGGAAGAGTAATGGAAGACGGTGTTTGAGTATATAAAAGATAATTAATAGAAAACATCCTCCCTTTAAAAAACAACCACCAAACCAAGCTTTTAGCATAATACGACTTTCCATCGGCATCCATTTCCACAGACCCAACTGGCGGCTTTTGTCGTTTGGGGAATGTTAATTGCTCCGCCAGGAACTAAGTGTTTTAAAAGGGTGAGAAGGACCCTGCTAAAGTATGCGACCGACACAAAAGAAATGGTGATTTTTTTTTTTTGTTTAAACGCTCATTGTTCCCCTCTCAGCACCGAGCCCGTCCCTGGCTCTTGCTCTGACTTTACAGAAAAGCCACAGAGCCCCCGGCGCGGTGAGATGTAATGCAATGAGATGATGTTATTTCATCTCTAACATAACTCGGAGGGAAATAAAGAGTGTGGATGGAGCCTGTTGCTCGCAGGGAGCCGTCCCAGGGTACCGATACAGCAGCAGGGCCAGAGGATGGAGCTGGGTTCCCCTGTGCCACTGATGGGGGCAATGCAGGAAAAGGGGGCCCCCAGGGCAAGGTTGGAGTGTGGCAGGAAAAAGGCCCAGGAATGGGGGAAAAAAAATATTCATTTCCTGCATTAGAGAGCGGAGAGACTCCCCAGGGGGAAGGGGTTTTAGTGAAAGGTATTTCCTGGTGAACAGTAAGGGTTGGGTGGAGCTGGGGTGACTGCGATTCCTGAGTGGAGTTTTCGAAAGCACCCAACATGGAGTTGGACAGGATTCCTCTTGCTCCAGGAAAAAACTGCTGGGAAAGCCAGAGAGGAGGTACCTGGATGGGTCAGAGCTCGGCTGAGTGTGGATGTGGCTTTGCAGGAGCAGATTTCCTGGGAAGAAGGGTGGAGGAGCTGCGTTGCCACTCAAGGCACTAACAATGAGCAGAAATGTCACTGCTCTGCCCCCTTGGGAATTGCAAAATCTCCAAGTTTGGCAGCATCAGCCCAGGATGGATTCTGTCCCTTTCTCCCCAGACAGATCTCTCCAGGCTGGAATGTTGTGGCTGCCTCACAGCTGGGCCAGGAGCATGGTGCTGGTGCTGGAAGCTGCAGGGATGGAGCTCCAGCTCTCAGCTGCGTCCTGACATCTGGAAGTCTTCAAATACCAAATCTAGTCAAAATCTCGGCAGAGAGCCCTGGCAGCTGCGGTGGTGTGGGCCAGGGAGGACGGGGTTAGCAGAAAAGAGCAGCTTTTTTAGGCCTTTTTCATAATGGACTGTGATTCCTGCCTGGAGGGGTCAGCGAGAGTTCCTCTGGGTTTTTCCTTCCCACTTTGACTCCAGGCACAACAAAACCTTAGCACAGATTCCAGGCTTAAAACACCTGAAACAAACCCAACAGGGCCATGGAAAGACCTGGGAATGTCCATCGAGTCTTCTGGGATCCTCTGGCCTCTCTTGGCTCCGGCTGGTGTTGCTGAGTGTTCTGGGGTGCTGATTCCCAAACTTCCACTGGGGGTTTTGGAAATGACACACATGATCAGGGATAGGTCAGAGCTCTGCCTCCACTGAGCCTGCCAGGACTCCCTCACAGTCCATTCTTCAAACAAAATCTGTGATTTTTAAATCAAAATTCTATTTTAAATCAACATATTTTTTTTCCTCTTGCTTAAATACTCATTTGATGAGAGTAAGAATTTGAATATCACTAGTTTTGACTGTTAAGATCTTCTGCTTGCTTCACTTTCATTTTTAAAACCCGGTTCTCAAGTTCCTTTCTACAATTTTTGGGTATGGACTGATAAACAAACGAGGCTCTCACACTTTTAGTTGCTGTGAACAGCTTTTCAGACAACACAAACAAAGAAGAGCAAGTGGAGCACCCCATCACTGGGACAGGGAAGAAAGGTGGCCTGATGCTGTTTTACACCACAAGGACACAGACTTCGAGCTTCAGAAGGCTGAAAATGACTCCTTTACTTTTGGGATGTGTCTCCCTTTTATACAATTCTACACAGACCAATTGGATTGGTGACACAAAGGCAAACCTCTTCAGTCACATTGGTCAGACCAGAGAGACATCGAGAAGAAGTCCCTCCTAGGGAAAGGAATGAATAACATAGGTACAGCTTATAAAAACATGTCTCTTGTTTGCAGAAAATTCCCTGGGAAAAGAATTTCAGAAAACCAAAACACCTCAGGCATGAAACCAGGGCTACAGGTGGCCCTTTCCTACCCTCACCGACAGGAAAAAACGTGCACAGGGACAATCTTGCAGAGTAAACCACTGCAGCACCACCCTGCCACGAGCAGCAGATCAAACTCCCTGCTCTCCAAGGATGGGAGATACAGCTGTAAGTTTGGAAGTGGAGGCAGGAGCTGTCAGACCCAGTCAGGTTTCATCAGCCTGAATAAACAGCCTGTGAATCTCCTAATTACAGGCTCCCCCTTAGGATTTGGGCACATCCACTCCTAACCCAGCCAGGGAAAGTGCAGAAGGTATCGAAATGAAACCTAATAAAGCCTAAATATTATCTCCCATATTCTGAGGCTCAGCAAAGGTTTGATTTACATTTCTAGCAAAGGTTCTTGCATCTGGAGCAATGGCTTGTATATTGTATTTGTCTAAGATTATAGGTGCTTTATGGCATTTACTGGATCTTGTAAATATTCTGTAAAGCACTATCGACAGAACAATTATGGGAGAGGAATAACAGTTTTGAATCAACTCCTCTTAGAAGGAAAAAAATAATGCATTTTGCCCTTTGCTGCTGCAAAGGATCTTCAACTCAGTAATGCTTAGCAGCACATATGAGAAGAGTCCTGTCAAATTTAAACCCCCCTGGCTGGTTTTTCCAAAACCTGGCCTCCCAGTTATGGTCCTGGGAAAGAGAACAAGCACTGGGAGACTCCAGGTTGTGGCAGCAGTCCTGCAGATGAGAGCAGCAAACCTCACCCTTACTTGTTCAAAACCCAATCTGCACTCCGACACCACAGATAAGACCTCTGGCTACACCCCTGGAAATGATCTCACTCTTCACCTTCACTCGTGGCCTTTCCCTGTTACTTTTCCAACACAAGCAGCAGGGACAGAGCTTTGGGGCAGCAGGAGCTTGGTGTGAGTCAGTGCCATGTAGGAACCCTAGCTCTGCCCCTGTGGGCTCGATATTTTCTGAGCTTGAGAATTGCTAGCTCTTCTCAAGGGAAACTTTTCAGCAGTTTTCTTTTTCCCAAAAAACCCTTGTAAACAATATTCCTTTCCCATAACAACAGTTATTGTTTGCTATTTCTGTTACTTAGTTAATATAAGAGAGGTGTCAGTCCTACAAACCAATAATGTGTCGTCTTAGTGTGATATATGTTCTAAAATAAATTCGTGTATCAAGTATGTTGGATGTTATAACATAAAACTGTGCTGCAAGTTTAAGTTTCCAAAAATTGTAAAGGCGTTTCTGACTGCCGAAACCCATTTGCAACTGTAAAAATCCCAGACAATTGCAGGGCAAGTCCAAATTTACAACAGAAAAGATCTGTCTGAACAGGAGATGCCTCATCCATCCAGGGTGCATCTGCCACTTCTCCGATGATCAATTCCTGATATGAATCTAGGAGAGGAGAGCCCGGAGATAGCACATATCAGCATCCCAATGCCCAGTTCTAGGAAGCCAATTCAGGTCCTGGACTATGCCAGGAAAGGCTTTCAGAAACCAAACAGGGAGAGAAAGAAGTGTATGAATATGCACAGTGGACAAAGACTAACAATAAAATTGCCTCAGTTAGCATAGCAGTGTTATAAAAGGGCTGAATGAATTGTAAATAAACCTTCTGATTTCTACTGCCTTTTGACTGGAGTCAAGCATCTCTATTTTGTGTCCTATCGCGACAGCCCCAGCTCCTGGGAGAATATCTTCCCTCCTGGAAGGACCATGCCCCTCTCCGGAGCTCTGGGCAGCCTGGGAGCTGAGGGAAGAGTATCAGAGTGTCCCTGCGTGCTGTGCCACTGCTGGGCTGGTGCTGGAGGGATGATGCTCAATCCTATTTTTAGCACAGCCTGCAGCAGGTTGGTGAGCACAGCTGGCTGTGGGAACAATGCCACAGCAGACAAGGATGGTAAAACCCCACCACTCAGCACTGAGGTGAACAGCAGCTTGTCTGGAAAAAACATCTTCCTTGAGAGCTCACAGAGGTTTGGCTGCTCGCCTGTGCCCAGCTTCTCCTCTGCTAATCACCTCACTGGTCCTGCTGCCTCCATCCCAGCTCCCTGTGGGCTCACAGAGGGCTCCCTCAGGACCAGCCTGGTGTCAGAGCAGTGCAGGAGCAGAGAGCCAGGCACAGACACACCCCAGGGACAAACCCTGCTGCTCTGGTGTGTCCCCAGAAGTAGGAGTGGGGGGACGCCGTGTCCGGGGCAGCACAGCCAGCTCAGGGATCCCTGGGACAGCTCTGCTGTGTGTCACTGCAGCCACCTGGGGCTGGCATTGCCAGCAGACCCAGCCTGACCCCAAATCTGTGCTGTGCAGGGTGTCTCCATGCCCATGTGCCAGCCCTGCAGGCAGCAGGAGCCTCTGCCATGTGTCACTGCTCAGACCCAGAGGGGCTGGGTGGTGCTTGGAGGATGAGAAAGTGCATGACCTTCCTTTTCAGTCTGTGAAATTCCTGAATTTCAGTGTTTTCCCACTCCATAAAACCTGAAAATCTGAGCTCCAGTGCTCCTGCAGAGGAGGTGGGAGGCAGCCTGAGGAGCCCTTGGAGGGGACAGAGCAAAGGCAGCCTCATGGGCAGTCCAAGGAGAGCAGAGGTGGCTCTGGGCACTTGGGATTGCTTGGCCCTACCCTGCAGCACTGGACCCTGCTCTGCTTGCAGGATGATCATAAAGCCACCTCTGGCTGCAGCTCAGTGACCCTGGGAGTCTCCCTGCAGGTCTCAGCAGACCCTCAGAGATGCCCAACACTGGTGCTGTGCAAAGCCTCTGCCCTGTGGTGGGCAGGGACTCAGGGCATCACTGAAGGGGTCTCTGCCCCAGCCCTGGCTCTTGCCCCAACTGATTTGAGGCATTAAATCCACCTGATGTTTCCTCCCTGGGGGAAGCAATGGAGATGCTTGTAAAGGAATCCAAATGGAATCACAGGAGACAGGAGGAAAATCTCTCTCCAGGCAGCTGGAGTGCAAACCACTTGGAAATGGTCACACACGTGTTAGGGGTGTTGGCCCTGCCACAGCCTGCCTGAGACAGAAGCAAGCTGGGGAGGGAAGAACCCCCATGGGTGGCTTTTGGGGCATCACTGGGCCAGAAATGTACCCTCTGAAAACCTTTCCCACCATCAGAGCCACATGCCCCCAACAACTGCATCTCTACAGCCCCACTGGGGAGGGCTGGACCCAGGAGAGGACATCTGTCCATGGCCTGAAGCTGGAGAGGAAATGCTTCACCATCACTCCCAGCCAAACAGAATCCCAAGTGAACCTTTCTCACAATCTGAAGTTGGGAAACTTTGTTCCTTTGTTTTACTGGGCTGTGTTTTGTTTTGAGTTTCTCCATCTCCCCAGTTTGTCTCCAGGCTCCCTGGTCTCAGGCCAGGTCTGTCCAGTTTTCCAAGGCACACACACAGCTTGGGCAGAGGGTTTGAGCCAAGGGAGAACTAATGAATCATTTTCTGCCTGGATTGTGCTGTGTGAAGGGCCAGGCAGTGACGTGGCTGGGTCCCAGCCTGCTGTGCTCAGCCAGCAGCCCCACCAGGAGCAGCTCCAGGGGCATCCCATGGACACGTGTCTGCAGGGCCAGCTCCAGCAGGGACATTTCTGAGGAGGAGCAGCTCCAGGGGCATCCCAGGGACACGTGTCTGCAGGGCCAGCTCTAGCAGGGACTTTTCTGAGGAGGAGCAACTCCAGGGGCATCCCATGGACCCATGTCTGTAGGCATCATGGTCAGCTCTAGCAGGGAGATTTTTGAGGGACTAAAGCAAAAGCAGCAGCTGTGGGGTGTCCTGCAGAGCTCTGCTTAGCTCTGTCCTTCACCAGCACCAAAGGGAACACTTTTCCTTCAGTACCAGCAGCAGGGATGCTGATCCCACTCTGGCTGAGCAGTGACAGCAGTGACACCGTGGGTTGGCCACACAAACCCTCACCAAGCCCTGGGGGAAGCAGAACACTCTCCTGACCTCACACAAGGGCCTGGAGGCACCCCAGTCCATGTCCTCCCAGTGCAGAAGTGGTCAGAGAGTGGGGAACAGATCCTGGCTCTGAGTTCCTGTGGGGTTGTCATGTCTGGGCTTGATGCAAAGAACACGGTGCTGCTTCCTCTCCTGCTCCCTTCCAGACAGCAGCCAGGATGGGAAGAGCAGCTAGAGCTGAGAGAGGAAACACCACTGTGAAAATCCCTCCCAAAAAATATCCCAAGGATTCTTTATCCAGTTCACGGTGGGATTTTCCTGCCTGCAGGTCTCCCCTCTAACACAGAGAACCCCCAAGATGTGAGGATGCAGGAGGAGCTCTGCTGGGGGCTGGGGATGAGCAGGGCTGTGTCCAACCCCTGTGCAATTAGAGTTCAGCCTTTGAGATGCACCCATGGAAATCAGGCTCCAGCTCTGCCCTGGGGAGCTCAGCCCTCCCAGGATATCAAACCCACATGAGTCACAGCCACAGACGCACAGAAAGCAATAATATTTTACCACCTAATCCCATTTAGCTCTTGGCTCACCTTTTGTTCTGCCCTTCTCACACAGTAGGAAATCCTGTGTATCCTGTGAGTAGTTTAGGCAATCAGTCATTCCTCATGGTGCTGGGAGCAGGGAGATATGAGCACCTGGTAAGTTTTATGACATTTAAACCAATGTAAATAGCAAACACCTCCTCGCGAGTCAGGGATTAACTCCAGACTCCTCTGCTTTAATGATAAATATTTTGACTTAATGAGAACAAACTAATGCCCTTTTTTGAGTTAGCACTTCTATATTAGGGACACAATGCCTGCATCTGGCAGTGGCCAGAGGATAAAGTTTAGAGACATGAATCTGAATTCCTCCTATTAATTCTCAATTTAAATGGATGGGAAAAAAAAAAAAAGAACCTCCAATAGTTTAGATCACAACAGAGATGCATATTAATGTAAAGACCCTCGAGTCTCATTAAGTTTGAGGTTGTACTGGGCCAGGGGTTGGACTCGATGATCCTTTTGGGTCACTTCCAACTGAGGATATTCTACAATTCTAGGAAAATCCACTTGTGATATACAGAAGATTCTCAAGTGTCTGCAGCCTGGATATTTTCCACTGAGGTATTTTGTAGCTGTAGCAGGAGCTGTGAGCTTGGCAGAGGAGTTAAAGGATGGCATCCTTGAGGGTAGACTGACTCAGGATAGGTGAGTCCAGACCATGCAACAACCTCTATGGGTTATAGGACTATTTATTCATTTACTGCACCCAGAGTTTGGCAGAAATACCTGAAGATGAGCAATAACTGAGCTCATCTCCCACTGCATTCCACTGAGCTCTGGCACAAAGCTGCTCAAGGAAAAGGCTCTGCTCTACTCTACCAAGGGCAGAAGAGGGATGTTTTAGCAGTAAAACAAATTTAAGAAGCAGGATAATATATTTTTTTTAAAAAAAAATATAGGAGAAGTGAAAATCCAGTGTCTTGTGTCACCCATTGCTGGTGACGTTTCAGAGTGAGGGTAAAACCAGGGGAAAGCACCCATGGAAGCAGAACTCAGCCTCTCCTGGGAAGCCCCACAAAACACAGCACTGAAGTGGAAACAGAACCAAGACATGAAATACTCACTGAACTCCCAGCTTATCAGGCTTCCAGCATCCCCCCTTTAAAACAGATTAGGAAACCCTACCACATCAATTTAAAATCTGTCAGACCTTTGTCCCCTCTCTGGCACAGCCAGCTTTGTCACAGCATTTGGGGTATCAGCCCCGCCAGAATTTCCACAGGAACCCCCCTCTCCATGTCAAAACCCCCACGGACTGCTGTGTCCTGGGATATTTATGCAAACCAGGAGGCACGGCAGGATTTCACAGCAGGAGGACAAATTCATTTTGTAAAAGGTATTTATATAGTTCAATAGGTGTGTGCAGTGCTTTAGAGGTATAAAACATGAGATCCCTGCCCTGAGGGGCTTCTAATCTAATAACATATACTAGGTAAATTAAAACATACATCACGATGGCGATGAATGCCCAGCCCAGCTGAGACGGGAGGGCATTTGAGCCATATGACAAGGCAGAACTCAATTTTCATTTTAGATTTGTAGTTTGCCTTTAAACAGCCGGTGTTCTCTAACCCCCAAGCGAGGGAGAAATTTATCAGCATTACATCTGGGGGGAGGGAGTGCTCCAACACAGGATCATTTATTAATTGTTATTTATTATCTGTTAAACAAGGACAGTGTGTGCAGCAATAGCATTCCTTTTTCTGGATTAATTGTTGCCGTGTAATTCCTGGGTTTTGTATTTTTAGCAGCCCTGTTCTAGCCTAACCCGCTGAAAAGGGGGGAAAATGGAACAGGCACTCACACAATTAATGTAATGAGAGTAATTAATTTGAAAATAATACCCAGGGGGTGGGAGGGTTAAGGCTTTCTTTTTAAAGAAATAAAAGTCGAACCAAAGCTCCCACGTCCCTCAGGACTCGGTGCTACACTGACTGCACTCGTTATGTTCACATTTGAATACTCATTCGAGCACATTTCTCATGCTGTTATTTCACCACTTCCTCAGCCTTGCATAATAGATGCAGTCATTGCCACTAAAGAGCCGCCGTTTACCCGCAGAGGTGAGGAAGGAGACCAGAAGCAGGCAGGGGGCAGGAATAAAGCTCTCCACACCGGCTCTCTCCTCGGGGCTGGCTCACTCCCTGAAAAGGAAAAATAAATAAAATCGGAAGCAAAGCACCAAAACACTGAGCAATCAGTGTCTGGGGTCACTTTTCTCCAGGCAGGTGGTGGAGCTTGGCACTCTTCATCCCTCCTCTTCCTCCTGCACATCACCCCAGCAGCTCTGCAGCTGCCAGGACCCCCTGATCTCACTCAGGGATGTGTTTGATTCCATTTTACGTGGACAATTCTTGCTCTAAAGTCAGGGGAACACAACCCAGAGGGAACCATGGACAATGTCCAAGGGGCTCCACAGTCCCGAGACAAGCACAGGGTTCACCCTACAAAGAGGAGTGTTGCCCTGATCTTTTCAGCCTTCTGACATTTGCATTTTTGTAGTAGAGTTTCTCACAGATTTTCATGTAAACAAAAGTGATGTTATTGTCAACTGTTCTTCTTGTTTATCATTCCTCTATGGAGGAAAGACAAATGATGGACTTCCAGTTTGACCAGTGTGGTAGGAGAGGTGTAACCCTCATTGTCCAATCCCTGGTCATTGTCCAAAATCTATATAAATTGAAGTAGGAAAATAAACTCCTCTCTTTTTGCCCTGATGACCTGACAGTGTGTGTGTCATTCATTTTGTGTCCTATAGCAACAGAGGTGTCTCATGGTGGTGAAAACATGGAGAAAACCTCACAGCGAACCTTCCTGCTCCCTGCAGAGCCACAGAGCCTCCCTGGGATGCTGTGCCCATCCTAAAGATGCTTAGAGAGGCTTTTATTTCTTGTACATCTGCAGCAGGTAGCACCCAGACACACGGGGGAGGCTGGAAACACAGATTGGGTGACAGTGACAAGAAATTACACCGTGCTGGTGGCACCATCTCTGGCTGCTTCTCAGCACTCACCACAAACCCCAGCTCAGCTCTGAGGTGCTGCCTTCAGCCAGAGCCTCCCAAATGGATCCTCAGCTCACTGCTGGAATGGGCAAAGGACCCTACAAAAGGCTCTGATTTGTAGTTTTCTATTGCTGCACATTTGCAAAAGGGAATTCAGGGCTGAAACTCTTCATTTGACATCTCTGACAGGTTTTCAGAAATGCAGAGGGGCAGGTGTGGTGCTTGTCTGTGAGGCTGCATTTCTGTGCCCTCCACAAAGTACCTCGAGCAGAGAAGGACAAAACCCAACACGACAAAGACTAACTCCCCAGAGACCAGAAATTCAAGCTTTTCAGAGTTTATATGAATCTCCAACTAATTCAAGTTTTTCTGAAACTTAAGTTTTTTTGAAACTTAAAATTTGGCAAAGATACAGTTCTTGGTCCCAATCATGACAAAGCACAGTCCCACCCAAACCAGACCTGATTTAAACTTATACTTGAATCAATTATTTAGTGATTGTGCACTGAGTTATGTCACATAAAAAAGCAAAAGTCCCTGCAGGCTTTGCTGGATGTGAGCACTTCCCCAGCAAAAGAAAAACATTTTCATGGAATCTACAGTAATCCCATTGGTCACACAGGCTTGGTAGAATGGAGAAGGATTTCTATCTTCATTTGGAGCAGCTTGTGGAGGACAATCCAGGGTGGGGGGTGGACCTGGAAGTGTCTCCAAGGGGCTGGGTCTCCTTTGGTTTGTATCTTGATGACTGAGCAAAGAATTATGGCAGCATACAAGATGTTCCAAAATGGAAATTTCAGCTTTCTTGCCACCTCCACCAGGGATTTCATGTGGGGTTTCCAATAAACTGCTGGATCATGCTGTATCTGATTTTCCAGTTACTAGAATATTGGCATTTCTCTGAATTAGAGAGGAAGGGAATGAATAGAACATGATGAGGAATAAAAGTTTCCAAACAGAAGAAGAAGGAACACCTCAGGACTTTATGAAGTCAGCAGTAAACTCCATCTCCCACACGGCTCAGGAACCTGTGCATGGTGTGATGCAGAACCACTGTAGTTTGGTCAGTGGGTGTTTGCTTTTTGTTAACTTAATTCCACAGGGAGCTGCCACAGCCCCTGTCCTCATCGTCACATCGGGAAGGGGTGAAGGGCAATGTCTGGTTTTTAATAAAAACCTCTTCAAGTGAAGTTAAAATCACAACATAGCAGTGGCAGGGAGGGAGGAACAAGCAGGAAAAGGCTGCTCATGC
This sequence comes from Trochalopteron elliotii, assembly GCA_024734555.1. Classification (NCBI taxonomy): domain Eukaryota; kingdom Metazoa; phylum Chordata; class Aves; order Passeriformes; family Leiothrichidae; genus Trochalopteron; species Trochalopteron elliotii. The sequence goes on from JANPWX010000075.1 coordinate 340,089, forward strand.
CCTTCAGTTCCTGCCCTGGGTGGGATACACAGTGCAGGAGGACACCTGGGCCTCTGATACCTCCATCTGGGGGGCCAGAAACCTCCACGGGCACCTCTCTGCCTTTCCCCGTGGCTGGGGATGGCCTGTGGGCACCGGGAGGAGCCCTCATCCCGATCTTCTGCAGGGGCAAAGGTGGAGCAGGCAAAGGATGTTGAGCCCTGCAAGGATCCCCACTGGGGTGGGGACACACCACTTTTGCCTGGGGAGGAGAGGCAGGGCCGTTCCACCATCCCTTTCTTTAGCAGCTCGGTGCTGCGTTTTGTTCGGGGGTTTAACTTTTTTTTTTTTTCTTTTTTTTCTTTTTTTTTTCTTTTTTTTATTTTTTTTCCCCCCTTTTTTATTTTTTTCCCTCCGGTGTTCGTTAGCAGAAGTGACATTTCTGCGGACGGGCAGGCGATGACGGCAGCTAATGGCTCCCGGGCCCTCTCCCCGGTTTCCTTAGCAACTGCGGGAAGGGAAAACAGAACCTGTCAGATGGAAAATGTCAATTATAGCGGATGCGGAGGGGAGAGATGCTGCGAGCAGAGGAGGCGGGCGGCGGCGGGGGGAGCGGGGCTGCGGCGGGGAGGGGGTGCCCGGCAGCGCCGGGCCGGCAGCAGGACGGGGACAATGCCAGCAGGAGAGGGACAATGCCCGGCTGCAGACGGGGCTGAGGGATGCAGGGCTATGGGATCAGGACTATGGGATGCAGGATTGTAAGATGCAGGATTGTAAGATGCAGGGCTGAAGGATTCAGGACTGTAGGATGCAGGGCAGAGGGATGGATACAGGGCTATGGGATGCAGGGCTGTAGAATGCAGGGCTGTGGGCTGTGGGATGCAGGGCTGTGGGATACAGGGATGTGGGCTGTGGGATGCAGGGCTGTGGGGTGCAGGGCTGTGGGATACAGGGATGTGGGCTGTGGGATGCAGGGCTGTGGGGTGCAGGGCTGTGGGATACAGGGATGTAGGATGCAGGGCTATGGGATACAGGGATGTAGGATGCAGGGCTATGGGATACAGGGATGTAGGATTCAGGGCAGAGGGATACAGGGCAGAGGGATGCAGGGCTGTAGGATGCAGGGTTGTAGGATGCAGGGCTGTAAGATTCAGGGCTGTAGGATGCAGGGCAGAGGGATGCAGGGCTGAGGGATGCAGGGCTATGGGATGCAAGGCTATGGGATGCAGGGCTGTAGGATGCAGGGCTGTAGGATGCAGGGTTGTGGGCTGTGGGATGCAGGACTGCACTGCTTCACCCACAATTTTGTCAGACACAACCCATCCCCGTGGCCCAGTGGCTGAGTGACCCCCCCAGCCGGAACAGGGTGCCCTGAGGTAGAGATAAAAGCAGCTGGAAGGATATAAATCAGACGAACTAATAAATAAATAAGAGGGAGGAATAAATAAAGGTGCGGGCGGGCTGCGCCCGCATTCCGCCCGTGCCTCCTCATCCCCTCGGTGGATGCGGGGCGGATCAGCGCTGAAGGAGAAGTCATCTGCTAAAACGACGGGGAAGGAGCCGCTGACGCAGTGTTAATGTTAATCAAAGCCAGCCGTCCCCTGCGCCGCCAGCGAGACAAAAGCAGGCGGTGCCGGCAGCCCGGGGTGGGCAGCGCTGCCCGGGAGGGGATGCCCGGCCTGGGGAAGGGGCTGCAAGAGGGATGTGTGTGCCGGGGGCTGCACACCCACCCTGCTGCTGTTTGCCCAGCCCTGCTGGCAGCAGTCACGGGCCAAAACCACGGCAGGAGGCTGGAAGGAGGGTGAGGCTGAAATCCGTGCTCCCCTCTGCAGTGGAAGCCGGGGTGGCACCAAGACAGCCCAGCCCCGTCCTCGCAGCATCAGCAGCAGCGCTGGGAGCATGGGGCCTCAGCACATCCTTCTGCCTCAGGCACCTCCCAGCACCGTTTGTGTGCTCTTTCTTTATGCAGTTTCCCATCCCCGCCTTGGCGATTGCTCCAAAACGCACCTGGTTTTAAAACTGAGAGGGGAGACAGCCAAAGCAGCAGCGACCCCAGCATCTCTGTGGGATCCCTGGCGCTTCCAGCCAGCCCCTTGCACACCAGCAGCTCCTGCTGCAGCACTAAGTGCACCCTAAGGACGCCGGGGTTGTTGTTGGGTCACCTTGTGCTGACACCTCCCTGCCCGTTCAAAGCCTTCTTAGCAGGGAGAGTGCTAAATCAGCCTTTGCTCTCCTCACTTAACCACCATCCAGGCCTCCCTGTCATGCTGTGACAGGGGGGATTCGGACTTTCCTTGTCTTGACTGACATTGATATCCTGCCGGGGGGGGAGCCAGCCGGCGGCTGCTGCACCGTGAATGCTAAAGCAAGTGGAACAAAAGAGGGGAAGAGCTACCTTGGGAAAGTGCTCACCTGCAGCTGGCTGAAGGAATGAGTTTTATTCGGGTTTTTTTTTTTGTTGTTTGCATGGATGGGTCAGGAAGCCTGCGTCTCGGGAGCAATGCTTTCTTTTGCCTTAATAAACAAATGCCTCACCTTGCTGGTCACTTAACTTGCTCCATTTCTGAGATCTCCCTTTAAGAGACAGCACTTGCCCATCTCTGCAAAACCCCACAACATCCTGAGGTAAAAGGAAATACCAGACACAGCTTAGTTTTCCTCATCCTTTCCCCTAAGTGATCTCTCTTGAATGTGAAAAGCAGTAGATGAGAGGCACAAACCAGAGATACCCCGAGCTGGTGCTCTCTTGAGTCTCATCCTGACTCTGAAACCCAAGAACCCATCTGGACTCTGGTTTGCAGGGCTGGCCCTCCTACCCTCCAACAACCCAGCACCAAGGTCCATCATCTCCTTTCTGTCCCTGGGCCCAAAACCATTTCAGAGCAGATAATTTTTTAATGCTCAGCATGACAAGGCAGTTTCACCTCTCTATTCCCTCTGTTCCTGTCTGTTTCCTGCACTTTCTAAGTGCTTAATTGCAACAACAGTCTTCTGTAGGCTGAAATAATCACCCCACAAGAGCTGTCCAACTGAGGAGAGGGAGAATCTTTGCTGGAGCCAGGACAGTTCCAGGAACTGTCACTCAGGTTCACTTCTCCTGCACTTTCCCTTCTCACGCTCATGGGTTATTTTTACATTTTCTCTTATGTAACCAGGTCAGGGTCTGCTCTGGTTTCCACTTTGTCTGAAGCCAAAGGGAAAAAAACCCCACTATGAATTCAAGTAATGGACTTCCAACTGATTGCTTTTCCAAGTGTCACCATGAGTCTTTGCCATGGCACCTGGGTGGGAATAGCTCCAGGCTCTGGGGAGGCCTGGGGAATAAGCTGGAATAAGCCTGGTGTGAGCAGGGCAGCAAAAATACTTCAAACTGAGTCCAAAGCAGCTGTAACCAGCCTCTAGTTGCACCACTCCTGTGTATGCTGTGTTTGTGACCCTCCTGTGCCTTCCCCAAAATCATCCATGAACCAAAGCTCCGTGGGCATGTTACAATCACAGCTCTACCAAACCCCCCAGTCAGGCTGGGCACTGGGCACTGCTGGGGGTGTGCCCAGCACCTCTTCTGCCCATCCCAGCACAGGATGCACCTGGAAATGCCACCCCACGCATGCCACATGGGAGCAGGCCTCAGAGACCAGGCCAAAGGCACATTTGCACCACAAGGAGAAGATTTCCCAGCCTGGCAAACCATGCCACAGCTTCCCAAAATGGCATTTCCAGAAGACTTTCTTTGAAAAATTTGTGCTATTGATAAATCTTAAAACAGCAATACTCATCCCATCCATCCATCCATCCATCCATCCATCCATCCATCCATCCATCCATCCATCCATCCATCCATCCATCCATCCCTCATCCATCCATACATCCATCCTTCATCCATCTATCCTATATCCATCCATCCATCCATCCATCCTTCATCCATCTATCCTTTATCCATCCATCTATCCTTTATCCATCCATCCTTCATCCATCTATCCTTTATCCATTCATCCATCCCTTATCCATCCATCCATCCATCCCTTATCCATCCCTTATCCATCCATCCGTTATCCATCGTTTATACATCTTTTATCCATCCCTCCTTCATCCATCCATCCATCCATCCATCCATCCATCCATCCATCCATCCATCCATCCATCCATCCTTTATCCATCCACCTTCTCCCCCTCATCTCACACCCCTCCCTGAGCTGGTGTGGGACACCTGGTGCTGCAGGGCTGTAAATATCAATTGTTCTAACCCCGTTAGAGCCTAATAGGCTCAGCAATATCTACTGAGGAAAGGGCCTGACCCCACTCGTCAGCAGTCATGACATGGAACAGCTATAGCATGTTCAGGGTATGCAAAAGGCTTAAATGCACATTTAATGGTTGTCAAGCAGCAGTTCCTATTAATATAAAGACAGTCACATCCCAGGGCTATGGAAAAAGAACTGAAAAGCACGGAAGAAGAATGAATTTATTTCAATGGATGTTGGCGTGATCAAGACACGACTCAAAGAGCTAAGGCTGCTCTGCTCCTGACACGTTGAGAGATTGAAACTTGGATAATTAGTACAAAAGTTTCCCTGCCCATGTGACTCAGATCTTCCATTATTGACATTTGAGTTCATTATCATTTATGCATTTTCTTTATTTGTGTTTTGCCCAGGAAAAAGCAGCGCAACTCAGGCAGATAATTTGTTGTTGCTTTGCATATCTGCTTTCCAGCATTAAATTTTTATATCTTCTCCATCAAAACCAACTGAACTGCCAGCCCTCTCAGCCCCCTAATACGTAATACAAATAGCTGCAACCTCCTCCCACAAAAGATTAACCCCTCACTATGTCCATAACTCCCCCTTCCCATAAATTTAAAAATCTGAAAATATTTACCACCATTTCAAGACTCAGGTAGAGATCTCCCTCATTCCATTGTGTAAAATGTAAATTTTAGGCAAAGCAAAAGCTGACATAATTTTTTAGTTCTGAGCTACTTTGTCCAGGAGTGGTGGTTCATCCTCTCTCCTATCATGGTTAGGACAGACCTTTTGTAAAGCTTTGTAATGCCCCAGTTTGCCTCTCCTTGCAGGCTGTACAACATTGCTAATCTCAAAACTGATAAATTACCACCACCAAGGCGGAGCAAAAACCCTTTGCACGGACAAGAGATTTTTTTTTATTTCCATGTCACACGGAGTTTCCTTTCCCTCCTCTTTCTCTTTCTTTTGTGTTGTCATCTTCATTTGAACAACCTTCCCAAGCCTTGAAAAGGTCAGTGCCCCCGTATTTGGGACACAGGATTAGAGGTGACGAGCTGTGTTGAAAGACATAATTGAGCCTGGGCAGCTCAGGAGGTTTCAGCCTGCCCAGGGTTCAGGCAGCCCTGGCCCCTTGAAGGATCTAAAAGGTGTTCCTGGAGGGAACGATGCTGGAATTTCAAAAAGCTGCAGGCGAGCTCAAAAGGTAATTAATAGAGACTAATTGGTCTCAAGGCTCTGGATGGTGGCTCTGTGTGCAGTCCTCAGTGCTGGCACTTTTCCTTCTGTCCTGCCGAGGATCCTGCTCTGCTCCTGTGCTCGAGTGGCTGAAGGGAGTGAACGGGCAGGGACAGCAGGGACAGGAGGGATAGGAGGGACAGGCAGGGGCAGGAGGGACAGGAGGGATAGGAGGGACAGGCAGGGGCAGGAGGGACAGGAGGGATAGGAGGGACAGGCAGGGACAGGAAGGGACAGGAAGGGACAGGAGGGACAGGAGGGACAGGAGGGACAGAAGGGACAGGCAGGGACAGGAAGGACAGGCAGGGACAGGCAGGGACAGGAAGGGACAGGCAGGGACAGGAGGGACAAGAGGGACAGGCAAGGACAGGCAGGGACAAGCAGGTGCCACTGCCAGAGCTGCTGAATGTCTCTGGCTACCTGGGATGGGGAGGAGACCCCTCTGTGGCTGGAAAAGCAGGGAAAACCAGGGAGTTTCTCCAGATGCAGCAGCTGTGAGTGGGACACAGTAGAGTGGGGCAAATCTCCAACTCTGCCCTGAGGCTCTGGTGCCTTGCAAGCTCTGCTCCAGTGTCTCCTCCTGCTCTGCACCCAGACTGTGGGAGAAAGAACCCTCAGCAGCCTCTGGCTGCACACATCTGTCCAGCCTGAATGAGGGAGGCTGTGACAGCTGGGTAAAATTAAAACACAGAATGTGTGGAGAGTGTTTCTGGGTTATATCTATAATGATGCCAATGTGCCCTCCTCCACTGAGCACTCACTCCCTGTCCATTCCAGGGACTAGGCTTTCCTACCTATCCCTGTGTTATCTGTGCTTATAAAACACAGTTGCTTATTGTAACACTTCAATTTTATTTTATTTTTATTTTTCTATGACTGTAATGTGCCTTACATAGATTTTCTGGAAGTCAGACTACCCTAATTTGTTTGGGTAGGACAGTTTGGGAAGGAAAACTGTCAGGGGGCTGGAAAGGGGGGTGTCCTCTTCCCAACCCTGGCAGTGCCCAGCTGGGTGACCCTGGGCAGAGCCCTGCTACCTCCCATATCAGCTGACAAAGAAAGAGTGATAAGCTCTGGGAGTGTGTAGCGAGGCTTAATTAAAGTGGGAAAGCACTTCAGGCTCCTCAGCACAAGCAGTTTTAAATAAAGCCCATGGTAATAACAAGCTGGTTACAGCATGAAGGAGTCTGGAGGAGGGACAGTGACACACGGCAGTGGCAAGATGGCTTAGAGGGGCCACCCACATCCCATCCTGGCTTCACCATGGATCCATCCCAGGTGAGATCTGAGCTGCTCATGTTGCTGGGAAAAACCCTTCCCTTCCCTTCCCTTCCCTTCCCTTCCCTTCCCTTCCCTTCCCTTCCCTTCCCTTCCACACTGTGGGGGGAAAAAAGACCTGAATGCAGCTGAAAACATTTCCTTATGGCTCCTGTGGTCTGTGAGGTCTCTTGTCCTTTGTTTTGATGATAAAAATCTCCTCCTGGGGCATGGGGCTGACAGTGCTCTGCACAGGAGCTGTCCCAGCCCAGCTGTGCCCTGGTGTGATCTCCAGTGCCCTCCCAGGCACGGAGGGGCAGGGATGCCATCCCATGCCAAGCCTCAGTGTGCCCCAGGATGAGTCCTCAGGACTGCTTTGTCCCAGGGCCAATCTCCAGCAGCCCAGTGATCCCAAGGTCCTCAATTACAGATGTTGCATATCTGTGTTCTTCTTCTCCTGTATCCTTAAGATAAACATGTCCTTCACTGTAGTCACCTACTCCATCATACACTCCTATCAAATGAGCCTTGCTAGCTCGTAAATTACTGCGCAAACCATTCCAAACAATAAAGGCAATTTTACTTACTGAACCATTAAATTTACATACTTAAATTAGACTCAACCAGACGTTGAGAGGGGACGTCTCGCGGCCAGACAAACAATGAATTTAGGGAAAGAACTGCCGTGTACTTCCCCACCTCTCACATGAAATTAATGAGGTGCTTCAATTTAATCATCATTAAAATTACATCTTTATTTAGTTACTTAGCAGAGTTTGACTCGCTGTGTGGCGTGGTGTGAGGTAATGCCTGTGACATCAACCCTTCCACAGAGGGAGGCACGTCTCCCCAAAATGCCTCTACACCCACTGCAGCCAGAGCAGGCATGCTTGCCATCATCCCAAACCATTCTCCAGGGCTTAGCATTAAGGTTAGACAGTGAGGCAAGAGAAACAGCAAGATAGAGTAAATTGAGAAAATCAGGGTTAGTTTAGGATGGGTTTGAGGCAGGCAAACACAGCCGTGTTAACACCAACCAACAGGAAGCTCTTGCAGCATAATCAGTCTCAAAGTTCAGTGCATGTGACACGGAGAAACTCCTCAGAAAAGCAAGAGTTTGGAACAAAGGCACAGCAAAATGGAGACAAAGAGACAAGGCGCCTGTTCTGGTGTGCACTGCAGTTTGTTTTGCACTTGCCCCCCCCCACACAATTGACTCATCTCGGGATGCTCTGGGCAGTCCCAGGGGAGGGGCACAGGGTGGGCAGCACTCGGGGCAGTCACGGGGAGTTGCAGACCATGTGTGGTTGTCACCTTTCCCTGTTTGTCCCAGGGTGCAGCACTCAGCCCTGTGCTGCCCTGGGAGAGGTGAGAGCTCCCAGGCCATAAATCCTGCTCAGGGAGGGCTCCTACAGCCACAGGCACTCACTTGGCCACCAGAAACTCATCAAGAAGTGTCAGGGATTTCTGAGGACAGCAGCAAAGCCTGTAAGGGTCTGTGGGGACAAAGGAGGGATCAGACAGAGGGGACAGGCTGCACATTTGGGAAGGTTCAGTACCCAGGGATCTGCTGCCTCTGCAGTATTGAAGAGTCGTGTAAGAAAGCAGAATAAAGAGATTACAGAGCCCCGTGGAAATGCTGTAAAGGAAACCAGTCCCCCCTGTACTGGACATAACACATGCATGGAGTAAGAGATGGAAAACTTCTGAGCCCAGAGACAAAGGTTGTTGTTCTCCCAAAGTCACTGAGGATGTCCAAGGCTTGGTGAGGTCTCCCTCAAAATCAGCAATGGGCTACAACAACACAGACCTTTTTGTTACTCAACAGTATTTTCATCCCAAGAGACTGATTCTCTGCTCCCTGTTTGGGCCACAGAGCTCAGTGATCTCAGTGACCTCACTCTGGTTTGGTGCTGATGAGAATGAGCAAGATTAGACCTCACTGAGTTCCCCCTGAAGATGAGAAACACTGGGAATCCCCATGGATACCCACAGCTCTGCATGGATGCAGCATGCCCACATTATTTCCATCTGAAAGTCTTTGCCTGCCTTTGACTCATTTGATCACTCTTGCTCTAGCAGCAAAGGGAGATGAGCTCCCAACAGGCCCAGACTCTGGGCAATGCTAACTGGGGGAATGGCAGAAACTGATTTTTGTTAGGGCTGCAAACACTGACTGTGTGTTCAGCTGCTTCCTGTGAGCTCTGCTTTCCCTTTGATCCCTGTACAAGTCCTGCACTGGCAGATGTTATGTGCCACCCTGCACCATAGTGAGCAGTTAGGGCAGCTCAGTCCCCAAAACCACAGCTCAGGCAGAGTGTGAGGGGCTTTGTTTGGCCTCCATTTAGGGCAGCATCTTCCCTAAGACAGGAAGGATAAATATCAGTTATGTACAGCAGAAAGCAGCACTAGCACCTGAAAGCTCGCTGCATTAAAAAAGAGAGAGAGAAAAAAAAATAAGCCCACAAAAGAGTAAACATCAAACTGCCAACTGCTTTTTCCCTTCTGTAAATCAAAATACATTCTGGAAGTAAAACCTCCCAAATTACACCAGGCGAGATGAAACATTAACCCGCCAAGAGTGGGGATAGCAGTGGCAGGGATGCACAGACTGGAGCCAGAGCTACAGTTTGTCTACATTAAAAATGCAACATCAGCAGAGGTGTCTGAAAGAGTCATTTATCAACTCCTGGATTAGAGAGACATCTCAAAGTAAGTGCACCATTTATACGCACATATGCACAAATTGTCTGCCGGGGGAAGGAGAGCAGAGCTGCTCTCTTTGTGCCTTGCAAAGTTCTCTCCCAGTCCTCTGGGTAAATGTAGGGCCACAATGACATTAGGCATGGAAAATAGGAACCTTGCTCATGGTAACAGGGGGTACAATTCATGTGAGCAGCTGGGATGGAAAGTAATCTAATGCTGCAATTTCAGAGAAACAATATAGAGTCGCTCACATACATCATGATTAATGGCTGGATACCATAGTGTGAAAACCATTTAAAAAATGGCATTTTTGTCACTGACAATGTTGCACATATAGTAAAGGTCATACATGATAAGAGCATTATCCATATTTCTTCTGCAAACATGCTTAACCTTGTAGAGCACAATTCCCTGGAAGACTGGTGATCCATCTCCAGCTGCAAACTGCGCTCTTCAGAACCTGAGAGGGCCAATTTTACATTTATATCATTCCCATCCCCACACACAGAGGCCCTGTGAAGCCTGCCTGAGCTTTTCCAAGCAGAAAGGGATGGAAATGTTTTACAGCAGCACCTGCTTGGGGCTCTCCTCCCTCCACCTTGTCTCCTGCTGTCACCTGACACCAGAGCTGATGATGGGCCCTTGCTGAAGCCATTCTGGAGAGAGTTTCCTGTAAATCCCCTCTCCAAAATCTACTTGAGGAGCCCCTTTGGCACCCTTCAGCTGTGGGTCCACACTCCCAGGGGGGTTTTCTCTGCCACCTGGCAATGCTCAACACAGCAGGAAAGGGGCAGCTGGTCTGTGTCTGCAGGGAAATCTCTTCCCATTCAAGGATGACCACCTGGGAGGAAATCTGAGATGAATCCACAGACCACACATTTATCTTTTTGAGAGCTGCATTTAAAACACACAGATCCTGCCAAAGGCTTGGCTCAGCCCATGGAAGAGAGTGGGATTCACCAGGTGAATCATTTTGGGTAAAACCCAGTCTGACTCAGCCCCCACACACCGTGTGGGGCCCACAGGGCTTGTCAGAATTTTTACAGCTGCAACAATTGGACCTGCACTGTCCCCTGGACTCAACAAAACCCCTGAGCACCAAAACCTATGAGCTCCACTGCAACCCTGCCTTGCAGGTCTGGGAGCTCAGGTGTCCTGGATGAAATTTGGAGGAACAACAAGCTTCACAATACATTTTGCAGCAGGTTGTTGTGTGACCCTTTGGAAAGTCCCCAGAAAGTGGCACTAAGCTGACCAATTGCCATTGTGTGCTGGCTGGCACACTGTGGCAAGGGGAACTTTTTCAATATGTAGTCATGTAGCTGGAATTGTAGGGTCATAGAATTATAGAATCACAGAGTCATAGACTCACAGAACCAGAGAATCACAGAATTATAGATATAGATATTATATAGATATTATAGATATAGAATCATAGTCATGAGGTCATGGAATCATGGAGTCACAGGATCACAGAATTACAGGATCACAGAATCACAGATTCATATTCATAGAATATTTTGGCTTAGAAGGGATTTTAAAGCTCATCTCCTTCCAATCCCCACTACCACGGGCAGACACCTCCCACTAGGTCAGGTTGCTCAATGCCCCATCCAGCCCAGCCTGAGCACTCCCACCTACCCGTGTTCGTGTGAGCATTCACTGCTGGGTCACATCTTTCCCTGTCCATCTGCCTGCCAGGGTCCTTTCCCTGCTGGCACTGAGCTCTCCTGATTAACCTCGGCTCCAACTGCAATTCAGAGCTGTGCTCTGCACTAACAAGATCTTAAAGGCATTGTATGAAAATTTTATTATTTCTACAGCAAAGAAACCCTTGCCTGAAATAAATATTTGTGTAGTGAGATGCAGTGTAAAGCTTGTTGCATCAGGTTAGACTCTACTTTAAAGCACCTCTACAGTGCCTTACCTGGGCACAAACCAGGACAGGGGCTGTGCTCAGTGGTGCTGCTTCCCTTCAGCAGGGCACAAACACAAAAATGTGCCACAGCAACCCCTGGGACAGGCTAAGCAACAATGCAGCTCAGAGCTTCTGCAGGCTGGATCTCTGCTAACAAATAGTCACCACTATAAAAAGTGTAGGGATGCTGTTAAACCTCGCTGGAGCAGGGTGAGTGCGAGTTCAGAGGCTGCAGGCAGGATCTCCCCCCATCCGCAGCTCCCTGCTCCCCAGCAGATCTGCCCTCCTTTGGAGAGGAGAGCATGATCTCACTCCGGAGGAATTTCCTCTGTGGGAGACACTGGAAAAGGCTCTGGTGCCTTGTGACCACCTCTTGGAGCAGAGCCTTCCCCCCAGCCGGCTGCCAGATGCGGCTGGAGCACCCCGAGGCGTTCGGGGGGTGACCACATCAGTGGGAGCCGCTGCCAGCCCGGGGATTTGTGCTTTGCTTACAAAAGTGTGACCCCACATCTCCCCACCGTGTGTCCCCAGCAGCTGGCAGGGCTCAGCCCCTCACACAGCCCAGGAGAGCAGGGAGGGATGGAGAGGATGGAGGGGACAGAGGGGACATTTCCACGCTGGCATTTGCAGCTTGTCAGATCAGCTTGTGCTTTCTTATGTGAACAGCGCAGCAAAGGCTTCCCACTGCGCCCAGGGTGGGAAAGCTTTTCCCCAGAGTAGTTTGCAAAGACTGGCTGGACCAAATTATTCTTCTCATCATGAATGCCTCTCTCTGAGCCACCTTACCCATGCAGATACTCAAACGTTATTAATATGAATGAATGCATCTTGTCTCGGGGTGTCTCATGGCAGAAGCCATTTCAGAAACACTGGGAGGGTGGAGGGAAGGAGGGAATACGATCCAACAGCCCTGGTTGCATCTGTCCTATTCCTCAGATGACAATTTCCCTCTCCCAAGAGCACCACAGACTAGAGGCACTCGCAGATTATACATCACTCAGTCTTTTGCTTTGCAAAATTAGCTTTCTTAGCAAGGAAACAAAGGATTTGCAGTGTTGGATCAGGCTACCGACATTGCTGCTGCTGCATCCAAGCTCTGGCACTTAAGAAACACGGCAGCTCTCCCTCCTCTGGCTGTGTTGGCCAAGTCCCTGCCTGGGGAGCTGCATACAGTCAGAGATTGCTTCCAGATTGCCACAAAAATTCATCTGATGCTCAGTAGCAGGTAGTTTAACTTCTCTCCTAATTTTGTCATCTTACAGACCCGCAAATGGCCAACATTATTTAGTCCTTTTAAAAACTCAGCCAGAACGTTTATCTCAATAAGTGCCTTCGGCACTGCCCTCCATAAAGCCGCCTGCATACCACATAAAAGGAGGGTTTCTTTTTACTCCTTCACAATTTACTGGCCTGCGTGGTTTACTTTACAGCTGTTAATACAATGAAAGCTTTTGTAAGGGGAGGATGGTGCTGGGGAGCGGGGCAGGAGCTCGCAGAGGAGAAAGATAACAGTGTGTGGTTAATGCAGGGCTCCACACGCCCGGCCCGACGGGAGGACCATAACTCATAACACATTTAATGGCCCAGGCGAGGAGAGGGACTGCTGAGCATTCCCCAAGGGGGTCACACACAGCAATTCCCACCAGCCCTGCCAGCGGGTGATGGAGCGGGGCGGCTTCTCCGGGCTGCACCCGGCAGGGAAGGCAGCGGCAGCTTTTAATCCTTCCCCTCTTATGCAAAGGAGGGATGGGGGGTGCTCCTGGCCGGGCAGAGCCTGCAGCTCCCCGCGGAGCCCAGGAGAAGAGTTCACAGACAGGGAGAAATATTAAAGGTGATGCGGAGCGTTGTGTCTGCAAACGCTGGCTGAGCAACCTGGGAAATGCCAGTGTCTGACACGCCGGCTACAGCCTCTTTTCTCCTGACCTTTAACTCCTCCCGGCCCAAACCAGAGCACACCAGGCACGCCGCTGTGTTTTACAAAGCCTGGGATCAAACATGCAGCCCAAGGCGTGGAGAAGAGGTTTCTCTGGGGATGAGCAGACGTGGGCTGTGCAGCAGCAGCAGCTTTGCCTCGTCTCATCCTGGAAATGCTGGCACTGAGGTGGCACTGAGAAACCTCCCTTCTCCTGCACGAATCTGCTCCAGGGGCTGCAACACTCGGGGTGAGGGAAGGAAACCTCCCCAGCTGCACGCAGACGGGAGAACTCAGTGTTTCCAAAAAGCACAAATCCAGCCTCTAAAGCAAAATCAGGCTCCTGGCTCTGCGGGAGTGCTGCACATCCCCGTGCAAAAGGCAGGGCAGTTGTTTGGAAAGAGGGGAGAGCCCATGTGCCCACACAACACCAAATCACACAACTCCACAGGGACACACGGGAGGATGTGCAGGGAAAATCCCGGAGCCCTTGGAGTGCTCTGTGCTCGGCTGTGTGGGGACACACACACTGTGTGAGCCTGCCCGGGTCTCCACGTGTATTTTCCAGCAGCTCCATCCTCCCCACAAACCCAGAGTTAACTGCTGAGAGTGCTCTCTGCCATCTTTTGTGAGCCGGCAACCAGGAACGCTGCATAAATCATTATTCTTGCTAATTACCAGGAAACATCAAACAAGACAAGCATTTTACTCCTCATCACTGAATTTTGTTATGCTAATTAGAGTTGTATAAGCTGTTGCTATTAAACCTGGAGAGTCAGAAAAACATTTGCATTAATACCCACAAAGCTGCATCAAAACCTAGTTATTAGTATTTCAATGAGGTTCAGGTTACAGGGAAGCTGCTGCCATTTCAGGGGCTGGTTTGTTGTTTTTAAATCCTGCTGTGAGAGAAAATATAAATAAATGCAGGGTGAGGCCTCATGCAGACAATACTCCTTTTATATGGGGAATTAAAAAAATAAGGCAACTTTGATCAGGGGGAGATACAGAAGCGAGGGGGAGAGGGGGAAGGCAGAGCAGGGCAGAGATTTTGGTGCACTGCACGTGGGGCTGCTCAGCCAGAGGCTGCTCCCACTGTGGATGCCAGGCTGGGAACTGCTTTTTGGATTTCTGAGTTGCTGCTGCTCCCGGGCACTTTGCTTTGTTTGGGTGGTTTGGGTTTGACTCTCTGGAAGGCAGCTGGGAAGAGGAGCTGACTCCTGCCTGCCTCCGTGAAAATCACCTGATGTGCCTTTACCTCCACCTTGTGCATCCCTCTGACACCACGAGGACGGGGGACAGGATTTCTGGGTGCCAAAATGCACACACCAAGCCACATGTCTGAACCTTGTGGGGAGCCAACTCTGTAACAGGAACTGGCAATTCCTTCTTTTTAGTGCCAATCACAGCAGCCGAGTGTTTCATCTGAAGATCTCACAGCTCTTCAGAAAGGCAAATTATTCCCCCATGTGCCCCTTTAATACAACAATTATCACCATTTGATGCATCAAATACATCTGAAAAAATTAGGGGAGTCCAAACAGGCGGCTTGTGAGTATTTTAACCCCTGAGGCCCAAGTGCTGGAGTTTCATTTTGGTGAGCTGTTCACAAAGGCACACTCACGTTGATGATTTCCATCGTGTGGAGGTGCTCATATTGAGCTCACATGATGTTGTAGCAAACTTTGTCCTGCACTGGGAGGGTGTGACAGGTTCAAACACAACAGAGGGGACCTGTGGAAGAAGGAGCTGGGGTGTAATTCAGCTTGGAAGCATCCTTATTGTTGCCAGATGGACACAAAAGAACTACACTCACACTGTCCAGTTGTGTGAGCAAAAGAAGGGTGTTTATTTGGGATTTTGACTTACATAGTCTTTGGAGTTTGATCAGGGACTGGGGGATGAGGTTGACACCTCTTTGACTCCACTGGTCAACCTAGAAGTCCATCAATTTGTCCTTCCCCCAGGAAGGGATGCACAGTTTTTCAAAACATCACTCTTTGTTTATGTTACAATGGGTGAGAAACTCCACTACAGAAATGCAAAACATCAGAAGGCTGAAAAAAATCAGGGCAACACCTTATCCCAGAAAATGCCATGGTTGTTGGAGCTGGGTGAGAGGCACTGTCCTTCTCTCCAGACACTTGGAGTGGGCTCCATCCACCTGCAGGCTCCCCTTGGCTCAAACCACACCACTCCCTTTGCCTGGCATTTATTCCTCAGTAAGGAGCAGACCCTATTGGCAGCGGGGTGCAGCTTAAAGTACACATCTGAGCTGTCTCTGTGACCCCAGGGGTGTTCTATCAACAGGAGGGACGAGTTGTCTGTTTTTAGTGTCCATTTGTCACATCGCTGGGGAGACAGAGCCATTCACTCTCTGACTGTATATTTCTATCCAAGAAATAAAAAAAGAATTAAGGAAAGAGAAGTCTGTGTTGCCTTTTCCCTTGCTGGTGGGAAGCTGAGGTGGATTGAGCAGTGCTGATGATGAATTATGGTGGCAGTGCCCGTGCTCCATCATTTTGCTGATGTGGAGGAAGGTGGATCCTCCACAGCACAGGTCATGCAACACCTCCCTGTGCTGGCCTGTCGTCTTGATTTTTTAGCCTTCTGATTGTTTTTTATTCTACTGGAGCTTTCTTACACATTGTAAAATAAACAAAGACTGATGTTTGGTAAATAGTGCATTCCTTTCCAGGGGGAAGGACAAATTGATGAACTTCTGAGTTGACCACTGGGGTCAGAGGAGTGTTCCTCTCGTCCCCCAATCCTTGACCAAATTTTAAAAACTATATAAGTTGAGATGCCCAAATAAACTTCCCTTTTTCTTTTTCATCTCACATCCTGACAGGTGAGTGTAGTTCTTTTCGTGTCCTCTTACGACACTGGCCCTGAGCCGTGGGATGCTCCTGGTGGGGTTCTCAGCCCAGGGCCACGTCCTGTCCCCCAGCACAGACCCCATCACATGTTTGCTGTGCACCCTCAGCATCCTTTCCCACTTTGGGGAGCACCAGGTGCTTCTCTCCAGCCTCATTCCCTGCTGCATCCAGGGAAATATCCCACAGCTCTCTGGCCCCCAAAAGGGGATGTTCAGGCCTCATTCCCTCTATCTCTGCCAGGATCAGTGTTGGGAGAAGAGCCAAACACGAGGCAGCTGCCAGCACCCCCCCAGTCCCACTCCAACACTGCATCCCCCTAATCACAGGCAGATTAAAAAAAAATCCACGTCAGCCATGCTGAGGAAAGGAGAACTCTAAGAAGGATGAGGAAAATGAAGACACTGTGAAATGCAATAGATGTCAACTTCTACTTATTTTTTAATTTCATCTCTTACAAGCTTTTTGGAAGCTAACATGATTAAGTTCTTCACACAATTTATTAGCATCGTGTTGGAAATCCAGCAGTATATTACACTGTCTGAGTAATCCAATTAGTAAAATGTATTTATTTAACCAGAATATTAGCTGCACACAATCCCAAATGAAGTAAAGTCCCTGATCCTGGGGTTCCTCTCACTTCCTGGAATTCATTTACTGGCTACAGGAAGGCTTACTCTAATGAAATAAATATCAGCCCTATGTTTTTGGAATAATACAAGAACACCAATCTTGCTGCTCAGCTAACTGCTGCTTTTTTTTTTTTTTCCACAGCAGATACTGATGGCACACAGATTTCACAGCAGCATAAAGGTTTTTCTGCCTCTTCCACCTTCCTCTCATCCCAAACCCAAGGACTTCCCCAAACCCCTCTAGCCCACCTGGCTTCCCATTTTTCACAACTACCAAATCATTCCCCAAATTAAGAACATACTTCTTTTTTTTTTTTTCTTTTTTTCATTCAGCAACCCATGTGCAAAACTGAGGCTCATCCCTCTTTACCTTGATAGAGCTTTGAAATAAAACCACTGTAGGAAGCAAGGGCTCTCCAGCACTTTTTTCCCCTCCTAATGAAGGAGCTGAGTGACAGCCCCCGAGGCAGGAGGTCTGAGGTGCCTCAGCAGCATCCCTGCCACGCTCATGTGCTGGCCTGACCCAGTGCTGAGCTACAGGGATGGTGCTAGGGGTGCAGACAGACGTGTGACAGTTTTGGGGGTGGGTATTTTAGTGACTACTTCAATTTTTTTAACTCCCTCCCCTCCCTGCTTTAATTTTGTTGCTACCTTGGATGCTCCCAGCTCCTGACAGCACAGCATCCCCACCCAGAGCCCCTGGCCACAGCCTGGCTGTCAGCTCTGGGGTGGCTGTCCCAGCCTGTGGCATCTCCTGGAGGGGACATGAGCAGTGCCAGCAGGAGAAGGGGCAGGGCTCAGCCCAGGGAACAGCCTGCTGTTGATCAATGGTATTTTTCCAGTGCTGCTACTCCAGCTTATCTTCATTAATTGGCTTAATCAATTATTCTCCCCAGTGAGCAGCAGTGGGAGGAGCAGCAGCACGGGGGTGGTGCAGTGAGCCCAGGGCTCTGCTCTGCCCCGGTGACCCCAGTGCTGGGGCAGCTTTTGGCACTTTCCCTGCCTTTGGGTTTGGGCTTGAGGGGAGCTGCAGATGGAGCTGGGGAGCTGTAGATACCCTCATCTCCTCCCACCCAGACGGAGTGTGGAAATAAAAACCTCGGGGTAGTGCAGCATCCCTGGATGTGCATCCCAAATCTGGGATTTTGGGAGTCAGTACACGCCAGATGCCAGCAGGAAAAGGCACAGAGGGGATGTATTTGCTTTACTTGCTCATAAACCCTTTTTCCCACACCTCACAGAGCATGACCCTGTTCTCCATCTCCAGCAGCACCTGTGAGATCACTCTGAAAAGCCACAATGGCAGAGCTGGATGGAGAAGGAAGGGACTAATGGCCAGAGTTAATAATAGACATCATTTGCAATGTGCCTCCAAAAAAATGAACGTCCTGAGGCAAAGGAGCTAATTTTGTGTTTCCTTTCAGATCCTGCCTGAGCGCAGGGGAGGGGAGGAGGGGAAGTGTCTGCCAGAGACTCACCCGGGCTCAGAGTGCCAGTCCTGTGATGCTCATTCACATGCAGAGAATTTGAGAGAGAGTCTCCCATTAATGCAAACAGGAATTACCCGTGTAATCTTGGGATTAGCGGAGCCCAAGGAATTATTTACATTTCCTAAATGAGGGAAACTGTATCAAGTGGGTGAGGCAGAGTCGGGAGCTGAGGTGTGGGAGAGCCACTCTCTCCCTGCATATGCAGGAGCCAGCAGCCTTTGCTGTCTTGAGAACGGGTTCACCCAGGGTTGCACTAAATATTTGGTGTATTTGGACAAAAGCTGCTGCTGAGGTGCAAAGCAGACAGACAGACTTGTGCTCATGGCCAGGGAGGGAGGCATCAAACTCCAGACCCAAATCCCTGCCTGCAGATCTTTCCTATATCACAGGGTGCTTCTCCTCATCCTCCACCAATGACTGCAATGGGAATAATTTAAAA
Organism: Trochalopteron elliotii; assembly: GCA_024734555.1. Lineage (NCBI taxonomy): Eukaryota > Metazoa > Chordata > Aves > Passeriformes > Leiothrichidae > Trochalopteron > Trochalopteron elliotii. The sequence goes on from JANPWX010000075.1 coordinate 358,778, forward strand.
CTCTTTTATTTAATTTCTCTTGCAAAGTCTCTCTCACAACCACCCAAGTCCCCCCGGCAGAGCCCAGTGTGAGTGCTGGGTGGGGACACAGACCTGCTCCCTGCCAGGTGACACAGAGTATCCCTGTCACTGATGGCACCACCACGCTCTGAAATGGGGCTCCAATCACCCAGAGCATTCACCACACCGTGCTTCTCACTCTGCCCTCCTCAAAAGCCACATTGAGAGGCAGCAGAGCCCTCAGAGCCCCATCTCCTCCCAAATCCTATAATCCCCACTGTAATCACAGCAACAACAACAACAGTTGCAATAACCCTCCATCCTTCACACACCAGACGAGGAGTCAGACTCCATTTCCAAACTAAGACATCTCGTGTGCTGCTCTCCCTCCCCTCCAGACTAATAGCTGACAATGTATGCCTTCCACATTAATGATAAGGGTTCAAGGGGAAAGAGACTGCTCTCCTGTTTCGCTGACATTACACTCTCCTATGTACCCACCAACATACCCTAAGGCAACAGAACTCTGTAATAGGTTCCTCTAACTGCCTCCTGCATCAAATTTGACACCGGGTGCTTTCTTCTCCTTTCCCATCGCTCACCTTATAACTCTGTCATCATCATTGATTTTGACTTAAGGAGAGAGGAAAAAAAACCACCACCCGACCCTCTCCCCCTGCTCGAGCAGCACCAGGGTGGTGAAGCACAGCTGCTGTGGGGACCTGGAGCAGGGCAGAGGGAGCCAAGGGGGCTGCTGCTGTTTTTCCTGAGTCTCAGTTGTGGAGGGGCTGAGGCAGCATGCCAGGAGCATTTGCTGCACCCAGCAGAACGTGTCTGCAGCCTCAGGACACCACTGTCCTCTGAGGATGCTTCCCAGCTTGCAGGCAGCACTGTTCAGGTGCTCAGTGCATTTTTGCTCAGTGCATTCCTCTGAGGTCAGGATTTGTTAATTTTTTAAGCAGAACTCCTTTTTCCTTCTGTCTTTCTTCCACAGAAAAGACAGCTGGAGTGATCTCTGTCTCTGGGCTGTGTCACTCTACACACTGAGCCCTCCTCTGTGACCTCCCCAAATTCTCTGCATCCCCACCTGCAGCAGAGGTGATACCAGGCCCAGGAAGCCCTTGGGGTGGAAAGGGGGGGAGTGCTGGCTTCACGACAGAGAAGTGAAGGACCCCAGGATGGTGACAGCTGTGTCCCATGGGACAACTATTCCAGCACAGTTCAGTTAGCAGATGACCAAGGCTCTCAGAGAAGAGGGCCAGACTCCCATGCCAGCCCTGGACACTTCCCTGCCAGGACAGACCTCGAACCAACTTCCAGCACTTTTCTTTCACAGCTGCATCCCAAGATCTGCCTTCCAGGGGCTGTAACAGTGCTGCAAGGAAAAGCAACCTGTCAAAATTTCCCAACATGGGGCAATCCTTCTTCCTGCAGCCCAAGCAGACCCTCCCTGAGCCATGAGGGCGAGCAGCCAGCTCCTCTGTCTGGTTTCCTCCCAGATCCACAGCAGTGAATCCCCAGAGTGCGGCTGACCCGCAGCTGGTGTTTTCTTTGATTTATGTCAGAGCCCATTTACCTCCTCTGCTTAAAACAATCCAGTTCGTGTCAGCAGTAAATGAAACTGTGTACCATCCAGCAGCTGTTGGGCTGCTACCTGAAATGAGTTTCACTCCAGTTCTTATCATGGAGAAATCCTTTTAATCATCAAAACTGCCACGGCTGCCTTGGAGCTGCGATGGGGTGGTGATTTTGACAGGGGAAGGCACATTGCAAGCCAGGGCCACGGAAAGAGCCCTGGAATTGGAGGTGATTTTCTCTTCCAGGGCTGCAGTCACTTTGGGCAGAGTGACAGGTTTAAATGAGGGTGTCTGGCTGCAGAGACCAGTTTGGTGTGAGTCTGGACACCAGCAGGGTTTATTTGGGGCAGTAAGGGCCAGACTGGGCCCAGGGATGGCCTCTGGGGTTCTCACCAGTGGCCCAAGCAGGTTCCTGAGTTTGAAAACACCAGTGGTCACTAAGATTTGCTTATTTTGAAGATCCTGCTACTCATATGGCCAGTAGGGCCAGTAAGGACCAGTTCAGGAAAAATCCAGATGAGATGGGCTCTGAATCCCTGCTGCAGCCGCTGTGCCCTGACAAGCCTCCTAACGAAGGGTTTAACTAACGAGGCTCTTGGCAGAAAGTGGGGATGGTGCACAAAGAGCAAGGAATATCTGCCCAAAGCTGAATTCATTAAGGAGGATGGCAAGAGCCGGGCTGCTGCTTTTGGGGACACAGCGTGAGGCCACATAACCTGCTCGTGCCACCAAAAAACTAATGATCACAGCTTGACTAGCAAGGAGCAGGCGCCTGCCACGCGCTGCTTGCAAACAAGCTGCAGACCAAAAGCAATTTGGAGGAACTATTTGGGAAATAATTGTAAATAATGGATGAATGAATGGAGAAAACTGCAAGCTGTTTACAGATAACTCGCCGGCAGAAAAGAGCTGAATTTGCCGAGTAGATGATTCACTATTGATTATTTCCCCGGCTCTAGCTGTAACCTTATAAAGCATTAATTAAGACAAGCCTTCGCAGTTCAGCATATTCTAATCTTCTCCAGGTCTTGAGAGCTCAGCAGGGCCCTCCTGGAAGGAAAACCTGGAGGTTCACACCCTGCCTGGGTGAGGAGGAGGTGGGGGGATCCTGAGCAGAGCCCAGCCCCACACCAAATCCAACCATGTTCCCAATAGCTGCTGTGAATATTCCAGCAGGCTGTGAGCCGGGACTGGGGAGAGCACAGCAGGGGAAGGCTGGATCCTACCTGGCTGCAGGATTTCAAACAGGACAGCTGCCCCTTGGGATAAACCCTTTAAAGGCAGCCAAGGCAATCTGGCTGACCCACTGAGGCTGCCCTCACATGACCCCTTGCCAAGCCTGCCCCAACAACAACACTTAAACATGCCCCAAAGTGACACTCTGCAAGTGCCCCTTGTGCCACCCAGCCCTTCAGGGGATCTGCACTGCTCCCCCAGCCTCAGCTCAGACAGACCAGATATTGGGGGTGCCCAGAAGCACAGAACTCCTGGGGTTATGAGGGGCTTGGAATGTGGGAGAAAACGGGCCAGATTTTGGAGAAATTCTCCACTCCCATGGTTTGGGAGTTCACAGCAGGACTGTGATCAAGTGTCAGAATATTTGCCAGGAGAATGTTGTGGCAACTCCAGAGATGAGCAGCTTATTACAGCATGCTGGTCCCTGGCTACTGTTTATTAAACACATTAATCAGACACGTTTATCAGCTGCAGCTATCCCTGGATGTGCTGAGCAATGGCAGGCCCATGGAAATGCAAACACTCTGGCAGGGCCTGGCACCCCTGGGCACATCCTGCTGACACTAGCACAGCTCCAGCCCTGCTGAACCAGCCTCCAGCTAATGAGGCACAGGGCTGTCTCTGGGTAATGCACAGGCACGAAAATCCAGCAGAGCAATCTCATCCAGCACAGCAAGGCTCCTGATTCCAACCCCAGAGGAATAAGGGATGCTGAGCCAAAGGGGTGAGCTGTGGCTCTCCAGCTGTGCTCCCCAAGGTGGATCTGCAGCCTTGGTTTATTTTGGCAGAGCCACTGAATGCCCTCCCCATCCCATCATTCCAGGAGTGCTGGCCCAGCTCCTGGCAGGCAGGAATGTGCCTGCTTCCCCCACATCCTGAAGAAATGAGGGTGTAATAACTTGGCACCTCACTGAAGTTAAAATACTCTACCTTTCAAGCAGCTGATTAGCTCAGCATTGCCCAAAGCATGTCTGCATCATTTCTGGATGTCTTGGAGTATGGGGAGAGCACATTAGGATCTGGATTAAGCAAGCCCAGTATTCGACTGATTTTTGTTCTCCTAATTTTTTTTCAGAAGGAAAGGCTCAGGCAATAAAGTTTTAACTGGCAATGAAATCCAGAAAACCAGTGCTTCTGATCTTTCTCTCCCATTTCCATGTCCACTGTGAATTACCATATGTTTTTCCAAGAGTCGGCTTCAGTTCCCATGGGAATGGTTTGCCAGCAGAGCCACCAGATCCTTTCTGGCCACTCAGCACTCTTTGGTGTGATGCCCACCCTGCATCACATCATGGCCAAGCCACACCCAGCTACATGGGCCACACACAGCCTTAATTTCTCCTAATTTATGCACAAAAATTAATAGGAAGATTCCAGTAAAAGCTCCTCTTTCCCCCCCCATCAGATGCAATCAGCCACAAGCTGTGTCTCACAGGGCTGAGTTTCAAGGTAAAGTTACACTTGACCACTAACCAAGGGAAGATAGCAGGAGAGGAATTAAAAGTTCAAACAAAATAGAGCATAATCAGTTGGATTTTAGCAGCATGACTAGGTTCCTAATGATTTCAGTGCTTTGCAGACTGTTTTGGGCATGTAATGAAAATTATTTCATATCATCGACTTTGCAGGAAAACCTTGTCAAGATTGCAAATATCTGAAATAATCATTTGAAGGACACAGGGCACAACATCTGATTTCTCCTAATTCAGGTGTTCCAGGTGACCACATGCAAGTAGATAAAAATACATCACCCACATTGTGAGTGCATTGCTTTTTAAACACACAAATGTGGGCTGGAGCATCTTCCCCTGCCTAGTAAATCTTTTAGCAGCATCCAAAAAGAGGAAGAAAATAAACCTGAGGCTGCAAGCTGCTCTGCCAGCCCTCAGGCCACGTGTGATCCCTCATGGCACCAGTGGAGCTGGCTGAGTGTAGCCCTGGTTTGTGCCTGACATGTTTTGGTTTCTGAAATTCCTTTCCCAGGGAATTTTCTGTAAACAAGAGAAGTGTTTTGGTAACGGAAAAATTGTTTACATATTTCCCCTAGGAGGAGCTTCTTCTTGATGTCCCTCTGGTCTGACCAATGTGATTGAAGAGGTTTGTCTTTGTTTCACCAATCAAATTGGTCTGTGTAAAATAGTATAAAAGGGGAAACACTTCCCAAGAATAAAAAAATAATTTTCAACCTTCTGAGTCTTTGTGTCGTTGTGGTGTAAAACAGTGTCAGGCTGTGGGCTCTGCTCTGGCTTTGGCTGAACCACAACCAAGCCAGGCCAGCCCATCCCCTCCCAGGCAGGTCCTGCACAGCTCAGCATCAAACACACAAGCAAATGTTTCTCGTGGATATCATCAGAGGGAAAATCCCTACCTGCTCTAGACTCCTTCAAGGGCTGCTTCCCAGGAAGGGCTCAGCTGCTGCTTTGTCCTTTGCTGGAAGACAGGAAAAACAAAGAACAAGTGCTTGCCAAACTGCAGTTGAGTTGGAAAGGATGAAATGCTCCTATATGGGGAGAAAAGATACATTTTGTGTTTAATTTCATTCTTCTCTCATTCATTTCATTTCATTTTCTCCTTTCACTCATTGCACGCCACACGCACTTAAAAACTTGCAAAATTCTCTCCACCCAGTTTATTTTATTTTGCTAATCATCAAAATCTTCTCTCTCCATGAGTAAATGTACTGCTAATTAGGACAGAGGAACAGATTAAGTTCAAATGAGTAGGTCTCCTTGTTGATGCTGTTGCTTTCCCTGCCTCTCTCCAACCCAAAAATCAATGCAAATCTTTTGGGGAATTCAAGCAAATTTTCATTAACATGGATTTAATGTGCTCCTGAAAAAAAACAATAAATCAGAATTAGAAACTGTGTGAGGAAAGGAGATAGAAACAATGAGAGATACAGAAAATGGGAAATGCAAAACACGTGTGTGTGTTATCCAAAGTCTGAATTTCCTGGCCAAATCTGGCTTGGCTGGTGAAGGGCAGAGGTGTGGGAAGTTGGTTTGTGTGTCCTCTCAGCTACAGGCACTTCCAGAGAACATCCACACAGAGCACACAGGCTTAGGAGAGTTTATGGTGATGCTGCATCTGTTTTTATTTAAAGGAGTTTCAAGGGAACCTGGAGGGTGAAACCTGCAAAAGCTTCACTGAGTTCACACCATGTTTTATTTGCTCCTCTTCTAAAACTGAGCACTGCCATCAGGTGTGATCCCATTATTTAGGGAAAAAGCCACTGTGCACATGTCCAGGCATGGGACACCTGCAGGAAAACCCCTCCGACTCCTGGCTGAGGACCTTTGTCTCCATGCTGAGAAAAATGCAATGGTCAGTTGGTCAGTACAACCAACCTGCTGCCCAAAGGAGATATCCAGACCTAAACCCCACCATGAAACAAATACCTTGGCATAGGAGAGAGCTTTTTGCACCAGATGGACCCCCTGCTCTCTTGGTAAATCCAGTTCTTAGGCTTTGCCACAAAGAGGCTTAAAATTAATTAGCAGATTTTTTTTTTTTTTTAAGAGTTCTGCATACAAGGAGTGTGTGAGAAAGGACATTCATCAGGATCTTTTCAGTGCTTGCAGGCCAAGGTGAGGATTTGTAGTTTACAAGACAGTTACTTTCAAAACAGGCAATTTCAATGTTAAAGGATTTTAGATGAAAACATTCCCAACTTTCCCAGAGAGACAGTCAGGAAGGGGGAGATTTTCTGATTTTCTGATTTTCTGAAGGTGACCATTTTTACTAAAAGTCATCTGTCCCCTTCGGTCTTCCAAATCATCACAACTTCCAGCTACTGAGAGCTGACTCAACTGCTGCTGACCCTGGACAACTCCTGAGACTGTTTTGGAACAGCACCTGCCACAGCTGCTCCAAAAACATGGGGAGATGGTGAAAAATATGCCTAGTTAAGCAAATCACTCAAAAAAACTCCCCCCAAAAAACTCTTCAAACACTTCCTTCCATATTGATTTGTTTCTTGGTCTTGACAGAATGATTCTCAAAATGCAAAGAGTTCATGAGGCTTTGCTTGGAGTGGGGTTTTCAACCTATGGTTTCCAGGAACTGCACTTTTCCCCCCAGAAAATAACCCCTCATGAGGTGCATGCAGGTGATGGAAACCCTGCCAGCACAGCCCACCCTCCAGAGCACCCATCCTCACCCCAACCTCATCAGGGGCCAGCCAGAACCACCAACAACCCACAGCATTAACTCCAATTAATGCAATTCCAACTAATTACACCGATTTTGTAATTAATGTTTCACAATTCGCATTAATTTTGGTAATGATTTTGGAAAAAATAAAAGCAGACACAGCATTTGGGAGGACACATCCACCAGTTAAAGCTGTTCATCCACCAGTTAAAATTGTTCATCCACCAGTTAAAATCGTTCATGCACTCCCTAGGGCAAGAGAAGACCCATCACTGCTGGAAGTGAAGCAGTTTACTTCTATTTAAAGTTAAAATACTGTTTAAAGTTATAAAGTTATTTATTATCTCAGCCCTGTGCTGCCTCCCAGGAGCTTACAAGAGGAGGAAGAGGAGGAAATGCATTAAAAGACATGGATGAGCAAATCCTGTGCAATGAATGGTGGCACTACTTGGTCTTCTTCAGCGTTTCCACAAGAAGGAAACCTGGTTCCGTGTAGACTTGATATTTTCTGAGCTTGAGAAGAGCTAGCTCTTCCCAAGGGAAACTTTTCAGCAGTTTTCTTTTTCCCAAAACAACCTTTTGTAAACAACATTCCTTTCCCATACCAACAGGTGTTGTTTGGTATTTCTGTTACTGAGCCAATGGGAGAGGTCTCAGCCCTATGGACCAATAATGTGCCTTTTAGTGCAGCATGTTATAAAAGGGCTGAATGAATTGTAAATAAAACCTTTTAATTTCTACTGCCTTCTGACTGGAGTCAAACATCTTTATTTCATGTCCTATTGCAACAGTTCTGTCAGGCTGCAGTGTTTTCCCAGGTAAAAAAGAACCAGTCTGTGCTGCATTAGCAACACTATCCCTCACTTCTTTAGCCTTTACTAACTCCTATAAATATTATTCAATTTGCAAGCCCCTGGTGACCAAACCCAAACTAAACAAGCTTTTCCTTGTCACAAACCCACCCCACACACACACAGTGACCAGCAAAATCCCTGATTTTGCTAGGAAAAAACACCCTAAACTCAGTCTTGCCTTTATTATGTGCCTTTTCCTGCTCTGCTTTACTACTTGATGTTTCTGGGAAGAGACTTCCTGTGGAAGGAGGCTCTTGCCAGTGTTTTGGGATGGTGGTGTTTGGGATCAGCTCTGTGTTTCAAGCTCTGTCAGTCTGCCCGTTCAGCCGTGCTCTCCCCTGTCGAGCTGCTCATGCAGCACCAAAAAGGAGAAATTTAAGGAGAGCTAACCTAGTTAGAATTTGAAATGCTGTTTTGAGGGCTCAAGGAACTGGAGACACGGAAAAACCTTGGTAAAAAGGGATATAATTTGTAAAAGAAAAAAAAAAAACGGCCAGAGATTGGTGGATTGAGGAGTTCCTCCTGCTCCAGGTTTTGGTCTGAGATGGCAGAGAAATTTAAATTTTATCTTTTAAAATACTAGAAAGGAAAACCATGTCTTTACAGGACTTGAGATTGCACCAATATTTGGAAAGACAAGTCCACCCGAGAAAGATGGGTTCCCAAGGTGGAAATCATTCCCCATTCCTGCCAAGACCCTAGAAAAAATATTGGGAATACCTGTGGCAACCTGCAGTACCCATATTACTCCACTGACCCAGCTCTTAATCTCAATGTTCTATTCTATCCTAACAAAGGATTTCCTGTACAATAATCTGAGGGTGGGAGAGATGGGGATATTTGCTCTAAGGAAAGCATAAAGAAGTTATTATTACCAGGTTAGATTACATCCAACTCTAACTGTTCAAGTATTAAATCCATTTTTCACCATCAGGAGTGTTATCCAACAACATGAGAAATACAAGCAGGAGAAAATATTCTCAAGTGAAGGAATTGATGGACAAAGCCTCAAAGTTTGGTAAAATGCTTTTCCACTTCATGTCCTGCCAGCTGTCAGCACCAGGATGGAAAACCACAGAGCAGTAATTGCAAAGGACACTTCTTCTTTCTTACACTGTCTCTCTCTGTAAGGCAAGAGGATGGCAAGTTAATTAATTATCTCCAGCATCAGTTTACTTGAAGATCTTTTTTTTCCAGCAGCACATCAAAGGAGACTGATAGAAGCCTTGATTAGAGGGATAATGAAGGAAATCTCTAATAGATTATATCATTTCTTGCCCGTCTGCAGCCATTCGCTGCTTCACAGGGCTGGGATTCATGGCTGGAAAATATCACAAGCATGTAAATCCACCTCCGATGCAAAATTTATGGAAAAATTCGAATAATTGCATGTTTACCATATTTCTGTCAAAGGTCTGGGAAAAAAGATATCAGATCATCTGACTTGCTACAGAGCAGAGATTCTCCATGCGTCCTGTTACAGTCTCTGGCTCTGTGAGGATAAATCCATATTCTGAAGTCACATCAGACATGGAGAAGGAAAATTTATTAGATAATAGAGAGCAGGAGGAGAGCAGAGAAGCAGGAGAAGAGCACAGACTGATGTGTGGGTACGATGGGCAGTTTGATGTCCACCTTGTTATCTGTCCCCAGAAACATTTCCTAACAATGACCATTAGCAGGGGTCATAGGTGAAATGTTTTATCTGGGTTTGGTCTTTTTTTCTCTTTCTAATCTCGCTTTCACTTCCAACACCACATCTCCCCCAGTCCTTGCTTCAGCCCACCAGGAGCCTTTGGAGGGCAGAGCTGGTTCCCACTGCAGAGGAGGAAACTTTGGTCCTGCTGAGTCCCACCTCTCCATCCCTGTCACACCAGTGCCCCCCAGTTTGCCTCTGCATTTGCAGTTCCTGGGGGGATTTTGATGCCATTTCCCTCCTTCCCAGGCTGTGAGCACACTGCCAAATCTAACAGCAGAGAGGGGAAATGAAGTGTCAGGTTCTGAAACACCGACACACCCGGGCTGATTCCTATCTCACACTGATAAACCCCAAGCCATTCCCAACGAGTCCCAGGGGCACGTTTAAGCAATCCATTTCTTTTAAGATGAGACTGAAGATTCACCCTGGGTGCTGTTTGGAGCTTAATAAATTGTTGGTGGCAGCAGTGGCTCTGACCTTTGGATGCCCCAGGACCAACATCTTGAATGAGGGGTTGGACAAAGCACTGTGCTAACAGAGAGATTATTAATTCCACCTAAGAGCCTCAGAAGAGGACCAAGTCATCCATCAGAGCCATCCTGCTCTCTCACAAGCATCTCCAGCACCCTGCTCTTGTCCTGGCCAACAGGTGTCTGGGAGAGATGCTCCAGCCCCTGCCCTGAGCCTGTCCCCACAGCCAAGGGCAGGAGTAAATGGTGCCATGCAAGTGAGCAGAAGCAACAGCAGAGGGGGACCAGAAAGTGTTTTATGGGGTTAAACATCCCAGTCTGAAGTAAAGCAATTTCCTCGGGTCTCCTGCCATTTCCTTGTGGGGGCTTATCATCTCCAGCTGGGACAATATAAAGGCCCATTTAATCGAGATCCATTTAACACTGAATCACGCTAACAAGATTACTTAACCAGGGCTAATTCTGCATTTGCTGAAGTGCAGTATCCAGGGTGAGTAATCTCTGTGTGCTGGTGGCAGGTTCAGAGACAGGTTAGCCACTGGCTTAGCATCCCAGACAAAACAGGGAAAGCACATGGGGGACCATGACAATGAAATTGCAGCCCCCTTTAGCCCATCGGGCTCTTTCCTTTCCCCTCCTCAGTGTGATCAGTGTGGAGAGGGTTCACTCATTACCCCATAGGATCCTAAAAGGGGAATTATTTTCTTTGTCCTCACAAGCAGCTGAACAGGCAATACAGCAAAATCCTCTTCAGTCATTATCTGTTAAGTGCATGGCATCCTTTTGTGAGTTAAATGACACAGTATTTCTTGCATAGGACTGAATTCAAAAGGTTTTGCCTTCCATCAGGAGATAACTCAAGATTTGAGTGCTAATTGAATACATTTATATGCACACAAGTGATAGGCATTCATACAATTTTTTAAAGTAGATTCTCACCATTCAGTCATTTAAAAATATAGCACTAAGGGCTCTATTATTTATGATTATTAAATCACAAATCTGAGTAGCAAAATACTTCACTCAGGGAAAATGTGAAGAGGCTGTTTCAGAGGAAAAAAAAATATCTCCTTTCCAGAACTCACAGAACATCATCGCAGGAGGATGCTGATAACCAATATTGTTTTACAGCTAAGGCTCTCCAAGTGACTTACTCAGGTAAATGGATTAATCCTAATCACCCCTTCAAATGTTCCCAAATCCTCCAAATGGTCAGAGCTGAGGTTGACGTGTTCTGGGGAGATATTCACTTTTCTGTACACACTGACTCACGATGCCCTCAGTGCAGGTTTGGGGACATCCCCAGTCATTCCCTCCTTGCTTTCAGAAGATGGGGCTTGTCACTGCAGGGGGGATTCATCTCACCTGGTGTCAGAGGTCCACAAGACAAGTGTCTGTACTGGAGTGAGTCTCTTAAATGTGTAAGTGGAGAGAAATTGCAGTGATTTGTCTGACCTATTTTAGGCAACCACCTCCAGATGAGAGCAATTGCCTGCTGGAGGTGCCCATTTCTCTCCATTGATGGGAAATGAGATCTGAGTGCTCAGTGCAGATGCCGAGACCTGGGTGCCATCAGGTGAGATGGATCCTATCCACAGTAATTGCAGCCTTTCAAAAGGAGAGGCACTTTTTTTTCCTACTTTTTCTTTTTTTCCCCCCTCTTTTCTTTTTTTCCCCTTTTTTTTTCTCTTTTTCCTAAAGAGTTTATTTTAACCATTTGAGGAATTTTCCAAGTTTTCATTTCTGTTCTTGGTGTCTTCTGGTCTTTTTCCCCCTTTGGGCAGGCAGTTCTCAAGCTGTGGCAGCTGGGCTGTTAAAGGTGGTGGTGAGAGAGCCCTGGGACTTTCCTTCCACAGAACAGAGCAGGGCTCATGGTTTTATTTTGCAACCAAGCCCAGAACAACTTTAGTTCAGGGCTCAGCCTGTCAGAAATTGTTCTCCACAGGCTGGGTGCAAGCTCTTCTGTGGTGTGAAGGACAAAAGCTCAGGCAGGGCAGAAGGGCAGGACCAGAGATGACAAGATGACTTCCAGAAGTCCCTTCCAACCCTGTGAAACAAGCCTGCTTGTTTTATGGTCGTGTGAAAAAGGAAAAACTCTCCAGGGCAATATCTTCCCACCAGGTATGGAGATCTCCATGCTCAGGACATGCTTTGCTCCTGGAAACATCTAGCCCCTCAGCACTGCTGGGCAGGCACCTCCATGAAGTTGCAAGATATCAAAAAAGTTACCTATGGAGCTGGGTGCCTTTAGGGTACAGCAGCAGCTGGACAAAATTCTTCAGTATCCTCATTTATATTCAGATTTCTGGGTTCTCTTGAATTCAGCCCACATCCTGTTCTCAAGAAGTGACTTTAGACACTCAGGAAACTGAACACCCCCTGACAGGAGCTCTCAGCCCCAGCTGTGCACAGAACTGCAAGTGTGTGGTGCTACCTCATGTGCCCCATATCCCCCAATTCCAGGAGGAGATGAAATCCTTACATCAGAGCTGGGTTCTGGCCAGCTGCTGAGGTCACTGGTGAAACTGGGGTTCTGCTGAGACTTTTTGTTCTGTTTTTTTATTGCAGTCTGGAGCTCAGAGCAGACATTTGCTCTCCTTCCTTCCTCCCTGCCATTACACTCAGGTACTAAACCGTGCCCATGGTCTCTGTGCATAGGAAAGGGGGTTTGCTGGTCAGCTCCACACAGGGAATTCATGTATTTGACATCCACTCCTCAGTGCCTGGGAAATGACCAAACAGGTTTTGAAGTCTCATAAGTGAACAGGCAGGCATGAGGAGAAACCTGAGTGTCTGAGGTTTGCTTCCTTGAAAAACTAAGTGTTCACTCAAAACATTCAGCTGCCCTCATGACTTCATCCTCAACATCTGAAAGCACCAAAATCTTAAAATCTACCTCAAAAATATGTTCAAGTCACACTGAAAATTCAAGGGACTCCCTCCAGCAAGTGCCCAGGTTTTCTCCAGCTGTGAAAACCAAAACACATCCCACTCCTATTCCTTCAAGGATCAGTCCACTAGCCAAGGGGTTGGATTGTGCAGACAGCCCTGTGCCTTGGACACTTTGGAAGGAGCTGAGAGTCTTGAACTCAATTTCCAAGAAAGAAATTCCAATCATTTTCCAATTTTAATGGTGCCTAAAACAATTACAAATATGGTAAAGGCACAGAGTGGCACGCCACAGGTTTGAACCCAAAGCTTTCTTTCCTCAAGTTACCTTCTCTGAACCACTAAAAAAAATAAATCTCCTGGCTTCAGGTTGCTCCAAACTTGTCTTGTTTGGATATCATGCCATTATCTCTAATTGCTGGGGTTTGAAAGGCTTCAAGTCCTACCTGTGTGTGTTCCAAGCAGGTATCAGGTGTGACAAACACCCCTCGGTGTCACACCTGCTGCTTGGGCAGCCGTGCCTGACCACAGAGGCAAAGAGTCTTCCTCCCAGCAATAGGACCAAGCAGACTCCATGGGAATCGCTATTAACTTGCCTTTAATTACTGACTAATTTCCTCCTGCACAGCCAGTAATTTCAAGCCCTGTGGAAAGCACGGGGAAACAATAACAAGGCATTTCCCAGCAAAAGGAGCATAAACAAACAGGCAGTGTATTTAAACACTCCAGATACAACAATCTGAGAAATTTTTCCTCCAGAAAATAAAGCAGAAACCCTTTTTTCTCTTTTTTTTCCCCCCCTTACTTCCCAGCCAAACATTTCCTTTTTAAGGCCATCCAATTTTGCTAAGTTATAGGGAAATACCTGGTGGGTGTTGCTAATAGGAACTGCTTGCACCTGAAATATTCAGAGGTTACCACCTCTCAGTAATAAGCTGGTGCTGGAGGTTGTTCAGCGCTGCTCAAACCACACTTAGCAGCTGACAGACAGCAAGGAGAGCTGGAGGAGTGTGAAGCCTTGTTAGTGGTGAGGTTTTCCCAGCTGAGGCTCAGCCAGGCAGGCACTGATTGGCAATTCCGAGCACGGAGCTCATCCCGGTGGAGCCTCCATATGTTCCTTCCCCCTGGAGGAGCGATGAATGTCAATTCACCCCTTGGGGGGAGTCAGGAGAAAAAACCTCCCGAGGGTGAAAACCAGAACTGACAGCAACCAGCCACAGGTGCCCCGACCAACTTCCACCCGCCTAAGTTGTGGATTGTATAGAGGAAGCTTACAAGATTAATACTAAGAAGATTTTTTTAAAAAAATATTTATTTTTAATATTTGTTTTAAATCTATTTTAATATATTTAATATTTTAAAATATTTTTAAAATATTTAATATTTAATTGAATGTTTTTTAAAAGTGATGTAATTGATTTTAAGGAGAAGGAAACGTTGAAAACTTTATTCTAACACAGAGAATTCTAACTATTCTAATTATTCTAACACTAGTTGCATTTATAACTAAAATGCAATTAGTACAAGTTTTTTCCACTTTCTTGAACTTTAAGCTACTTGTTGGGTGCTAATAAATATATTTGTCTTTAATTTGGGAGGAAACTTTTGAATAGGGTCCTTCTGGAAAGCAAATTTAAATGGCCCCTTCCCTAATTGGTCTGGGAAAAATCTCCTTAGAGAAAAAGTGGAAAAAACTGCTTAATAAGTAAAGTGCCTACAAGCATAAAAAATGAATAATATGAAATAGTAAAGCTTCTCGTTGTTCTGAAGTGAGATGGCAAATTTAGAAAATCTTTGCTGTGGGTTTTAGTTTAGCTGGCTCTGTTTCTTTTTAGTCCCTCTGGCACTGGAAAATGCTGAGGTCTAGGCCCTGGTGGGCTGCAGGTGTGAGATTTCAGTGTCTTTTGGGGTTTTTTAGTCTAGGACAGGTTTAAACTGTTCTAAGAAAAAGGGGAAAAAATAATCTAGGGAAATTCTCTGCCACTTGGCTTTGCCAAGGCTCAGGGAGGAAATGAAGCTGTGTCTGCTGCGTTTCCATGCACAGTGCTGGGGAGTGCATCCCCCTCTCAAAATCAGCTCTTTGGGAATGACAACGGAGGTAACACACTCTCACATCCCATGAAACTGGGAAATGAATGTTTGTGCTGGTGGATCACCAGCAGGGATGTCCCCAGAGTTCATGGCAATGCCCTGAGAGAGTGACAGTCAGTGAATAGACAGCTCCATCCCCTTCTGTTCACCCAGACACAGTGCAACACATTTCCCTCCCTCGTGTCCATTTCTCATCTCATCTCTTCCTCAGAGCATTCTGCCAGCGGCTCTTGACAGGCTTTCCAGAACTTAATTAAGCTTCAAGACACCTCAGTGAAGTTGACTAATGTAATTAAGTGAATCTCGCAGATGAGTAAGCTGAGGAGAGGTGAGATCAAACAGCAGAATGATGGAGGAACTGTTATCCCATGGCAGAGTTGGTCACAGGGCATGGAGACCTCATCTCTGACATCCTACAAAAATCCTGCCTTTCCCTTCCCATATCTACAGCTGATTATGCCATGATTTTCTCCTGGAAATGGGAGTTTGGACCATTGTCTTAACAAGAAAAGCAATTTCTTTTGACAAGAAGGCTTCGAGGTAGAGCTGCTGACTCTGTGTCACACAGGGGTGTTTCTTGCAAGTATCAAGTCCCCAGTTATTATTATATTAAACTGGGGTCCAAACTTATATATTATATCCCTGAAAGTGTTCAAGGCTGGACGGGGCCCTGAGCCACCTGGTCTGGTGAAAGGTGTCCTTGCCCACTGCTGGGAGTTGGAATGAGCTGAGCTTTAAGTTCCCTTCCAACCCAAACCATTCTATGATTCTGTGATAATTATACATGTACACGAAATGATGTATTTTATTATTAATTAAGGTGACAGGAAGCTGTAGTCCAGTGGCTTCTATCACATAAACCCTCTGAAATTACAGTCACTGTATAGGTTGTATTCCAATAAGTCTCAGATTGTCTGGGTGTGTCCTAAAAACAATCTCTGATGAGATTTCTTTCTTTAATTTCAAAGTAACCTTGAAGCATGATTAAAAGGAAAACCTGAATCTTGCTACATCCTGAAGTATGACTTGTGTTGTAGATTTACAAGGGTTAATATGGAGGTCACAAGAGTTCACTTTTTGAACATGAACGTGAACCTAAATCCCTCCATGACTGGAGCTTTACTAGCTGGACCATTCACTTGGGGAATTTTTCCTGTGAGTTGAAGTCTAGAATGACATGTTGGAGTGTAATTCATTAGAATGAAGCATTAGGGTGCAAAAATGAATAAGATGGAAAATTTCCCAACTTGGACTTGGATCTGTGATGTATCACCTTCCTACAGGGACTGTCCTTCAAAACAGCCTTTCCCAGGAAGTTCAGCATATTCCCAATAATTAAAGATGTTTTGCAAAAGGTTTTTTTCCTCTGTGCCTGTATCCAAATGAGATTATTCTGCAGTGCCCTAAGCATTCTGGTCACTCATCACACAGGGAGCTCAGCCCTGAGAGGCAGCAGTTCCAACATCATCTCCCATTCCAAATTGTGCAGAAGCACTGGAGAAGAAATCCCTGCTGTCACAGCTGTCCATGAGCTTTGAACACCTGCAGGGCTCTGGGCTTGGCTCTGGGTTTGGCTCTGGGCTTGCCCTCCTGACACAGGCACTGGGACTGTCTGGGAGCAGCCCAGGGGCCCCTGGCTCTGCCACTTCACACCACTGACTTCTCCCACGCAGGCACTGGTGCCAGCATCACCTGACACTCTTCCTGAATCTGTCAGGGGGGAAAAAAAATCCACACGACTGTGGGAAAATTCAGGTGACACCACTTTCCTTTAAAACTCTTGTTTCCCAGTGCTCCACTCCATGGTAAACTATGAAGTGATGGCAGCTCTTGGGACCTAAGCCACGCTGATTTTTTTTCTGTTTTGCCTCATCTGTTTCTTTATACTTCTCTGTGTCCCGAGTGACTCTGACACGGGAATTCCTGCTTTTCATTTTTCTGCTGTACAAGATGTCAGCAGATAACAATCCATGCTTCACTGCTGCCATTCCATAATTGAAAGAGCCAGCCATACATCAGGCTTGCAGCCTGCAAACCCCATCAATAAGTACTCCATTACTTGGGCATAATTTTCCACCAGGCCCTGATGAGACTTCACAGGCAGTAGGGTGATATCGCTGAACCCACACTTTGCTCCAAACTGGTTAAGATAATGTCTGCTAAACCACAGTCTATTGTCACAAATTAGTTTCTCAGACAACCAGTGCCTAGCAAAAAAAATGTACTTAATATGCAAAGCTGTCTGTTCAGATCTATCTGTTTTCCAGGGAAGCCACCTCAGGGAAAAAGAGAGCTGAAGTCCAAAACAACAGCACGCGTTTCTTTCCAAGTCAACATATGCAGATCTACACCTTTCTCCAGGAACAAATTTTTCCTGTGTCACCAAGAGGGTGGGTTTATTTATTTTTTTTTTCTTGACTTATCCTGCATTTTCAGCATGTAAGAGAGACCTTCACAGTTTCTGCAGCCTTACAGATTGTGTGAGGGCACTGTGAAACTTGCTCGGCCTCTCTTTTTAGATTTAATTCTCTGCGCTTTTCCATGGCACGTTAAGAATCAGCTTCCTGGTCCATTTCAACAAAATCCTATCAAGTCCCAAGAGTTTCCCCTTTAAATAAATACCAGGGGCTCGAGTTTTAATTACTTTCTGCAGAATCCCCTTATCAGCAGCAGCTTTGACAGGCACAGGCTATACGTTATCTGGAAACACAACTGAGATCTCTAACTCCTTCCATGTCTTTAGCCCTTGAAGCTCATCTCATACCTATTACATATCATGCCCAGAAGCACTGCCAGAGTGCAGGCTCTGACACCTGGACAGGCAGCTCTTCTCCTCCACAGCTTCTTATCCCACAGGCTCCTTACACCCTTCCCTCATTGCCAGCACAAATAAATTGCTGATAATGAAGCCATGCTGGCTATCTGTCTGCACACCAGGCACCTTCCAAAGGTGTTATTGCTGGCACAGAACCTCATTTTCCTTCCACTTTGGCTCATAAGCTTTGGGGCTCTGCAAACTTCCCTGAGGCTGGAGTCTAGAGCAAGAAGTCACCTGTGCAGGTTGTGAACTGCCTGCACCACCAAAGGTGTGTGGCAGCAGGAGTAAAGCAGCTGGGGAATTGGTGCCTTTTCTGAGGTTCAATGCACCCACAACTCGTCGTTTCCCAGAGTACTTGCAAGAAGCAGTATAAATTAATAGAACAGAAGACAATTATAAGACAATTTGAGTTCTGCATGGAAGTTCAGGTCCTTTAATACACTGTCTCCGTGGCATCAACCATCCTGCAGTCCAAAAACTGCCTGATAAAACCCAGAGGGAGTGTGTCTCACCCCAAAATCTCCAAAATCTGTCTGCTGCAGTGCAGGCACGATGACTTATTGAAGGAGCTTCATTACAGATCTATTTGAATGCATTCTCATTTTTATCCTTGCAATCCCCAGCGAGAAGCATTGCACTGCCCAGTGAGAATTGTTTGGCTCTTTCACCTCCTGCACCATCCCCTTGTCCTCTCCATCCCTCACCTGCTCAGCTGGAGTCTTGTCTGATTTTCAGCCTCCAGAGATCTCTGGAGAGAAGAGCTGTAACCTAAAGCACCTGTACTTATTGTAGCTATTTTCAAAGGCTCAAAGGGCTCCTCAGGACAATGCCTAAACTCTGGCTGCAGTGCACACTTGCTGCTTTTATGCGTGGCAGAGCTGTCCCTGCCCCGGAGGGCACCCACCTCCTGCCTTTTTACCATATTAATAGTCCTCCTTTCCTTCAGTTCACCTTCAAGCCAGGAATGAAGTAGCCAAACTTCAGGGCTGGGAGAACAAAAGCAGGCAGCAGATCAGCCTCAAAGCAAAAGCAGACGTAAAACCCCATTAAACCTGATGGTTCAACAGAGAAACAGAGGGAAGGGGGACCTCCCAGAGTCCTGTGCTTGATTCCAATAACCATCCATAACTACCCCTAAGGATAGTTTCTAAAGAGGGGAGAGCAATAAACAGCACTTCCCCTCTTCATTACACAACTCCAGCAATAACTATGATGAATGGCAACGAACAACTGGGTTTCATTGCTGGATTTCCAGGCTGTGGTGTCCAACAATAGGAGCATAATAAAGACAGATGGCAGTGGATTAACTCTTCTTGCAAGGCGGCCAGTGCTGGTTGTTCAGCCGTGCTTGTCCCAACCCAACAACAGCCCCAGCCCTGCCCAGCAGCAGGAAAATGCTCCTTGTTTTTGTGCAGGGTTAGGCACAATGGGGATGGTGAAAAACGGAGGGTTTGCTCTGCTCAGAGAGCAAAGCAATATGCACCAGTTCTGGTGTTGTGCTCTAAACATGCATTAAAATCCAAAGAAATCCAAGTGGGTTTTCCATGGAATGTTTCTGCTCCTTTTCGACTGATGGTATTAATTCCTTGGCTTACTTTTAGTTTGGAAACCTCAAAAAGAAAAAAACCAAACCAAACCAAACCAAACAAACCACCATGAATTTTTTTGCTGCTTCAATGCAAGAGGGATTGTTTTTTAAAAGCTGCTGTATTTTCCCCCTCCAGTTTTGCCCATTCAGAACCATAGAATCATTTGGTTTGGAAAAGATCTCTTAGATCATCGAGTTGAATCAATAATTAGCATAAATTACAGATAGCTAGATAAATAAATAAAGAGATAAATAAAATAATTCAATTATAATAATATTATAGATAATATTTAAATAGAATATCTTGCACTCTTTTTCAGTAGGCTTGATACGGGGCTAATAGGTGTGTAGTGGAAATAATTTTAAGATTCCCATAAAGTTTTGTGTCAGTTCAAGCACCAGAGAAGAAATAAGGTCTAGGAGGGCTGAGAAGAGCTGGGCTTTGGCCACAGCCCCAGCAGAGCTTTGCTGGGTGCAAATGTATGAAATCCACCCTGATATTCAGCATTAAATAGGTGCATGCACAGTCAAAATTAACAGGGGAGCGGTCTCACCACAACTAATTAATTGAGTTCGAAAAGCATTTGGAGACTTTCTGATGGAAGGTGCCAAACAAAGAGAAAATTATGAAAATTTCTGCTTAAATGAAACCCTTTCCTTAAGGTTTCTTAAGGAAACCTCTTCCTTAAATGATGCCCCTTCCATCACTCACTGTAAACCCAGGTCCTGCTGCTGTTTGCAAGCATCCACTTGATCCTGATCCACTGCAACCCAGCTTAATTCCTGCAGATGTATTTGTTATTCAGGAGGATTCACTGGGCTGAATAATTTTCAGATGGAGTTTTTGGGAAGCTTGTTTGATTTTCCCATTCATTTTCTGTTACTCTGGATGTGTGATGGGCTACCCAGAGCAGCGTGTTGCTCTTCCTGCCTGCTGCCTGAATGGCAGAAAGTTTATTAGCTGGGGTAATAATGAATAACCAATAATGAGTACTCCTGGTTTTGTGTGAAAACAGATGAGCCTGTGAAAAGCAGCGTCTCTCCCCACTTCACTGCCAACAGATCCCCATTTGGTGATAATGTTTTCCAACAGGGAAGAGCAAGCAGACTCTTGATACAGCCAAATATCTGGTCATTCACAAAATCTAGTTTGACTGTCTTACCAGAATCACAACACAACTGCCTGAAGTATGGAGGTGGCTGCTCTGGGGTTGACTGTTGCTAGAGGATATGAAAGAACTACACTCACCCGTTGGTTATGAGACGAGAAGGAAAAGGGAAATTTTATTTTGGTTTGGAGTTTAAATAGGGTTTGGAATTTGATCAGGGATTGGGGGATGAGAGTAGCACCTCTCTGACCCCAGTGGTCAACTTAGAAGCCTATCAATTGGTCCTTCCCCCTGGAAAAAATGTATTAATTACCAAATATCAGTCTTTGTTTTTCTTACAATTCGCAAGAAAGCTCCAGTCCAAAAATAAAAACATCAGAAGGCTGAAAAATCAGGGAGACACTTGACCTGTTGTCTTTACAAAGATGAGATGATAAAAAGTTTAATGTGCCTGTCTTTAAGGTGTGTGTTAACCAGCCACGTGACACTCTGGGCTCTTCTCCCACAATTTCTTCCTATAGTACAGGATAACTCCTGCTCTCTGGGGGTTTCTCTACAACACCTCATCTCGACAAATCTGTTCAGTCTTCCAGACTCCTGCAAACCCCACCTCTGCTCTGCTGCAAGCCTGAAACTCCTGGCAACAAGTCAGACCCAAGTCCAACTGCACCAACCACCCCAAACCCACATTCCCCCCAGAGCTCTCCTGGCTGCTGAGAGATGGAAAGCTCAAATTTACACAGAACCACTTCCTCGTTTCACTTTTTTGCTGACCGTGTGACTCCCGGTTGCATGTAATTATTTTGGTATGCTGGTGTTAATGATGTGTCCAGTCCACTTAGCCTGTTCATCAGTATTGCTGGTCATTTGCTGTTTCTTTGTTTCTTGCCTCCCAAAAGGTCACTACATCATCAGCAAAACCGAGCACAATTCATCCATTATTTATCAAGCCAGGTTTGCTGCTCACCTGTCCCTGATTTCAAGGCCATGCTCCATCCACACCTCCCAGCCCAGCCTGGGCCATGAGGCACCTGCTGGTGTAAAGCAGCTGTTAAACAGAAATTGGGAATTGTTGAAAGCGAAGCTTGCTGTGCTGCAGACAGGGGTTTGGTATCATTTTAAGCCTTTCTCAACCTCAGGCCTCCAATCCCACTCCTGCTTTGCCTTTTATTGACTGGAAAACGATTTATAAGTAAATCTATGCAATAAAGGACCTGCCTTTTGCTATTTGGCCTGAGTGGTGACCTGCTTTAACCCTCCATCAGCGAGGGCTGCCTGCATCTGTTACTGCCCCAGCCTAACTGGCTGCTGAGTGCTCACCACGGCTTCCTGCACTGCGTTATTGACACCTTCCTCCGGAGCAATGTCATGGAATGGCATCCCTGAGGGGCCCTGGGAAAAATCAGGGATGCCCATCACAGCTCTGCCCTGCACCAGCAGCACCTTCCCGAGGTGAGTGCCCCTGCAGGGAGGGATCTGCAGCCTCACAGCCTCTCCAGGTGATGCAGAATGTTATCAAAGCTCCATCTGCCTCCGGGGAGTCTTTTTCAATCTCGGCCCCTGAGAAGAGAAATAACCTTAAAAAAAAAAAAAAAAAAAAAAAAAAAAGGAGAAGAAAACCCACTCGGGACTTATTGCAAAAGGGGAATCCTAACCTACAAATAAAGGCAATAAAGAGGCAGACCTCTGCATGCCGGTGACACCTGGCAGGCTGGATGAGCAGTGCAGGGGTGAGGGCGGGGTCAGCACTCCCTACTCGGCTGTGCTGAGGTCACCCCGGGGCTCTCCTGTCCCTGCCCCTGTCGCCTGGCTTTGGTGGCATTTGTCACCCCTGCTGCTGACACCCAGAGCCCAGCCGGGAGAGGGAAAGAGGAGGAGAGCCACGCCACTCTCTGCTCCTCCCCATTTGTCCTGGTTATCAGACTGGAAAAGATCACCAATTACCCTCTTCCCAACCACCACCGCTCCTGCCAACAAAAGATGAAAAGCACATTTATTTCTCTTAAGTGAGATCTTTTTGTGACACATAAGGACCCTTGTATACATGACAATTACTTGTAAAAAATGTCTCTCTGTCTACAGCACATCTGTAAATGGATTTAAGCCCATATAAAGGATGTAAAAATGGCAATAACCGCCCCAGTGCAGCTCCCTGGAAGCTCTCAATGGTGTTTTTTTCACATATATAAAAGCCAACACAGAACAAAAAGGCCTGTCAGCAAAGACAGGTAGGCTCTCCTTTCCACACCTAACTAGGGAAACTTAATTTTATTTATTTTTATTGACAATTTCAACAACTATTTCTCAATCATAAAAGTAAAAAGCACAGGCTCAGCTAGTCAGCCCATCATTTCTAGTTAGCTTTTTATTTGTGCGAGGAACTCTTTGGAGATGCAATATCTTGTTTGCAGAGACACCCTAGTGGCAACACGACATTACTCAAACCATCAAATGGGGCTTGTACACACATTGCAGCCTCCTCCACCTCCAGCACCTTTATGAATGTCCCCCTGCACCTGGAGCTCCTCTGCTCCCCCCATGTCCCCAGCTTTCCCCATTACTGCCAATTCCTGGCTGTGACATTTGGGGAGAATGAGCAGAATTTGGTTTAAAAACAAATGGTCTCATTGCCTAGCAGGTGATTACTGACCATTGCTTTTTTAAAAATTTTGTTGTTTTTCTTTTTTTTATGGATGCCCCCTGGGGTTCTGCCTCGAGGATTTATCTGTGCCTGAACTACAGATGTGACACTGTCACTGGTTTCTGAATCCCAGGCTTCACAAGGAGTCAAAGGATGCATGGAGGAATGAGAGGAATAATCCATTGGGATTTCCCAGTTGAGCAGATCCCAGCAGAGTTGTTGGGGGCTGGCCATCAAATGTGGAAATCTCTGGGATCACTCTGGCTTTGGGTGTAAAGGTCCTGTTGCAAGGCCAGTGTGAAAAACAAGGTTTGCTTTCTAGGTAAGTTTTAAGAAATAAGTTTAATAAAAAACAAGACAATTAGGAAATAGAAAAAGCAAAGTATGGCCAGGCTGGGTGACTTGGCATTCAGCCAAGTCCACACCCTGGTATTTCAGAGGCTTCTTTAAATACCCTTTCTATTGCATCAGTCTTGTTGAATATTCAAACTTTTCCACAAACTAGTTTCTGTATTCCAGGAACTGTTTAGCAGGGCCCCTCCTTGGGTCTTCCTTTTCAGGCCATGTGTGTTTCTTGGCTGTGTCTTCATTATCACCTCCAGCCTGGGCCTTGGTCCCCACCTTCCACAGACCCTCAGTGTTGATAATTGGCATGTCAGCAGCAGGGTCCCCATCACATGTTTGCTGGATGTTATTCCAACCAACCAGTTCAGTTACAGGCATGACTACATATCAGCTGTCCCACTACCATGTGTAAGTTTTGCTAATAGCAGAAATAAAAACTTTATACATACAGCATTCACCTTAATATTTGCAAGTAGCCAACTTTATAATGTACATTTATAGCACACTATATTAATACAACATAACTTTCTAACATAACACATATAGTATTCATTTCCATATTTGTGAAAAGCCAATCATATAATATTGGCACAGTGATGTGCTTGGTGCCTGCTCCCTCTGCGTGGGTGGGTTCAGCAGTCACCCCAGTGCAGCGGCCATCCCTGTCCCATCACATCCAATCCTTTCACTCCAAGGCAGCTGGTTCCCCTCTCTAATTTAAAAGCAGGGACATGGAGAGTGGCAGGGACACACAGCTTGTGGGCAAGGTTTGTGTTGCCTTCCTGGGGTGAGTGTGTTGGGCCACAAGGGATAACAAAACCTGAATTGTGCCCCCTGTGCTGTGTCACAGAACCCATCCAGACCCCTGTTTGCACTCCTAAGCATGGGGAATGATGAAACCCAGGTTGTGCCCCCTCTGTGCTGTCACACAGGGCCCACCCAGACCCCTGTGTACATTCCTACCCATGGGGGATGATGAAACCTGGGTTGTGCCTCCTCTGTTGTCACACAGAACACATCCAGACCCCTGTTTGCACTCTTACCCATGGGGAATGATGAAACCCGGGTTGTGCCCCCTGTGCTGTCACACAAAATCCACTCAGACCCCTGTTTGCACTCCTGCCTACAGGAGATAATGAAACCTGGGTTGTGCCCCTTGAGCTGTGACTCAGAACCCATCCAGACCCCTGTTTGCACTCCTACCCATAGGGGATAAAGAAACCCAGGTGTTGCCCCCTGTGCTGTCACACAGAATCCACCTAGATCCCTGTCTGCACTCCTAAGCATGGGGGATGATGAAACCCAGCTTGTGCCCCTGTGCTGTGACACAGAACCCACCCAGACCCCTGGCTGCACTCCTATCCATGAGGGATAATGAAACCTGGGTGTTGCCCCCTGTTCTGTCACAGAATCCACCTAGACAGACCCCTGTCTGCACTCCCACCCACAGGGGATGATGAAACCCGTGTTGTGCCCTCTGTGCTGTCACACAGAACCCACCCAGACCCCTGTGTGCATTCCTACCCCAGCAGCAGCTCTGGTGTCAGGTGTCTGTGAGCCCAAGGCTCCCCTCTCGGTGGCACGCTGTGAAAAGCATATGCAATGAGGCTGCACCTTCTGTTCACACTCTGTCAGTAATCCCGGGCAGGGATGTTTTTACAGGTTTGCTGTTAACCTTCCTAATGGAAGCTCTGCTCAATGGCTCGCTGGCTTCGCCTCAGTTCAGTATTATCTGCAAAGATGCAGGCTGTTGATTTGTGGGCATCTTCTAAAGTGAGAGGCTCAAAAGGGATGATGCAGCCTAGAGCAGCAGAAGGAAGGTGGTTTCTTGCCCAAACACAGGCCAAGGCAGTTATATATAATTCCTACAGAAGAAATAACTTGCTTTAGCTGGTTTGGGGAGAGGGAAAAAAAAGAACTTGTCACAGCTTAATTACAAATTTACTTCTTTCTCTTTCCTCTCTTGCCATTCCTGCCCCTCACCCCCTGACAAAATGAGGGTAAAAAGCCCTGCAAATGGCAATATCCAATATTCATTAGTGGCTTGAGAGAGAGACAGAGAGACACAACTCATTACTGGGTTCTTCACCTTTACCCTTGACAATGGTTATTTACATAATAACCTGACCCTTAGGTTACTCTTCATTAACAAACACATGTGCAAACATAGAAGCAGCTGGCTACAACTCATAAATATATATTGTTAACCTTGGCTTAGAAGACTTACTTTCACTTACTAAAGAAAAAAGAAGAGAGAAAAGGAGACATTATTTTGCATAGCCATTATGTTATAACCTCAGTAAATGGTACAATGAGCCAGAGGCTGCTGTGTTTGAGCTTGCAGGACACAGCACCAGGGCTCCTGCTGCTCCCCACATCCACTCTCCAGCAGATTTGCAAACCAGCTTGTGTCTTATCCCTGTCTGGAGCATCTCCACCTGCCCTGTGGGCACTTCCTCAGCTGGGGGATGAAGAAGAGATCACTGGCACTGGGAGGGGAGTTAATCCAACCCCTCCATTCCCCAAATCATCTCATGATGCCTGCTGAGCTAGGCCATGGTGGGATGGAGTGCAAAGCTGGGATGAAGTAGGGCAGGACCTCTCCAGATTGAGTTCAGCCAAGATGAACGGTGCCATTTTACCCTTTGAGCAAGAGTTTCAGACTCCACATGGAAATATTCCTGTGAAAAATCTTGCAGACCAGGATTTAGATCTTTCCTTCACCTTTCTAAAGGCATCTAAAACAGCTCCTGAGCCTTCTTTTCCATCATCTGGCTCTTGGAGCCAACCTCCCTAACTCCGAGGTCTTGTACCATATTCTCCAAATTCTGGCCCCATGACTTTGGTTCAGGCAGAGGTTTATGATTTTCCAGGGAATACTTTAGTGGCCACATGTCAGACAGTCCCCTCCCAGGATGACAAAGCACCACCAACACCACCCATGGAGAGCAGATTTCATTTTGGCCATGGCTTCACACACATCTGATCAGAAGGTGCCACACAGAGGACTTGTCCCTTTTCCAGGTGTCCTTGTCTGCAAGCTGGCAGGTGACCACAGGAACCTGGTGCTGAGGCTGTACCAGCGAGCCAAGGATCAAAGATAAAGGTCTGTGTTTGTTTCCAACAGCAGGAGTTGCTCAGAGGACGCTGTTGCCCTGATCTTTTTCAGCCTTCTGATGTTTGCATTTTTGTAATGGAGTTTCTCACAGATTTTCATGAAAACAACTTGACGTTTACATTCCTCTCTGGAGGAGAGAAAATTGATGGACTTCTAGTTTGACCAGTGTTCTTGGAGAGGTGGCAACCTCATCCTCCAATCCATGGTCATTGTCCAAAATCTGTATAAGCCAAAGTAGAAAATAAACTTCCCTCTTTTTGCCCTGACGACCTGACGGTGTGCGTGTCGTTCCTTTCGTGTCCTACAGCGACAGGACACCATGTCCCCATCACCCTGCATGTGGAGATGTCACAGCAGATCTCTAGGACCAAGGGTGCTCACTGTCTGCTCCTGGTAGAGGCCAGCTGGGATCTCACCACCAGCAGCTCCCTGCAGATGCAGGATGGGCTCCCTGGGCCCCACTGGGATCACCCTGAGCTTCAGCTCCTCTCAGCTGTGATAGTCCCTCCCTTCAAGCCTTGCCCAGTCCCAGCTCAGGTGCCAGAGGGACACGTCTTAGAGGCTGTGAGTGGAGAGAGCAGCAGCCCTGGGTCTGCCTCGAGTTTGACATTTGGGAAACAAAGGAATTGCTTACTGAGAACTTAAATGAGAATAAGGTACCGTTGGAACAGAAGTACATCTACTGTTTACAGAGTACAAATGTTAATTGTGTTTACGAATCCAAACCTGAAATTAACAACTCAACGTTTGCAAAATCTCCCAGGAAAGGCAAACCCTGCTGTTCCAGGCACTCTGTATTATCCAGCACAAATCATTCTGAAGCCTCTTTACCTATTCACTCAGTATTTCCAAACCAATTACTAGCTCAGAGTTTGCAAAGCAGGCTGACACTTGGGGTTTCAGACAGGGACTTCCTTCAGTCCCACTACCAATCCAACTATGTTTTAATTTAGTGAAGAGGGAAAGCATATAATTTTTTAGCTCCAGGGAAGCCAGAGGCAATCACAAATATCCCTTGAGCTGAGTCAAATTCTTCAGTTTAAAGAAGCAGCCCATTCTATTGCAATAATTGGACTTTAGTGTCCCTTTCATTTAAAGGAACAATGGCTGATCTGGAGAGCTGATGGCCTGGACAGCAGGCACCTCACCTTTGGGACCTGAGCCACAGACCTGACTGTAATTGGGTGAACCCAGAATAGCAAGTGCCCTACTTGCATGGAAATAATAATAACAATAATATAAATGATGATGATGATGATGATGATGATGATGATGATGATGATGATGATGATGATGATGATGATGATGATGAAGAAGAAGAAGAAGAAGAAGTGGATGAGCACACCAGAGATGCCCCCACAGCTGGGTGTTTGTCTGTCAGCAACCCAGCATCTGCATGATGCTACACCAAGACAGACCTTGGAGAAGCAAAGCCTCAGGCTGATGAAGAAGAGATGGATGGAGGTTGGAGTCTTTGGGAAGGACCTGACAGCAGCCAGGCCTGACACTCAACCCCACACAACACCTCTGCACTGCTCCAGAACCAAAAGGAAAACATCTCCAGGAAGGAGTTGTGGAGAGAGATGTCCTTGGAGGGTGAATGACCAGAGGGACTCTGTACTGTCCTGAGAAAAGGCTGAGAACTCCGATTAGGATGGAAACTCAAGAAATCAAACCTCTTGCAACATCAGGCTGATCTCCAGATTGAAGGACTCACCTCAAGCACCCCACCAAGCCCCACAACACCTGCACACCCCACCTCCCTCAGCAGAGGCTTTAATCGCCCCAAGAACCGTGATTAGAGAGGTCTGGTGCCATCCCTGCTGGCTCTCCAGGGAGGGGATGGCAGCTCTCCCCAGCCTGCACCAACAAACCCCACTTCCCCCTGCGCCCAGCAAATGTCAGCCCAATATTAGATGCGGCAGTGGCACTTATAAATCCAAGTTAGAAAATGCCATCATGTATTTTTAATCCAATCGCCTCGTCACCGCATAATAAAATGAAAGGATTGCCGAGTTTGACTGGCATTTGTAAGTAGCATGTGAAAGGGGCTAATAGAGGGAGAAAATTAGCTGCATTTATCATCTTAACTACATTCATATTACACTCACGATCCAATTGTTTAAAAATTGGGCTTTTAGAGCAGGTCCTTTTGAAAGTTTAAGCATTCCAAACAACCGCGATTTATTCTCAGAACAAACATTACCTTAGAAAAGATTTATTCTGTAGCTTTTTGTGAATTGTAAAAGGGATGGACTTTGTTCAGTGGGTTTCTGGTAAGTGCAGTCAGCACCGAAGACAGTCAAAACACAGGATTTGTGTTCTTCACTGAGTGCTGATGTTTGGAGAAAAAAAGTGTAATTGGAACCCATTTAATATTTGAAAAAATCCTACAAAATCTTCTCTTTGAAACAGCCCTGAGTTTAACAAAATTTCCAAAACATTCAAAAGCTGAGGTGAGAGGTTTTCTTAAATTTTGTTTTACCATTTTTCTATTACACCTTTGCATTACTGGTTAGCATTTAAGTAGTGGCAGCAAGTGGTTTTAATGACATTAACTGTAAGGCTTGAAACCCTGTAGTATTTTGCTTTTTAAACCAGCCAGATTATCTGTTATGCAGCCCTGACTGAAATCTATGATCTAATTCTTCAAGATTCCCATTTGTGATGTAATCAAAAGTCATAATTGAAAGAAAACAACATGAAAATCAGGAGAATGAAAGCACTCACCAAACTCACTGTCATACAACTGAGCAAACCCGACCTAGACATGTAGATATTTCAAATAATAGTAAATATTTTTATCCCATAACTGAGTAAATAATTGAAAACATTAACAAAATATCTAGTTTTAGATCATATTGTGTTAAGTCAGAGGTTGTTCAATGTGCTCTCATGACATACATATATGTATAAACAACTCTGTGGCTCTGTGTGAAGTTAACCTCCACAAAATGTCATGATTTTCTAAACTAATGCTTTGTTTCACAGAATTTTTGCACACTGAAGAAAAAACCAAAAAACCCCAACATTTAAAAACTCTAATTTTTTACCATACCAAAACAATGCAAATTTGAAATTGAGGAAACAGAAGTTTCCCCAAAATTTCTTGCAGGTGTTTGTACAAAGCTTCTGCAGCTTGTGCTGGGCTCCATGTGCAGCTGCAGGACCTGGCTCCCACACCTGAGTTATCTGTGGCCCAGTGATAGCATGAACACACAGAAAATCTCCACTCCTGGAGTCCTGCCTGCTGTTCTCCCATCACAGTCCCCAGGGCAGTTTCCTCCCCAGTTAGTTCTTATCAGTCTTTTTGATCCCAGGGTGACCTGAGAATTAATTTTTTTGCTGAGATGTCTTTGCCCACTGGCAGCAGGAGTGCCAGGAACCAAAATTCCCCTGCCAGCTCTGCTGATGTGAACTCTGGGGAGGTGGGTGTTGATTTTGTCCAGGAATGGTCCTGGCAAAACTGGGGTTCCAGTCAGCTGACAGTCACCTGCACCCTGACACAGGCCTGGGTGCTTGAGGACAGGTCACAGACTCTTCTGCAAAACTTGGGGTCTCACCAGTGTGATGGCACGTGGGGGTCTGGGGACAAAATCCTCCAGCAGTCACAGCAGGGCTGGCACAGGGTCACCCTCTTGAGGTGCTGTGATGTCCACCTACCTCCCTCTGATGTCCCTCTCCCCTCTGATGTCCCTCTCCCCTCTGATGTCCCTCTCCCCTCTGATGTCCACCTATTTCTCCTCTGATGTCCACCTCCCCTGTGGGTCACTCACTCCCTCTGTGACCAGCAGCCCCTTTTCTCAGAGATGTGGAGCACAGGAATGCACTAAAGGTCAAGAGAGCTTAGAGGAGGGTAAATCCCAAGAAAAATCCATTAATAAGCCACTGGGCTGAGGGCTGAAGCTCTGCAGACACCGTGAGGTCTCTGCAGGGCCCTGGTCAGGCAGGAATGGCCCTTCCTCCTGGAGAAGGTGGCAAAGAGCCCCTTCATTCCTGCTCGTTACTGGTAGAACTCTGAATCCCAACGGCGAGCTGTTGTTGCCTCTCCTTCCAGCCTGACCACCTCTACCTCTACCAAACACCTCCACCTGCTGCTGCAGCTCTTCCCCGTGTCCCAAACCCGGCTTTTGGAGCCTTTCCTTCCCGCTGGATGTTCCCCGATGAAGGCTGGGCGTAGGGGAAGTGTGCAATTAGCCCTGAGTCATCCCCATCGCCCGCATCCATCTCCCTCGCAGCCGCCGCCGTCCTCCGGCGATAGAGATGTCGCTGGCAAGGCGAAGCATTTCCGAGCGGCTTGCTGGGAGGAGTCCCTGACCCACTCGGTAATTACTCATGCTAACAGCTTAACTAACATGCAAATTCCTCCGCTGACTGACAGGTAAACAGTGAGCTGGCCTGCCCGGCTTTTTGGGAGGGGGGTGGGGAGCGGAGGGGGCAGAGTGACAGAGATGTAAAAGCTCGTGTCAAATTCCGGATCTAACGTGGCTTCAAAGTGCGACATGATTCATTAGCCTTATTTCATGCCCAGGATAACAAAGTTGTGGTTGCTGTGCTAATTGAGGAGGGAGGAGCCGGAGGGACTGGCTGGCACAGCAGCTCCGGGGCCACCCCTGTCACAGGGATGCTGGGCACCGTGACGGGCACCTGGGTGGGCGTTTCTCTTGGCTTTGAAGGAAAGAGACCTCTCTCATCATCTGCCAGATCCAAGCAGCTTGCTGGAGAGGCTGGAAGATGCTCCAGGGGCTGTTTCTCCTCCAGCATCCTCCACCCCTCCCGGCAGCTTCACTCACTGCGGCTCCCGGCAGCAGCGAACGCTGCTCTGCTGCTTGAAAGCAGCAAAAAAGAGTAGGCAGGTTTTGAGCAAAAAAATCTCCAATTCTTGTCGTGCCGATCCCTGGAGCTCTCTTTATCCCTCCCTGTGTCCATCAGCTCTCCCCTCTCTCCCTCTTTTAGCACCCCGGACACTGTGGCCAATCCCAGGCTCATAAAACCAGCCCAGCTCTGGGTTAGATGCAGAGACTGAGGCAGCACTGGGGCTTATGGCAGAGGAGGTGAAAGGGAGGAAATTGCAAACCTGAATTTAAGTCATGCTTTAGAGTGATCTAACACAGCCACTAAGCCCGACAGCTCCCTCATTTCCTGCTCCTCGCAGAGTTTCTGCCCTGAGGTTTGTTGATGCTGGCTCGTGTCCAAGAACCTGAAGAAATTGTACAAATCCTCCTGTGCCACGGTGCAGCACAGCCTCCAAAAGCTAACAGGGGTGGGAAAGAGCCAGACAGGCAAGAGCGCTTCCATCGGCATCCTTAAAATATGGCGAGAACCCAGAGCAGGACAGGAAACAAATCCTAGCAGTGGTGCCTGGCTGCCCAGCACCAGCTCAGGTCTGTGCTGGAGGAGGAGGAGGATGAGGATGATTTTATTCTTGCTGACATTGTGCAGGGGCTGGAGATAGCACAGGCCATGTGCTGTGGATCTGAGTGACCACAGTGACACAGCCAAAGGCTGCTGTCCTCCCTGAGCCTTCTCCAACCTTCCCACCTACGTGGTGAGCTCAGGCTTCAACAGAGGAGAGAAAATCAGTGCCCCATTTCCCAGCCCTGTGAGGCCCCGAGCTAACAAACTGCGACTTTAAGATGACTTAAAGGAGAAAATATCCAATAGCAGGAGAACACTAAAGCAATCCCAAACTTCAGCTGCTGCCTGCAGAGGGAAGGGGCACCCAAGCAGCAGCCAGTGGGATGGATCCAGGCAAGGGGGGAGCATTCCCACTCCATGGAGGCTGAGGAGGAGCTCTCCAGAGGGGCTGCTGGGCTTGGGGGCTGCATGGCACTGTCACAACCACCTCATCTACCATCCCTGCAGGGGTTTAAAGGATGTGTGATGTGGCACCTGTGACGTGGGTTAGTGCAGGGCTTGGCAGTGCTGGGTTAGCGGTTGGACTCAATGATTTTATGGGGCTTTTCCAAGCTGAACTATGATTCTGCTCTGCCAGCCTGCTGCCCAAAGCCCCTGGTACTGGGCTGGATCATCCCTCCCCACATCCCTGTCCCTGTGTGTTTGTTTCTTTCGAGTGGCTGTCAAAGACATCTGTCACACGTGGGGATTTGAGGGGAATGGGGAGAGGGGAGCGAGCTGCCCCGCTCACTCCCGAGGCTCCTTGCCACAGCCATCATCTTAATTTCCATTTCCATTTATTTATTTATTTATTTTGGTGCAAACCTCCGGTGTCAGCGCTCTGCGCAGAGCCTACTTACAGCTCCAAAAAGCACCTCTATTATTCTCAGGCCATTTGGTAGCAGTTGCCATGGAGATCAAAAGCAAAATGGCATGCAAATCAACACGGCCCCGCGCTCGATAACAACGGGGAAAGGGCAGCAGGATTAAAAAAAAAAAAAAACAACAAACCCACTTGAAATGCTTCAACCTGCATTGCTGGCTGTGATTAGATCTAGAAGGCAAGAAAAATACCCTAATGGGTTGCACTAAAGGGCTGGCAAACACGACTCAGCCGTGGCCTGTGCGGCGGTGCCAGTGAGAACCCCCCCACATACCACAGGCCCCATGTCCACACACCTTAAAGCCCAGCAAATACTTCATGATGAGAAATTCATGCAATGATTTGCCCCTCTCCCCTTCTCCTTCCGTGCCATCCGTGCACAGCCACCAGGTTCCCAGTGTTTATCTGGGCATCACTGGGTTGTAGCCGAGTCCCTCTGTGGGGATGGGTGACACAAGCTGCCATTCCAAGCCCTGCTCTGAGTGCTGGGACTGCCTTTGCCAGTCCACTCCTGCCCAGCTGAAAAGTTGACTCTTGTCAGCAATTCTCCCCCTGCTCAGGAGCTTGAAAACAAGCTCCAAGCAGGCCGGGCCAAATGTTAAAATGCACCAAATGTTAAAATCTAGCACCACCCGCCTGTTTGATTCACAACTTCTACCCCGAGGTGTTGCAAGCAATGAGAGGGATGTAGGGGTGTGAAGAATCCGGATTTTTGGGTATCCAGGGGCTGGGTACCTTCTGATAAGAGCTGTGCACTAGCAGCAGCCCCTCAGTCCAGGGGCACCCCAGCCCTGCCCAGTGCAGGGGGAGGATGCTCATTTAACAAGCAGCTCCTCAGTATTTTGTTTTCTCATTGTTATGGGCAAACTCGTGCCTTCACACAAATCAACCATGCTTTGAAGACAGAATTACTCATTTTTCACAGGCCTGCCCACAGCATTACAACTATGCTACTTAGTGCTTCAGAAATATGAATGAATTTATTATCCAACACAACAGGCAGCATTCACACCACAGCCCTTATTTGTGCAGACACAGAACAAAGACCTGGGAGAGAAAAGCATCAGGGATTTGGGATGAGGATATTTTGCTTTTTTTCCCAGGTAGATAGCAGCATTAGACAGCAGTGCACATTCCCAGGAGACGTGTCCTGCCAGCTTCATCCCCAAGCCAAGAGCCCAGGAACCCAAGCCAAAAAAAAAGGAATACATAATTGAGTGCCCATCACTGGAGAGTTTGGCCAAGGGACTTCAAATGTGTCATGTAAAATTTTGATCTTCCAAAGGCTCAAACTTAGAGCAGCCAGTGCTTTTCCAGAATGTGTCATAAATTTTGATTTTCCAAAGGCTCAGACTTAGAGCAGCCAATGCTTTTCCACAAAAGTCAGCTCCTGCCATGTTCCAGGAAACTTTGCTAAAATATTTTGGGTGTGTTTATACCCAAGGACCTCAAAGATTTCTGGATGTGACTGGGCTCCAGCAAAGCAGCTTGCAAAGGAAAGGTTGATGATTCCTCCTGTTCAACTGTAAGATTTGTTTCCTGGAAGAAAATGGTGCAGAGGAGAGGGAAGGATTATAGACACATGAGATGCTAGCAGAGACTGGAACCAGAATAAGAGGAGGGAGGTGCCCTTAGGTCAAGGAAGAATTCCCACCTACAAGGGGCCACGGGTGCTTGTTGTTCAAGGGGGACACACAGTCACCCATTTCCTGCAAGTTACCTAAACTTTCCAAGTGCCATAAATTCCTGCCCCGTTTTAGCAAGCTCTTTATCAAACCCACATGCTGCTCTGGCCTGTGGAAACTACCCTGGGACAAGTCAAACATGCAAAAGTTGCTGCCTTGAAGGCTGGTTGTTTGACTGCCTTTTTCTTTTTAGTATTTTTTTTTATTTAAAGCCAGACACACTCCTAGCAGGATTCAGGCTCAGATTGTTTCAAACTCTCCCTCCATCCTGCCTTTGGGCCATTAATTTTCAGGCTGCTAAAGCTTTTACAGCAAGGTGTGAGTTCGTTCCAAACAGCACATTTGGGATGATTTAGAACTGTGTGTTTCTAATGCTAAAATCCCATCCCTCCACCTTACACCAGCCAGAGAACTCTGTACAGTGTTGAAAAGAAATTATTTCATGGAATCACAGAAAGTTTCGGTGGGAAGGGCACTTCAGGATCATCTGGTTCCAACCTCCCCACAGGGACACTTTTCCATTGGACCAGGTTGCTCCAAGCCCTGTCCAACCTGGCCTTGAACACTTCCAGGGAAAATATTTCTGGGAAAAATATTTCTCCCTCAGTCAGGCTTTCCTCCCCTCTGCAGCTCCCCAGTGCCACAAAGCTCTGCTGCCTCCCAGATCCATCTTGTGCCTCCTTGCACCACCCATCCCATCTCCTCAAGGGCATCCTAAAACCCAGGCCAAGCCTCCACTTTCCACTGCCTTTGCATTAATTGGGAACCATCTCCTTGGCCTCCCCTGAAGTGGCAGTGTGAGGAACACAGCACCTTCCTAATCACATTTATTCACAGAAATCAAAAGGAGAGGGAAACAGTTGAGTAAAGGTCACATTAATAACACAAGGCTGAGAGTCTGTGGATGTGTATTTTTCATTAGAGACACATTTGACTGAAGGGGACGGTTCATTTTTGGAGTGACAGAGTTTCTCTGGGAAGCCATCAATACCGTCGGACAAATTTAGCTATTTTTCTTGTCACAGCTTGCTGCCTGCTGGAAATCTGCTTCCTTACCAAGAAATGTCAATACCACTGCATGCACTCGAGCTTTTCCATGGCCAAGGCATCAGAGCAGAGGCATTTCTGCCTCCACCACAGCTGTGAAATTCCTGCCAGACTATTTCTGCATCCAGTGGGAACTCCTGGACATCCCACACCCCAGACATCCCAGTGCTGCTGCAGCTCCAGAAAGAGCCTTCAGTGATAAAACTGCCACTTTCCTGGATCACTGCCACCAAAATAATCACCTGAGGATCACCTCTCAAGGTCCCAGGTCCATCCCCAAACACTGAATCTTCATTTTTGTTGTCACCTTTGGGACCACCCAGCCCTGTAAGCCAGAGAGCCTCAGGTCAGCTGAAGGAACCTGGGCCATGAAAGGTCACTGCAGCTCCATTTTTCTAAGCACAAAATGGCAATAGGATGAGGTTTAGGTACCTATTTATTGGATTTGGATGGCTGATAATGCTGACAGTAACACGCTGGCCAGTTCTGCAACACCCCTACCAAATCCCCTGTGCCACACACTGAGAGTTTTCCCACACATTTCAAACTTGCAGCTTCCTCAACATTGTCTTTTCCCATTTATTCCTTTTTTTTTTGTTTGTTTCCCCCAAAGTACCTTTTCTTCAAGCCCTCAATGCAGTACTCCTTAAGCCCAGTTCAAAGCTGGGTGACCCTGAGGTGGTGGGGAGGTGCCAAAACACAACCAGAGGTGCCAGAAAGCTTCTGGGGGCTGCTTAACCCAGTGGCTCCTGTGGGCAGGCAGCTCTGTCACAGCTGTCTGAGCAATCCATTTGCCAATTAAGTTAATATACTCAAATCCCTCCTATCCACCAGAAAGGGCAGAGCAAATCCAGGTGAGAGAGAGTGGAGTCTTACAAGTCTCCTATGTGTCACACGGCGGAAGAACAAAGGAATAGGAAAGAAATATATGGGAAAAAAACCTGGTGAAATCCACTACTAATTACCACGAGGTATCAGGGGGCTCGTTTATACCTTGGCCTGCTGCTCTGCAAGGAGGAAGGGGCAGGAACACCCAGCACTGGGTACACACTGAACTTTTGGGAACTGCTCTGCAGTGATTCTGGAGGAGACACAGCCAAAGTTCCACCCTCCTGGCCCTGCTGGTCCTGGGTGTGCAAAGAGCTGAGCTCGGGTGCAGTGGGTATGAAACCAGCCTTGAGGAGTTAAAGTTGTTCCTGGAGCTCCCCAGAAGGAGGATATTAGGCAGAAACTGGCCCATAGAGTGAAATATTTCAGAGTGGAGGAGCAGCTGATGTGGCTAAACCCTGTGCTTTTTTCAGCTAATCAAAAAACAACAGCAACAAAAAAACCCCAGCTAAACAACAACAAAAACAAATAAGCAACCAAACAAACTGACCAAAACACTTCAAAACATTAAAAAGGGAAAAATTTTCTTGCTCTTATGCATCCAGCCTCTGCCATGGGCTGGACTTGGTTGAGCTCAGAGCTCCTGACCCACACAGAAACCACCAAGGCAGCTCCAAGGGGCTCTGGCTGCTCATCCCTGCCCAGGGCTCTGGGGGCTGCTTTGGGCCCCATCACACCTGGGTTTGGTGATGTCCCTGCTGTCCCCCACTGAAGGAGAAGCCACCAAGAGAGAGCAGCTGTCTGGTGACACCTGGTGCCGCTCATCCTTGGGGTGGACAAATAAGAGCTGTATAAACATGACCCACCTGCAGAGAAAGGCTGAATGAGCTGGGTTTGGTCTGCAAAAGGCTGAGAGGGGATGGGATAATCCAGGCTCTATAATGAAGCCAGCAGGCAATTGTTTCTCATGTCCTTAGGGGCATCACAGAGTCATCAGCTTAATTTGCAGGAAGGACTTAAAGGAATTACAATATATATACAGTACAGATTTGCACCTTTATGTTAAATATATATATGTATATATACACTTAGTGCCTTTTCACCTGTATATATTAACTGTATAATTAATAAACATAAAGGACCATAATACCTCAGGATGAATAATAAATACATTTAATAAATGTATAATTAATGCATTTTCACATGCACGTACACATAAAGGAAAGCCCTTTCTGTCTGATGGCTCTGACGAAGTCCCAGAAGCTGCTGGGGAGGGAGAACTGTGGGACTCACTGCTTTGAAGGTTTTTAAGAGCAGGTGGGACAAGAACATCTCAGCAGTGCCCCCTCTGAGGGCTGAGAGCATCTCTGGAGGATAATTCTGCTCATGCAAATTGCAGAGCACTGCCCCAACCCTTTTTATATTTTTTCCATTTTAACTTTTTTTTCTTATAAAGAAGAAAACCCAAACCCCAACAAACCTCAGCAAAGTGGCAGTGCCAAATTCCATCTGCAGCCAGGTCACCAGGGTTGGGCTGGGCAGGGAAAAGCTGTGTATGGTGGAGAGGGCCAACACCTGCCTCGGGTAAAATGAGGAGGGAAACTGACCCAGGGAGAGCTGCGATCACAGCACAGAGAAAAAGTTTTCCTGCAGAGGGTCTTTTGCCAAAGGCATGCAATGATAGGACAAGGGGTGATGGTTTCACACTGACAGAGGGAAGGGTCAGTGGGATATTGGGAAGGAATTGTTCCGTGGAAGGGTGGGGAGGCCCTGGCACAGGATGCCCCTGAATCCCTGGAAGTGTCCAAGGCCAGGTTGGACAGGGCTTGGAGCAACCTGGGATAGTGGAAGGGGGTGAAATCAGATGATCTGTAAGGTCCCTTCCAGCCCAAATGATCTATGATTCTTTTATCTACTGTTGTGGGGCAGCACTGGACATATTCCCTTCCCCAGGCTTCTCTGCAGGGTGAGGAGGAGAAAAATGGGGATACTGGGGAGAAACAACTTTACATCCCTCCAAGGAAGGACCAACTCCAGCCAACAGGGCAGGGGAGGGATCACAGCAACCACCAAAGCACAAGCAGAGGACCAAAGCACTCCTGCTTTGTGGGCAGGAATGGGAGCAGGAATGGGCTGGAAGGTGAGGAGAATGCTGCCCTGGACTGGGATGACCCTGAAGTTCCCAGTAAGGGCAGAGAGAAGTGGGAGACAGCAGCTCTCTGTCATCCTCAGGGTGAAATCAGTCTGCCTCCTCTCCTGAGCCACGGGCAAAGGACCTAATAAAGACTGTCAGCAGCTGATGGGTGACTAAAATAGAGAACAGGATACTGTAAATGATGGCAGAAAAACACTTCCGCACAGGGCAGCGGGTGGGGAGGGGGAGAGAAAATTTCAGTAAAATATCTCCAACCTATTGGCAAACTGAACAGAAATGAATTAGGGGGATGGCTAAAGCATGGCTCATATATAACAGCAGAAAGTCCCCTATTTATCAGGAGATGTGACCGATTTGCTGCATGAAGCAGGGACATCTATCAACTCTACGAGCTGCAATTAGCTGCTACTCTGCTACCCAAAAGAGGTCACAGAAAACTACAGGTTCTCCCTTCCTAAAGGAAAAAACTCCCGGGCTCTGCATTTCCATTAAGAGCAATTGCAAGTTTGGGCTTCAACACGATTGAATGATCTGGAGGAGTGATGGCCTTTGTGGGTGCTGTAGTTTGTCTCGTGGAATACCAATTACAGTCATTTTAGAGACATGACACAGCCCCTGCAGCTCAAGGATGCTGGGCTCTGCTCGAGGGGGCTCTGCTGGGCTTCAGGGGGTGTGCAGGACTGGTGTGAGGTTTTTTTTTTTTTAAATTTGCCTTTCATTGGTTAGTTTCATGGCTTAAAGCACCAGTGTGGAGAGCAGGTGCTATGGGATGCTTTGTGCACAGCTCCAGCCAAAATAATCACCAAAATAATCACCCAAATAATCACCAAAATAATCACAAAAATAATCACCAAAATAATCAGCCCATCCCCTGTGCTGGCCACAGGGCCTCCTGTTCCAGCACATCCTTTATTCCTGAGGACATCCTGCCATGCCAAGTCCCATCCCTGCCAGCACTGTCTGGGTTTTACAGCCTAAACAGTATCTGCAGCTTGATTTTGTGATCATTTTTAATATCTGATGATACATTGAGGCCCCTTTTCCCCAACAACGCAGGCGGCCTCTGTGCCACAACAGGCAAGCAAATCTCTGACAAATAATTCACACCACAGGTTTCACTTCTGCTCAGGAGGAGCCTGCAAGCTGCAGCTTTCTCAAGCTGAGCTAAATTTTCCCCCTAATAATTTATGCAAATATTGCACAGCCTGGCAGCAGTTCACAAACTACGTGTTGCACCACTCTGAGTGCGGGCAGGGAGGGGCCCTGGGATGTTTCCCTGCCTCATGCTTGGGAGCTGGTTTCCTGTGCTGATATTTGTGATCAGACTTTAACCCTCACATCCTGCAGGTGTTCTGGAGGGGCTGAGGACATTTGTTGCCTTCCTGCACAAAGTGGGTGGGGAGAATTCTCAGCAAACCCTCAGAGGGACCCAAAACCCTCTGCAAGGGGATCCTTTCCTGTTCGGAGCTGCTAATTCATAGCATCAGAGTGGTTTGGGTTGGAAGAGACCTCCAAGACCACCTAGTTCCAACCTCCTGCCATGGGCAGGGACACCTTCCACTAGATCAGGTTGTTCCAACATGACCTTGAATGTTTCCAGGGATGGGGCAGCCACAGTTTCTCTGGGCAGCCCGTGCCAGGACCTCAGCACCCTCAGAGGAAAGAACTGCTGTTCTCTGCTCCTTCCCTTCTCAATCTCTTTCCCTGCCTTTTGCTCCTTGTGGCTGGACACTGGGCTCCTGGCTCCTGCCCTTCCTGCAGATGGGAAGCATCATCTGCTTCTCTCCTCTCCTTTCAGGTTACTCAAAGATCAGCTTTACTCTTTACCTTTCTCCAGCAGGAATCTCTGCAGCATTAGGATGCTCCTAACTGCAGCAGGGGATGAAGTCATGAGCAGATCACAGAGGGAGGGGAAGGAGATGGGGGATAAAAATGTCTCTTGGCTCCTGTGCTGCATCAGGTGGTACAAACAGATGTGCTGGGGCTGCTGCAGAGCCTGTCCCCCCTCCCACTCCCGTCAACCCAGCCCTTTTCTGAGACACCTTTTAAAAGCAGCTCTCGCCACAAATCTTCACTTCGCACATCAGTTATATCAAATTAATTCAATTGAATTAATAACAGTAATTAATTCATGCATATTAGCATAACACCATGCATCATAGATGGAGGCTAATAAATGCAATACTGATTTTCTTAATCGACTTCTTCAGCTGCCATGTGTCTTAGTCAAAGGGATGCTGTGGGGTCTTCCCCTCTTTTTTTCCATATGCAGACGAGAAAAAAAAAAGCAACCAACAAACACCAAAGGTATTTCTGATTCAGACTGTACTTCTACAACAACAACAACAAGAAGCTTGGGGTTTGTGCTCTCAATTCCCTGCAGCCCAGCCAGGGCATGGACTGTTCTCTGGGGCTATTTAAAGGTCACCCTGCAAGTGGAAGGCTCTGTAAGAGACACTGCCCCAAAAGCAGGGAGAGGAGCCACAGTGGCCAACCACCACTGCAATAATCATATATCTGGGTATTATTTTCTTCCCTCACACATGGTTATTAAGAGACGATGCGGGTCTTAAAGCTAGAACCTTTTGCTCTGGGAAAATTACATGTGACACTTTACATACGGATTAGATAATTAATGTATGTCCTGATTTCTTCCACCGTAACATAAAAAGGGCGAGAGCAGCGCTATAATTCCAGATAATTAAGGATCTGTGGAGTTGCAGTGGCCTCCACGGTGGTGGGAGTGCTGCCTGCTGTCATTAGAACCAGAGAATCCCTTTCTGCTCTCCACACCTCACTGCTGGCTCTGTCACACCCAGCTGTCCCTGACTGCTGCCACCAAATCCAGCTCCATCCCTCTCCTGCCATCCAAAGGTGCTGGGAGAAGGCAGGACCCTGAACTTGCCAAACTGCAGAACCACAGGGCTGGTTTGTGCCCATCCCATGGAGCGTGGGCAGCTCCTCACAGCCAGGCACAGGGGCTTGGAGTGAGGGCAGCTACCCTGGCATTGCTTCCAAAGCTCAGGTGGCCCCAGCAAAGAGCTCCACCAGCTCATCTCCTCCTTCTCCTGTTATCAGAGGGCATCACGAAGGACAAGTGCAGACCTGGGCTGGCCACACCAGAGAAATGAGTGCTGCACCAGTGTTAAATTGAACTCTCAAAACTGGGCTAGCAGGCAGCCCTGATGGGACACCAGTCTGTCACCCGTGTGCCTCGGTGGGGACTGCAGGGCTCTGCACCTCTGCACTGGCACTGGAGCTCTGGCGCCTCTATAGCACTGGTGGACAGGGGCTTTGGAGACACAGCAGAGCAGGGGAGATTCCTCCCAATGCAAAAATCCTCACACTGAGCCCAATTTGCATTAAGCCCAAACTGTTTTTTGGGGTTTTTTTCCAGCGAGGCAGGAGAGATATTTAATGTAAAGAAAATGCACGTCGGTGCATGGAGGACAGAGTATCTTTACAGAGTATCCTGAAATCCCTGCAGGACCTCCCTGCCTGCTGTGATCAAACATTAAAATCTAGAGCTGTCACTAAGCTAAACAAACACAAACCGTCTGTGCTTTCATCTGCACAGCACCCTGCATCCTCCTGCAGCCAGGGACCGTGCCAGGCTGGGGGGACAACAGCAGCACCCGGGGCAGGGCACAGTGTGACATCCATGTGCTCTCCACAAGCAGGTGTGTTTTCCCAGTTTGTTCTTGCAGCAGGAAGCTGCTGGCCTGGTTTTCAGCCTGGTGAGGTCTGTGGGTGCCTGCTGTCCCCAAGGAGGAGCAAACATGTTATAAAGGATTGGTAGCCAATTTGATATTAAGTATTTTATTTCGCCATTTGAAATCAATTTGAATCAGCCTCAAAAAAGGAATGCAACATCGATCCCTGGGGTATTGAGGTTGGGTGAACACAGGGGCAGCCTCAACGGAGCTGGAGCTGACCCCTCTCCGTCCACAAGCTCTTGGATTCAGGGTACAGTTTTTATACAGTTTTTCTGCCCTGAGGCAAGTTCATTGTTAGTCTTTGTCCAGTGTGCATATTCATACACTTCTTTC
Organism: Trochalopteron elliotii; assembly: GCA_024734555.1. Lineage (NCBI taxonomy): Eukaryota > Metazoa > Chordata > Aves > Passeriformes > Leiothrichidae > Trochalopteron > Trochalopteron elliotii. The sequence continues at coordinate 401,409 of JANPWX010000075.1, forward strand.
TTTCTCTGTTTGGTTTCTGAAAGCTTTTCCTGGCAGGGTCGAGGTTCTGAATTGGGTTCCTGGAACTGGGCATTGGGATGCTGATCTGTGCAATCTCCGGGTTCTCCCCACTCAGATCCGTATCAGGCGTTGATCATCAGGGAAGTGGCGGATCCACCCATGATGAACGAGCCATCTCCTGCTCAGCCCTGTCCTTTCTGTTGGAAATTTTGGTTTCTCCCTGCTATTACCTGAGAGCCTTTACAGTTGCAAATGCGTCTCGTAGTCGGAGACGCCTTTTAAAATTTTTGGAAATCTAAACTTGTATCACAGTTTTAGGTTATAACATACTTGACACGTGAATTTATTTTAGAACATATATCACAAAACACAAACAACCCAGGGAGCAAGAGGGGCAGCCCCAGGTGAGGGGTGACACGGCTGTGTCCCCCAGCACAGGTCACATCTGTGTGTGCCCAACCTCCCTTTTCCCGTGCAGCTCAGCTGGGCTCCCAGAGCGGAACAAAACAAAACAAAAAAATCCCTACAGGCAAAACCCACCCGCCCCAACTGCAGAGCTCTGGGACAGGCTCCTCTCATTTCCTGGGGCTTGAACACGAAGGGAGGAGTGGAAACTGGGCCCGCAGGTGAGTGATTGTCTCTTTCGGGCTCCTCTCTCCATCTCTGCCCGCCGCCGCCTCTGCAGCCTTTGTTTACCCGCACGGCTGCTCCTCAGCGCATCACTCACCGTGTCTCGAGTGCCCGCCGCCCTCCCTGCTCCCCAGCACCCTGACAATTTTGTATTTAAAACACTAATAATAATCAAGCCGTGTTATTTTTCTCCCCCCCCCTCCTCCTGCAGGATCTCCTAAGGCAGTGAAGGTCTGAGACGTTTGACCAGGAGCCTGATAAATGCTTGCCTTTCAGCCGTGCACTTTCTTGTAGCACCTCTGAAATATGTATGCACATGTTATGCGGTGTGGATGCATATCAATGCCACATCTACCTTTGCATATTAAATCATCGCCACATCTTCTCTGGCAGTAAAATATGCAGAGCATATGCTAAAGACAGCATCTCCCCTGCCTAGGCACAGCAGCCCTCCCCCTGTGTGCTCTCCCCCAGCACAGCCTGTGATCCCAGGTATTTCAGCCCCTCTCTTTTGTTCTTCTCCTAGGAGAGGTATTTATTTTTATTTCCTCCCTGCACGCTGCTTTCACTGTTTTAAGGACTCCTGTTACTGCCTGCTTACAAATATATTCCAGCTAGAGCTAGACCCTAACTTCTCTCCCCCTTCAGAGGGAAGACAAATACCAAACACGGTGGAAAAGCTGCCTGAAATAACAAGCCAGCTGGAGCATGGGATTGCCTCCCCTGTATTCACCCTCTCCCACTGCACAGTCCAGTGCAGGCAGTCAGGGATTTCACACAAACCTCCAGCCCTGCCATCACTGCTGCCTCTTCTCCTGCTTTTACACCTGAGCAGTCACACCCGGCTGACATCAGATTTGAGCTACAGAAAAGGGAATGAGAGGTTTTCTGATGGAGAGTGGGAATATTCGCTTTGATGATCACTGGGATGAGAGCCAGAAATAAGAACAATCTTTTGGGAGGCATAAAGCAGCTGCTAGGTGCTGGGATTGGGCAGAAATCTCTTGTCAAGATCTGCTCCTTGGAAGGAGCTTTGGTCCTGCTCTTGGCAGCCATGGAATTGTGACTCCAGAGCCTCTCCCAATGTGGGGCTTCCCACTCTGTCGATTTAATAAAAATGCTAAAATTTACAGTAGGCCATTCAAATTCCCAACAAAACATGCTCATTTCCTCTTGGGAGTCACAAGAAATGGTTTCCCCAAAATAATCCCATGGGCCCATACTTGTGTGCAGGGGTGCCAGACCTGGAAGCAGGAATTGTGCCCCATGGAAACAAATGGAGCCTGACTGGCTGCTCTAGTGTTACAGATGCAATAAAACCTATTCCTCTTCTTCTTCTTCTTTTTCTTTTTCTTTTTCTTTTTCTTTTTCTTTTTCTTTTTCTTCTTCTTCTTCTTCTTCTTCTTCTTCTTCTTCTTCTTCTTCTTCTTCTTCTTCTTCTTCTAATTTTAAATATTTAATATCTATTTTATATATTATATTTTAGATTTATATTATTTTGATAATACTAAAAATAACCCAAACTGACAAATCCTGCAGCCCAGTCCCTGGGCCAGGCAGGGAGCTGTCATCTCTCTGTTGACACCAAAGCTCTTGGGTCAGGGGCAGAGCAGAGGCACTGGCTGCCCTGCCCTGCACACAGCTCTGAAATGCTCCCCTACTTCTCTCTCTGCAAAACTGGCCAAGGATTCAGGTTCTCCTGTGCCACCCCATTGCTGAGTTGGCTGGTGACCAACCCTCCTGCTTTCTCACCTGCTAATTTTCCTGTCCTACCTGGGGGCTTCTGTCAGGCTTCCTCTTCCACACTAACCTGGCTCTCTCGTCCTCCCCCCACCTTTCACTCACCCTAATTCTGCAGATTTCAGAGGAGAAGTGAGGAAAGCTGTCACTGGTCAAGGGAGCTCTAACAGAGCAGAGCAGCACGAGCCCTTTTGTTTCAGTAGGAGATGTCAGAAGGAGCAGGAGTAGTGAGAACCATTTCCTCCTCAGCTCCCAGGTGGCTGCTTTCTCCTGCAGGTGCTGACCTGCTCACCTTTCCCAGCTCTGCAGCAAAAGCCCCAGGATGACACCTGCAGGGACATCCCAAAGCTGCTCCTTCACCAGGCAGAGGGCAGAGATGCTGTGCTCAACAGCCCCATGCCTCATCCCCACCACGGGCACAGAGCTGGGGTCACGAGCACTGCAAGGCTTCAGCCTCTCCACTCTCCCTCCTGGCTGTCACCACTGTCATTTTCCAGGAGCAGAGGGACCAGGCTGGTTGTGTCACCACGTCACAGGGCTCATTTCTACCCACAGCTGCCTGCTTTTCAATTACCACCTGCCCCAGGTCAAAAGGAGCTTGACCCCTTTCACCCAGTGAGAGTGTGCTCAGCTCTGACCTGTGGCACCAGAACAAATCCTGCAGCACAGATTAACAGCACAGGGAGCACTTTCTCTCCTGCACTTCTCTAGAAAGCAAAGTCCTGTTAAAGTCTTTCAAAAGCTCAAGGAAAGCCCAGAAGGGCTTAAGCCTGAAGCCCCCAAGCTCTCCAATGGAACTGTGTCCTACAGAAACCACAACATGAAACAGAATCTCCCTGACATCCTTTTGGAGCCTCAGTCCTCAGTTCTGGCACAAGTCAGGTCAGCCAGCACAGGATGTGGAGCTGCTGGAGAGAGTCCAGAGGAGACCATGGAGATGCTCCAAAGGCTGAGCTCCTCTGCTCTGGAGCCCGGCTGGGAGAGCTGGAGAAGAGAAGGCTCCAGGGAGAGCTCAGAGCCCCTTCCAGGGCCTAAAGGGGCTCCAGGAGAGCTGGAGAGGGACGGGGGACAAGGGATGGAGTGATAAGACAAGGGGGAATGGTTTCATACTCAGAGAAGGGAGAGGTAGATGGGATATTGGGAAGGAATTCTTCCCTGTGAGGGTGGGGAGGCCCTGGCACAGAGTGCCCAGAGAAGCTGTGGCTGTCCCATCTCTGGAAGTGTCCAAGGCCAGAATGAACAGGGCTTGGAACAACCTGGGATAGTGGAGGGTGTCCCTGCCCATGTCAGGGGATGGAATGAGCTGATCTTTAAGGTCCCTTCCAACCCAAGCCATTCTATGATTCCATGACCCTCAGTGCTGCCCCCCCAACCAGGTGTCCCTGAGCTGTGGGGTGAGCACCAGGCTCGTGGCAGACCCTGGGGATGGGAAGCTGAACCAAGGCCAGGAAAAATGCAGTCAGGTACGTTTAAAACCAAGGGGTGATGCCACCTTCTCATTTGCTGGAACTGCACCACACACAGCTAAAGTGGGGTGCCCAGGGGTGCTGAGGACTGTGACAGCCCACTGACAGCCAGACCTTGGCTCCAACAAGGACATGGCAACCATCAGCTAAACCCATGCTGCTGGCACAGAGCTGCAGAAAATCAAACCTAGGGACAAGCAGAGATGAGAAACAGACACTTGAGCACTGCTGCTCCAAATTTGAGGAGGAGATGGGCCAACTTCATACATCTGTCTGTCTTCACAGGAGGCTAAATTAAGAACCACCATAGAAGAAAACAGAAGTAATTGAAAGCCCCAAATCTCTGCCAGTGTGGCCAGTGATCTTCACCTCCTGTGGCACCACGAGAATGGGCCTCACCCACAGGGCTGGCCCTTCACACAGGCCCTGCCAGGAGAGCAGGAATTTCCCCAGGGCATCACCTGCACAGCCAGGCCTGTCCCTGCTGCAGCAGCAGATCACAGCCTGCAGGGTGTGAGGGTGCAGTGCCCAAACCCACGGTGGGCTCCATCCCTCTCCTGCCTGTTGCTGCAGCCCCTCACAGCCAACTCTGCCTGCCCTCCCTCCCCAGCCACCCTCCAGGGTCTGAGCATCAGATTTGTGCCCGTTTCACCAGGAGAGAAATTTTTCTCCAGTGCTGGTGTTCCTCCCCATCTTTCAGGATGAATCATTGCTGGTTTAAGCACACAGCGAAGATTTATGCAGTAATAGATGTGGGGAATAGCTGTGGCTCTGGGGTCTCAGAACAATAATACATAATTCAGAAATTAATACAGGGTAGCAAAGACAATGGGATTTGAAATGAACATTATCGGGCAAAGCAAAAGGAAAACTCCACAGGCTCGTCGTGTGCAGATGCTTCCACCATCCACACACCCAATTATAACTTTAGCTCTTACAAAGGGAACTGACTTAAACCATTAAATCTTTATTATTTTTTTCCCCGTGGTGGGAGGGGGAGTGGGAGTGCAGATTCCTTAAAGATAGAGAGTTTAAATTAAGCTTTAAAACTGTGACTGAGCAAGATTTAATACTGACAATTAGCCTGGACAAACAGTTAATCGTCCTGCAGGCATAATTTATATATTCTCTGTGCAACAGGGAGAGAATGTCAGCACATTGCACTGCAAATTAGTGCAATAAAAGAATCTCATAACCTCTAACAGCTCTGCTGTCTGACAAAGAGAGATCATTCCTCCTCTCCCCACGCTGTTGCCTAGCCACACGCCCATCACCCTGGGCTGCTGCTCTTGCATTTTCGACCCAATTTCCCAGCTCTGTCCTGCTGCCCAGACCTTCCTGCCAGCCACACCACTGGTGGAGAGCTTTGCCAGATCCCCTGGAACGAGCCAGGTTGGAGCTTTGGTGAGAAGAAGGAAAAAAGATAAACAAGCATCTCACAAGGATGTGGTGATGACTCTGGTCCTGAGTTAGCAAAGCAGTTAAACACGAGCCTAAGGGCAAGGATAGGCCTGGGCTGCAGCCTGGGGCTTGGCTGAGCAGAGCCAGACCTAAATTCAGAAAACTTCTTTCCAAGGTGGGCATTAGCCAGTGTGGATGTACACCAGGCTGGTGGTGAGGAGTTTGTGTGCTCCCAGGTCAGGTGTTTCAGGTAAAATTTACAAGTGGCACCAATAAACAGCACTTTATTTTTTTTTTCCCAAAGGACTTTGCCAGTGTCTAGGCCACTGTGATGAGCAATAAAACCCCCCAATAAGGATCTCTCTGGATGTTTTTATTTGGTAAGGACACATGGGCTGGAACACCTTTTAGCAGACCATGGCTCTATCTCATTCTTTATATTCTCATGTTAGATCCACTTTAGAAAAAGTTAAATATTCTCCCAGGGCTCCCCATAGGTCCAGTGGCTATCGTTGCAGCCCATATGTCATATCACAACAGAAAGAAAGCAGGAACTCATAATGAAGGAGAAAAGAAAAAAAAAGCCTTTAACAATATAGCCCACATCCAATATTATTATTTCAAGAGTATTATTTCAGTGGAGGCTTTAATAATGACTTACTGACCTAAACTATTAAAAACCATCCCCATGTCTGCAGTGGAACAGATGAAGTACTCCAGAAATAGCTACAATTCAGTGATACATATATTATACACTCTGCAAATTTGTTGAAGAACTTTTATAAGCAGGCTATAGAAAATTAAATTAATTATTAATACAGATCAGCAATATCTTTTTGCTCATCTCCTGCTAATACCATACAGGTGGCCTGTGCTGTCCTATTCTTCCATGCAGAATTTTCCCTGCTAAAATTCTTTTGCTTTTCTGTGCTAAAGGAGTCTGTGGGAGGCTGCTGTATGCAAAGAATTTGTTTTAAGAAAGGCAAAATGTTAGATCCCTCAAAATCAGCTCCTAACCAGTGGGAGACACGGAGATATTGGCAAAAAAAAAAAAATCTTGTCTTATTCAAGCATATCCTTATTTCCTGTGAAATTAAATTTGCATTTCTTTTGGGGCAGAAGAAAAAGGAAGTGGGGAATTAAAGTCCAGAGAAAGCTAGTGCAGGGATAAAATATAAAACTCTACTGGGACTTCCAGCTTTTAGGCACAGCAGGAAACTCAATACAGATTTACTTAAAATAGGTTAACAAGGCAGTTTGCCATCATCTTCTTTTAGCACTAGAGGACTCTGCTTTCGAAGGACACAATTAAGGGAAAGAAGGAAGAATCAGGACTCGGTGGTGCATTGCCAGCATTGCCTTCCACTGCAGTGGGAGCAAATAAAGTCTTTCTGCTTCATTTTAGTGTCAGAAATGTGGAGAGAACAGGCAAGTAGGGCAAACCAGCACAGGCCTGTGCTTCACACTTCCCAAAGACCTGCTCCAATATCTGCTCTTGGATAAAAGCACCTGGGGGTGCTTTTATGGGAACCACAGGTAAACACAGACCACAGTCATCATCACAGGTTTCAAATCCAGCCCAATTTCACATCCCTCTGTTCCCTCTGAGAATTTCCACCAGTGCTGAGCAGCTAAGAATCCAGCACCACCAGTAAATCACCAATGGCCTTCCCAGCAAAAAGCTTTCAGGACACGTTTGGGGTACAGCAACACCAGCATTGGCTTCCTGCAGATTTACACTCTGTGACATCTGTGAAAGACAAAGTGTTTGCACAAATGCTGAAAACACAACAGGTTCTCAGTGCCATTTCTCTAAAGACACCAATAGCTCACCCCAAGGAGCACACACACACCCCCTAAATGCTCACATGCACCCAGAACCAGCTCAGAGTGTGGCTGAATGGAAAACATGCCCAAACACATTTTTAATGGGCAGTTTAAAAAAAACCCCTTATCTGGAGGAAAAAAACCCAAACACAAAAAACACTTCTTGAGCAGTCATTACTATTTCTTAGTGCCATGGTGAACTGTTTTTTCAATGCAACCAAAATCTTATTATTGCTATAAGCTCAACCCAAACTGTGAATTTACATGTCTGTGCTGACAGCTGTTGATACCAACAGGAAAAAAATAATTTTGTTTGCATTTGTTTGAATCTTTGACCTAAATGAAAACAGCAAATATTCTTCAGATATATCTACATGGTTTTGTAAGGTCATTTGTTCCCTCTCTCAGCTCAGTCGCCATCCTCTCTGGGACCACAGGCAGGGCAGGCTCCGTGCTAGGGCTGCTCCAGTGCCCTGCAGGGCAGCCTGGCCACTGCACTGCCTCACCCTGGCCCACATCAGGGCCTGCTGGGGAAGGAAAAGTCCCCAAAACAGCTCTGATGTCTTGGAATAAGGGGAATCCAGGAGATGCTGGAGTCATTCAGTGTCTCTGCTGCTGGGGGACCAGGCGAATGTCTGTGCAATGAGAGCAACTCCCTCATCCAAGTGCTGCCATCCCATTCCATCCATGCAGGCAATCCCTGTCCCTGAGCAAACTGCAGGAACTGATGAGGCTGAGGGGGCTGGCACAGCTCATGTGAGGGCACAGCTCCTCTATCACCTGCCCAGTGGAGGTCACCTGCCCACTTAATGCCAAAGACAAACCAGTCCCTTTCACCTGGAGCCAGAACTGGATGAACAAGTCCAGGACGTTAGAGAAGAGTTTCCTCCCCTGTGGTGCATGGATTGTCCATAAACCCGTGGCAAACCCATGTCCATAAACCCACCCAACAACAGATCAGGTGGCTGGATGGGGCATTGTGGAAATGGAGAGCCCCTGGGCATGGTGCCTTCCAGAGGTATTTGCCCAAGGGAAGGGCAGTGAGAGGGGCTGGCATGGTCACCTGCACCTCTGACAGGTCACCAGCAGCTCTGAGTGGTCACCTGCAGCTCTGAGTGGTCACCTGCACCTCTGACAGGTCACCTGCATCTCTGACCAGTCACCTGCAGCTCTGAGTGTCACCTCCACCTCTGAGTGGTCACCTGCACCTCTGACAGGTCACCTGCATCTCTGACCAGTCACCTGCAGCTCTGAATGTCACCTCCACCTCTGACCAGTCACCTGCAGCTCTGAGTGTCACCTCCACCTCTGAGTGTCACCTCCACCTCTGAGTGGTCACCTCCACCTCTGACAGGTCACCTGCACCTCTGACCAACCATCTGCAGCTCAGAGTGGTCACCTGCAGCTGGGCTGGGCTCAGGAGCTGCTCTGAGAGGAGCCCAGAGCTCAGCCCCACAGAGCTGGGATTGTACCAGCCTCGGGCTTGGGGCCTGACCCTCGGTGTAACCTCAGCTGTGGGGTGGCAGCAAGCTTTTACTGGAAATAAACTGCTCTGGTGTGTCAACAGCTCTGCAGCCCAGCAGGAACAAAGAGCTCTCAGCAACCACCAGAGTCACCAGAGATCAGATCTGCAGGACCCCACCAGCTCACTTGCATCCCACACCACCTCCAGGTTTATGGGAGAAACAAAGAGGGAGGAGTTCTTGTGAGGAAAACAGTCACTGAAAATTATTACTGATTTATTTCCCCATGAAAAGATGGCATTTTGTAAAGCCTTCTGTTCAAGAACAGCCCCAAATGTCAATGAAACACATTAAATCTCTTATTTATGATAATTATGCATTAGTTTGTCTGTTGTGACTGTAGTGAACCTACCAAAACAGTAGGTGAGCAGTAGGTGAAACGTTGCTGTTTTTTGAAGTTATGGCATCTACTAAATACTGATCAAAACAACTTTTTGTCTTCTGCAAAGAGTTATACCTTTTGTAACAGACATCTGCCAGTTAGATGTCATGAAATAAAACACGGGGATATGGGAGATGGATAATAAAAGCATAAGGAAGACAAACTGAATATTCAGAATTACGAAATTTCATTTTCATTTTTTGAAACAAATTTCTCAGAACTGAATAATTCCAAGGAGCTCAATATTAAAAAAAAAAAAAAAAGAAAGAAAAAGCTTTTTCACTGAAAAGAAGTGAATGGAATTATATCTGGAAATAGCTCCAGATATAGCTCTCTCTTCTGGTGACATATGAAGTCAAAGCTTCGGCCAGACGAAGCTGAAGTGTTAGATGTTAACTGGGGGAACCTCAGGGGAGAAAAGGAGGCACAGGAATGAATTTATTTCTCTCTACAAATGTATTGCTCTCCACCTGACAGGAGGTGGTGGCCAGGTGGGAGCCAGGCCCTTCTCTCAGGGGAAATAATCTCAAGTAGCACCAGGGGAAGGTTTGGGTTGCACATCAGGAAAGATTTCTTCACCAAAACACTGCCGAGCACCAGAAGAGGCTGCCAGGGGGAGAGGTGGAGTCACCACGATTTAAAAACCGTGCAAATGTGGCTCTTAGGGAGATGGTTTATTGGTGGCCTTGGCAGTGCTGGGTCAGTGGTTTGACTCACTGTCCTAAAGGTCTTTTCCAAGCCAAATGATTGTGTGATCACACAGTGAACAGCCCTGGATTATCACATGTGCACTGAAGGCCTGGAGAGCACCAGCTCCTCAGGATGGCTCTGGGTGCTGCTAATTAAGTCCAGCAGCTCAGCCTGGATGTGCAAAGGGCCTTGCACAGAAGAAGTGCCTTTCACACCTAGTCACTGTGCATTATAGATCTGTTCCAACAAAATTATCCCTTCAGCATCCGCTGTGTGGAATGTGGTTTCACATCAGTCATCCCCGAAATAGAAGGCAGTGAATGGTCTTTATCCACTTAATGAGGGTGGTAATCACTTTATTCCAATGGGTGCAGTCTGTAGCCCACATGCACAGTTTATAGCACTAAAAGGATCTTTCTCACACCTTCAGCTTCCAGGGCTGGTTTCAGAAAATGCAAATCATTTTTAATAAAAACTGGGCTGTTTTGACCACAATTGCTTTTCTTATCGTTTATTGCAACTGTCTACAAGTTTAATAAAATTAAAATCTGTTGTGTAAGCACACTTCCCCTCCTTGGTACCTGCTGTTGGCTTATTGTGAAGTATTTTACTGCAAAATGCTCTTCAATGATCCCAAATCGTGACACCAGAGAGCAGACAGACCTCAGGAGAAGGCTGAGCTCCCCTTTGTGTCCCTCTACCCCCAGTTCCTTCATTAGTAAATGAAATATATTCTGAAAGGCTTCAGTTTGGCTGTGACACAGCATTCAGACCCATCCGAGGGCAGGTTTTTTATTTTGCTCACAAGGCTTCTGATCTTTCAGGAGGTGTAGAAGGATGAGAAATACACACAGATTAACGACGGGGAATTTGCAAGGAGCTATAACAGAGGAGGGGGGGAAAATAGGTCACATTTTTAGGCTTAGTAACATTAAAGGTGCCCCTTTAAGGAGTCAGTGCTAATGAGCCAGCAAATTATTGCGCTGGAGTCAGAACTGGCCTCCTGGTTCTTGCGGATCCGGAGAACCAATCTGGAGGTGCCCAAGTGGAAAATGATGTGGTTTGTGGAGGTCACTACTGCAGGTCGCTGTTTGTGAGGGCTGCCCACAAATATATCACAGCTGAAGTCACTCACAGCGAGCGGCTGCGACCTTTGCAGAGATTACGGAGCAGCTGCAATTGCGGGGAAATAGGCTGGGAAATGGGCTGGGAACGACGGCGGGGTTTGTGCAGGGCTCTGCCGGCACAGCAGGCTCCTTCCAGCAAACGCTGCCCTGCCCGGGCTCCAGGGGCAGGGGAAACCACCCCCCTGAAAGGCTGTTTTGTGTTTTCTGTGCCTGCTCCCACAGGTAAAGCAGCAAAGCGACAGGGAGAGGGGAAAATGGGATCTCACATGAAGGGGCTTCTCCTCTCCGAGCATCTCTGAGGGCAGAGCTGGGAAAGGAGCCTGCTGCCAGAATAAAGGCACTGGAGGCAGCGTTGCTTTGCAAGCTCCAGCCTGATTTGCTTCTCATTAGAGCACATACATCTCAGTGTTTTTACTCATTAGCGTTTTACATCCCTCAGAAAATCCATATTTTGCACGAGCTGTCTCAGTGTTTAGTCTCTTACATTCCCCTGCCTGAGTTTTCTGCCTGTTCCCCGTCTTGTTAATTCTCTTCTTTATTTTCCCATCTGCCCTGATTCATGAAGCACCTCTGAATGCAGCAGAACCTGCCAGGAGGGAGGCAAGGCAGCCCTTAAGAGCAAGGTAAATCTGTGAATGGCTTGGAGTCATAGAATCATGCTGAAAGTTTGGGTTGGAAGGGATTTTTAAAGGTCACCTGAGTCCATCCCCCTGCCATGGGCAGGGACACCTTCCATGAGACCAGGTTGCTCAGAGCCCATCCAACCTGACCTTGAATAGTCCCAGGGATGGGGCAGCCACAGCTTCTCTGGACAAGCTTCTCTCTTCCAGGGCCTCACCACGCTCACTGTAAAACTTTCTTCCTGATATCTATGGGATATATGAAATGAACCCATTTCATCTCAGCTGCAGGATCATGCCTGGAAATCTATGCCTTCTGCAATGGGGGCAGAGACAGGGACAGCTCTTCCAGGCCCACCTCGAGCTCCCCAAACCCTTCAGAGGAACAAGGAAAAGCCCCAAGGAAAAAAGGAGCAAGGAGAAGCCCCTCCCTCCCAAACACGAGAGGCCACTGAACATTTACATTATTTCTTATAACAAGGGAGGGGGGGAATTACAATGGAAACTGAGATACAATTAATTACCTGTTAACTGGAATGAAGGACCTTCTGCTCCCAATATCTAACCCAGTTTAATTATAGGTGTCTGGAGCTGGGGAGCCTGTGTGTGTTCACAGGTGGGGTGGGAGGTGGTAATAGGGACCCCCACACTGTAATCCTGCCTCCAGCCTCTCCCTGTACCTGTTTCTGATATGTGCAGTGAGCATGAAGAAGGGCTTTGGATTACAAAGACAGACCTCCCCCTCACCTTGTAATTACCAAATTAACACATTCTAATGGGTGAAGTACTCCAGCAGCAGACTATGATTAATGCACAAGTCCAATTAGCCGCAGATTCTTTCCCTCTAATTTTAGCCCACTTAAATAGCATGAGACAATCTGTAATGTCTCTGGGGTGAGCCTCCCCTCTACACAAGCTCCCTCCTCTGCCATTTAATGAAATCTCTGGTGTTTAATGCAAGAGGCAGCTCAACTCTGCCACTCTGCTGGAAGCCTTGTATTGGCGCAGCCCCGGCACGGCTGAGGCGCGGGCGGGGGAAGCTGTCTCCTCCCTGAAAGACAAAAAAGAATACCTCGCCTCGAAAACATCACCTGATGGCAGCTTATCTGCTGTCACACCAGGTGGAGAGGCGGGGACAGCTAAAGGGAGACCGAATTTAAGCTCCCTAAGAGTGCTGCTGATGTCCCCAAACCTTACACCCACCGGGAGCCTGGCTGGCGTCTACCCAAATATTTCTGAAAATGACTACTCAGTCACATGAGTTTCCAATCTGGCCCCTATCTAAACACAAGTCCCTCACTCCAACAGCACCACAGATATACCAATTGTTAAAGCTCTCATTTCTTTAACGAAACACTTGGATTCTTTTTGCTGCAGAGAAAAACAAGACAAATTTCACAGAAATGGCCTTTGCCGAGCCCCGTTTTCAGTGTCAGAGAAGTTTCCAGTCAGCACCACAATTATTTCACGGGTTTAATAGAGAAGGAATACAAGGACAGAGGGAGAGAAGGAAAATCAACAAGCTCAAATGATTGTGGGTGGCCTGACTGAGGAAAGAGAAGGAAGGTTTCCAGGAAGGAAAGAGAAAAATGGTTCTTCATGCCAAAGCTGGAGGAAGCTCAACCCAACAGTGGATGGCAAAACAACCATTTTTAGTAAGAGCCTTTGCCAATGAGGAAGCCTCAGGAAGGTGGGAGACTGGTGCACCCCCACCTCGGTATCTGAAGGCAGCCTTTGAGGAGCAGCCACAGAACCCTGGGCAGGAGGCAGGGTGTGCTCCTGGGGGAGCAGTCCAGTGGCTGCTTGGAGAGGATCCCGTGTCCCCCTTGTCCACTCAGGGAAGCACAAATGTCAGCTGCTGCTGAGAACTGAGCAAACTCATACAGAGGGAATGGCTTCACACTGACAGAGAGCAGGGTTAGATGGGATATTAGGAAGAAATTCTTCCCTGTGAGAGTTGGAAGGCCCTGGCACAGGGTGCCCAGAGAGGCTGTGATTGCCCCATCCCTGGAGGTGTCCAGGGCAGCTTGGATGGGGTTTGGAGCACCCTGGGGTAGTGGAAGGTGTCCCTTCCCATGGCAGGGGGTGGAATAGGATAATCCTAAAGGTCCTTTCCAACACAAACCATTCTGGGATTCTCTGAACTGCCTGCTGCTCCTAAAACATTACCTGACAAGGGGGATCTGCAGGGCCTGGGAAAGAGCAGCACCTGGGAAAGGAGCAATGGCACAAACTTTCCAAGCTATTGGCAATATCCCCCCATATGAGAAATATTAAAATATGGGAAATACTCAAGGATTTTCACTCTCCCAAATGGCAAACAGAACAGGTTTCAGCTAGGCTGCTCATTGCTGGTGCTTCCCAGTTTGGTTGGTTTTTTTTTTTTTTTTTCGCAATATTCTCCAACAAAAAAATTTGAGAGGGAACCAACAACAAAAACTTCCCACCAGCCCAGTGGACACTCAGAAATGTGCAGAGCCTCCACACTGGGTTTGTGGATTTCACCCCCTGTGACAGGGAGAGGAGGACACGGCTTCTGCAGAAGGGAAATGCAAGTGACACTTGGCAAGGTCACATAGCAAGGCTGTGTCAGAGAGAATTGCTCCCCCAGCTCCACTCCTGATGCTCCTCTCTCCACCCAGCGTGGGACAAAACTCTCCTGCCGCTATGAACAGACACATCAGTGCCTCCTGCATCAACCTTTTTAATTTTATTAAAACGCAACCTCGTACCTTTATTAATAAAACCCACTAAAGTAGCAGCAGAGGGTTCTATACTAAGGCACTCCCAGCACTGCCCTTTTTGGCCCTCTTTTTCTAAGACATAAAGAAATCTAGTAAAGCTTTCTAAGCAGATGATGTTGTGTACAAAATATTAATGTTGCTTATCCCTAAATTGATATTTCTTTGAAGACTTCTAATAAAGCCCAGTTCCTCCAGAGCCTTAACCATGACAAACGTCAATAAATGTTATGAGTCCCTGAGGCTGAATTTTAAAGGAGCATTAAAGATTAAAGAATGCACAGGTCAATTACTGAAACAAGCAAACGACTTTAGGAGTAATTACATATAATTTTGCCTTGTTTATTTTGCATTAGTTATAAGTGTCCATAATCCTGTGTCCCCCCCCAGGGTCTCTTATGATTTGGGCTGAAAAATTCCTTCATCTCTTGTTTGATTTTAAGCACAGTTGTTGGGGCCAAAAAGTGGTTTTAATTTTTTTTTTTTTTGGTGCCATATATATATGTGTATATACACAAACACACATCTCCTTTGGTATCTCATCTCTCCCGCACACATGTTCCTGCCTGTCCCAAGGCTCCTGTCCCCATGTCCCTGCTGGCACAGCCCATTTGGCTGGAGTAGACCAAGCAGTTCTCCCTTTCAATACCTGCTTAAATGCCTAAAGATAAGAATTGGTGTTTTATAATCTGGATTATTCATCCATGAAAGTATTGGCACCTCCAGGTAAAATGAGTTTGATGAGAAAGGGCTCAGAGCCTGAGCTGCTGCCCCTGGGTGTCCCAGGGTGTCACCAGCTGCTCCCTCCCCTCCTAGCTCTGTGCACACACATCACACTGAAGTTTTAATGCACTGGGAGGCTCCCATGCAAAACCCTCACCTGCCCTTGCTCTAGGGGTTGCCATCATCTCCACTAAACCTTGCCCAGGTACCAGCTGCTGGCCAACCCAAGGCTCCCCCAAACCCCAGAGCAGGGCAGGATGGGCTCTGGGGTGCTGGGAGGGGACCAGCAGGGGATCAGAAATGCTTGACCAGGGCTTTCACCCATTTCATTTCTTCTGTGCTCTCAGATGGCACCAGATTAATAAAGTATTTACATAGCCCTCATGAAGTACATTTGATGTTGGGGGCAGAGTCAGCATCTCTCGTGTGGCTGTTCTGCCTCTAATGTCATTTTATAGTGTGCCTGCCCATAACAAGGGTAATAAAATAAATTTGGGAGGGGAGGAGGAGGTTGAGGAGCACATTATGGAGGAATGTGGCCCTCTGTGCAGCCAGCAGGAAGGGGAAGCTCAGTAATGGACATGTCATAATCTTTCTGTGCCAGTTAATATACGTCCAGCGTTACACTGATGTTTTATTGCACTCCACACATTCAGCAGAAGCCCATTTCTTTTAAGTGATTTTGATAAGCTGATTGATGCAGCCCCTGTTTTTCTCATATGTGTGTGTTTGTAAGAACCCGTCTGCCTGATGCCATGGGCTTCTATCTAATAAAGGACCTATAATGTACTTATTTTCCTCGACCATGACTTTCCTCCACTTTCCCCTGCAATTTACTACTTTAGAGAAATTTAATCTGCTGCTGAAATTTACTGTATTATTAATGGAGAGTCAGTGCACAGCCTCACTGTAATTAAACTATGCACCAAAAAAAAAAAAAAAAAAAAAAGAAAAAAAAAGAAGGAAAAAAATCTCAACCCACCCAGTGTTCAAATGGCATTGAGGGTTTCACTGGAACTATGTACAGCCAAGAAATGCAAAGCCAGGCAGGATATCTTTGCTGGTTATGGAGCTCTCTTGCTGCTTTTTGCAGAGCTGAGATGGGAGGAAGATGGCCAACCTTCCCAGCTTCCAGAGGAGGAGAGGAAACTCCTCATTGCAGGTGTCACCTGTGCAAACTCTGGGCTGAAAGACGGACAGGCTCCCTCCTTTTGGTTAACAAAACACCAGAAGAGCCACAGAAGATCCCCAGGCCACTGCTTGAAGCTCTCTCACTTTAAAGCACTCAGAGGAATCAGGGCAGCACCATTTTTTAATTTTTTTTTTCTCCCTGGGTGTCTCTTTTCATTTGTCAAGCCTCCAGAGCAGGATTAAGCCATAAAGAGAATATTTGGCAGGAGACATGCAGAGGCAAGAGAGGCAGGGACAGCATTTCTTGGGACGAATGGGAATGGCCAGGAATGCAGAAGGAAAACAATGCGATGTTATCTCTGCTCCTTTCACGGCGGGTTTGTTCTCTCCTGGTTTGTTCCCTTGGACTCTGCACTCCAGCCCAACACACCTGTGAAAACACCAGCTGGGCAGTCCAGAGCTCAGATCTGAGCTGTTGGAAAGGGATGAACAAAAGAGAGGAGAGAAAGGAACGCTGGTAATTGCTTTTTATGCAGGGGCTCCTAAGTGCTGACAAAAAGTGCCAGTGTTGCAAACCTGCAAAACACTCGAAATTCCCAGGGAAGAAAAAGTACCTCTGTGTAGTCCTGGTTCCATACCTGAAGTGTTTTGGTTTTCTGAAATTCTTTTTCCAGGGAATTTTCTGTAAACAGGAGACATGTTTTTGTAAATTGTAACTTTGTTATTGATTCCTTTCCCTAGGAGGGACTTCTTCTTGATGTCCCTGTGGTCTGACCAATGTGAGTGAAGAGGTTTGTCTTCGTGTCACCAATCAAATTGGTCTGTGTATAGAATAGTATAAAAGCGAGACACATCCCAAAAATCAAGGAGTCATTTTCAGCCTTCTGAAGTTCAGAGTCTGTGTCGTTGTAGTGTAAAACAGTGTCACCTCTGCCGCCTCATCTTATACAACTTGCTGGGCAATTTACATGTGATGGAACCCAAAAGTTGGAAGGGTAAAAATTTGGGGGTTTTAACAAAACTAGACTCAACTCCTCAGCAAAAGAGCCCCTTAATTTAGGGGCAAAAGAGCATTAATTTTAGGGGCACGTACACATCCATGAATACTGAGAGCATCCCAAAACCCAGTTAAAAACAAGACACAAAGCTCAAGCATGTTTGGCAAGGACAGAATCTCCACTACCTTCAAATGTTCAATGCTAATATTTCGCTGAGAAAATTGTGAAATTCATTATTTCAAAATTACAAAAAGCTGCAATTACAAGTGGTTTCCTCAGTAGAAAATCAGAGTTGCATCCTGAGCAGCAGGATCACCCTCCCTGGGCAAGGATTGGGTTCTGCTGTGTGTCATCGACAGACAGGAGATTTTCAGACATTGGACACCACAGTATTCTGCCTTTTCTTGTTTCCTTTGTTTTCTTTTTTTTTTTTTCCCTCAATGTGTAGAGCAAAGTATTCCCCCCATCCCCAAGTCTCCTGGAAGGTAATTAAACTGTTTTGCCCAAGCTAAAGGAAACCCACACATCTGATGAGAGCTGAAGTAGGGCCTGTACAACTGCAGGCCAAGATTTTGTACTCAAAATTGGGAACTATTGGACAATCTTAATTTTATCTTGTTCTGACCAGCTCTTCCCACAAGAAACTGCTGCATGAGCTGTGCAGGTACTAAGGAAAAGCATTTTGCAGGGTATTTTTTTAGCAGAAAACTCATCAATGTGATGTCCTTGAAAAACATGAAACTATGGAGTGGACATGGAGAGGAGGAACACAAGAAATATCCCAACAGCTGAAAGAGTCTTTGCATCCCTTCCAGAAAGATTTTCAGTTCCCTTTCTGGAAGTAGGTGGAAGCTGGAAGGGCAAATATATAAAATAATAATAATTTTTTAAATCCTCATTTGTCTCCCTTAGGGTTGAAAAGAGAAGTAAAATTGATGACTGAAAGCAGCCTCTTGACTTGGCAGTGCAGCTTCTTATTGGTATTTATTTGCCAGGCTGCAGTCCCCACGTTTCCTTCACTCATTTGGGAAGGTTTTGTACAGTGTATTTGTGAAGGATGATTGACTACAGGGAGTCTTTGTTGTACTATCTGCTGTAATTATTTTAATTCAAACACATTCCCTTATAGGACTGACATCATAAACGCTGTTTTCTATAACAAATAGCTGTCAAGGCTGTCAAGCAGATCTGCTTACTGTTTTATATCATTACGATATTTAATTTCAACTCTGCGTTCTTTGTCAAATGTTCTCAAGATTTCCTTTCCCCAGCAGCAGAGCAGACAGACACCCTCAGTTTCCAGCAGATGATTCTTTAGGGCGAGGTCAGGGAAAGAGGGAGAAGGAATTTGCAGGGATGAGCCCACATCCCAGTGGGAGCTCCAGGCCAGTTTGAACTTCCCACGTTGGTGTACACGGGGTGTTCCCAACCACCACCAGGCTGCTTGGGGTTTTTATGGCATGCTCAGACTCCAACCTTCTCAGCAATAAGATCACGGAGGAGCCTTTCTATTATCAGGTTATAAACAGGCCCAGGAGCTGATGGGAACAGGCAGCACTTCATTCCCAGCTTCTCCCTGCGTTTCTCATTGATCTGACTTCCAGCCTTCCTTGTTAAATGAAAAGCTGTGGCTCAGAAATAAACACTTCATAGCCCTCAAAGGAGAGAGACAGTGGTGTGGAGCAGAGCCACCACCAGAGCCTGGTGTCTTTGGCTTAGAAAAAGTCAGGGGTTTGTGTCTGTTTCTGCTGCATCTGCTCTGCCCTGACCCCCAAATCAGCCTGGCCAGCACCTGCTCTGCCTGAGCCACCTCTGAGCTTGTTCTTGACACAGAACCCGATGAGAAGAGGCACCAAGAGCCCCAAACACCTGGTTTTTATCGTTCTTCATTGAAACGCAAATCATTCTGCAGAATAACAAAGCCGGGAGCTGCTGTGTTCCAGGAGAGGTTTGGAACAGCGTGTCCTCTCCCCCGGGTAGCTCTCTCCATTTATTTGGAAGGCAAAACACACGGAGAGGAGGGGACAGGAGGTGCCAAATGGAAATGCAAGGAGTGCAAAGCAAATCCCCAGTGCTGCAGACAGACACCCAGCCTGTTCTCTGTGGGCTGTGACACCTGACACGGGTGTTACATCCTGGCTGCTCTCCTGGGAAACACACCTGAGCCTTCCAGGGGCTGCTGCCTCGGTGTCTCAGCGCCCTTTGCACCTGCACGAGGGGCACAAACCCCCATCCATCTGCTCACAGCCTTTCAGAGCAAGAGGAGAATCAAGCAAAGAGTTCCTGGCGTGCAGGACCAGCCCAGAGGGAAGGAAGATTGTAGCCCTGGTTCGTGCCTGAGGTGTTTTGGTTTTCTGAAATTCTTTTCCCAGGGAATTTTCTGTAAACAAGAGAAGTGTTTTTGTAAACTGTACTATGTTTACATTTGTCCTGGGTTGTAGTATAGGATGTGCACAACGTATTCTATCACCATCTTCATGAGCTGTGAATCCAGTTGCTGAAGCAGGCAACTGCTTCTCCCAGGCCCCACTCCCTCTTCTGTTAATGTGTCTTCTGTTAATGCCCCATCAAATGCCTGCTGCCTGAGTCCCTCTGGGAGTTATCTCACTTTAATGGGCCATCAAGGACCCCCTGTATGACTCATCATCCCATTGTGAGATGCTCCACCCAGGGGGAGGAGCCAAGCATTCCCACCTGGATATAATCTGGGATTTGGGACAGTACAAGCAGCCCTTACCCACTGGAGTCCCAGAGGACAACAAGAGCTACCAGACCTTTCTACAGGATCACTGCTTCAGGAAGACCCCCTCACCTGGACTGCTTCCATCAGCCTGCTCAGGTTGTATTCTGACACTGTCAGTGGTCTTTTGTTTTGTATTATTTTATTTTATTTTATTTTATTTTATTTTATTTTATTTTATTTTATTTTATTTTATTTTATTTTATTTTACCTTTTTTTCTTTTCTTCTTATTAAATTGTGTTTCTGACTTGGAGCCTCTCACTCGTTTTGCTTTCAAACCACTACAACGTTCTTTCCCTAGGAGGGACTTCTTGATGTCCCTCTGGTCTGATCAATGTGAGTGAAGAGGTTTGTCTTTTTTTCACCAGTCAAATTGGTCTGTGTAGAACAGTGTATAAGGGAGACACATCCCAAAAATAAAGAAGTCATTTTCAGCCTTCTGAAGTCACAGTCTGTGTGGTTGTGGTATAAAACAGTGTCAGAAGATGCCTTCCCTGCCCACAGCAGGCTGCAGACACCAGAGAACTCAAGACTGTCCCAGCTGCTCTCAGGGAAAGGTCCCTGTGTGTCCAGAGGACTCCCAGCTCTCCAAGACAGAAGCCACCTTCATTCTGATTATTCCTGCCACGTGCAGTGCAATGCAATCCTAGTTCTAGGCTATTGGCAGAAATCAGAATTAATGAGAAGTGAGGGGCAGACATGGCTCACCCACACTTTCCACACAAAATTTGACTTCCCCACACAAACACCAGTGCACACAGAGCCACAAACACAAACCCTGCCCCCTCTGAAGGACTCAGCACCAGCACAGCAAAAACATCATTTGCTCAGCTGCTGGGATGTGGGACTGCAGCCTGTTAGGAGCCCTGCACGTGCTCTGCTACTTGGAGCTTATCACTTAATTAAAAATAACACCCAGGTTTGGGGGCCCAGGCCCAGTGATGTTCACTGAGCTGCTCTCCTCTCCCTCCTGCCTCCCTCCAGCCCTCCCTGCCTGCCAGCTGTAGGTGTATAACACTGTAACCTTGCTTTGCAGCACACAAGTGCCATAAACCATCAATAAATTTTACTGACTTTCCCCTGACCTTCACGAGGCCTGGACGAGCCACATCTCCCACCAAAGATGGAGCTGTAAATATTTTATCTGTGCAGTAAACACAGCGCTGACAGCAGCAGCTCACTCATGTCCTGGGGACTGCTCTGTGAGCATCCCTGCTGTGCTGGATGGAGATTTATCTGCTGCTTCAGGAAGAACCTGGGCACAAAGGCACAGCAGCTCACAGAAAGCCATCCTTATCCCCCAGCAGCTTCATGTCACCTGCTGCCTCATTACAGAGCCATTCCCTGGCTCTGTGGGAAAGGCAGGGAGCAGGAGCCAGGCTGGCAGGGAGGCAGAAGTGCTAAATGCTCCTTCAGCAAGACCCTGAGCCAGAAAAACCCTAAAACGTGCTGGAGTTTGACAGCAGGAGATGCCACGGGGTTTATATCACCTGGGGTTTGTTCTTTTGCACACCCTGGTGTTAAGGTTTGAGGGGTGGGGTTCCCGAGATGAAAATGACTTCACATTTCCCCCAGCCATGGAGGTCTCTTAAGAGTTCAGGAGTATTCACATACAGCCAGATTTCTCACTGCTGCAGGCCAGCACAAGCTGACCTATTTCCAGCAGGAGAATGGGCTGTGCTCCCCTGTTTTGGGGGATAACTGCATCCTGGAGGTGCAGCACCTGCAGCCTGCACTGCTGCCATCCACAGCTGCTCCCAGCCTTGTGCTGCTGGGAATCACAGTGATGCTGCAGGACACAATCACTGCCTCAAAACTCTCCCCCAGGACAGCACCTGGGCTCTGGGGTGCTGTTTGATGGGGATCCCCAGCATCAGTAACAGCAAAATGGGATGCTGTGGTCCCAGTACACCCTGAGCTCTTGCAGCTGGTGGTTGCCCTCCAGTAGAAGGTGGCCAAGCTCTACTTAGCCCTGAGGATCCCAGCAGCTGGAGCCACACACCTGCAGTGAGCAGCTCTAGAGGAAACCCTACCTTTCAAGGGATTTTTGTTAAGGAAACAAAAAAAAAGCTCCTTTCTGCCAAGCCCAAGGGGTGTGCAGGGTGAGGAAGAGGAAGGCAGTGAGCCTGTCACCAACCAACTACCCTGCAAGGGTGAAAAGCAACTCACGTGGGACACAATCCATCTCCTTGCACCTTGCTCAGCATTCAAATCTGTCCTAGGAAATGTTCTGTTCTGTCCAATATGGAACAGTCCCAAAGACACGCTCCTTTGAGGCATTCCCACTTCTCTGGGTCCCCAAACAGTAACTGAGCACCACAGTGCCCAGACTACTGAGTTATCCCCTCAAAGCTCCTCAAGATCTTTGTTTTCCCTGGTCACCATGTGCCCTCTGAGCCTGTGGCACACACACCCACCCCGGGCACGCTCATGCCAGCCTGGTCTCGCTGTTATTTTTCAATATTTCTTCAGGCAAACCCCATGTCTGCCAGGCAATCCCCAAGGCTCCAGCCCTTTGTTTTGCAGCACGGGCTGCCAGGAGACAGGCACGTGAAATGCCTGCTGCTATAATTGAGCCAGGAACAGGAGAGTCTCCCCGGGCTCCACTGACAGCCTCAGCCCCAGCTTCCTCAGCTCCATCACTCCTGCTGCTGGCAAGGGCTGGCACTGCTGACACAGCAGGGTAAGGTGGGCTACTGGCCTGGCTCCCACCTCTCCTGGCTGTCCTCAGATATCCTTCCTGATCCTGCTGGCTGCATCTGGTCCTAAACCTTCAGCTTTCTCCCCAGGTGAAACAGCCTGGCTTGCCCTGGCATGGCCCACTGCTTTGGGTCATCCTCATCCCCTCCCTGTGCAAAGGGGGAAGGAAAAGCCCTCCTGCTGAGTGGAATCTCACTGCAGCAGCTTCAGAGGTCAGGGACAGCCCACCCCGTCCTGCAGCAGCTTGTTTTGGGTCATTTTCCCCGTTCAGACCCCCCTGTGAGCACACACAAAGGCACGGTGCTCATACCAAGCCAGGCTGCTCAGTTTGCAAAGGGTTACCTCGAGAGAGTAAAGGGTTCGTTTTGTCTGGCAAAGGCTCCCAAGCACCACCACCCCCCTCCCGATTTATTTCTGCAATTGTAATTAAGGCCCTGACAAAGTGGTTTAGCTGCCTGAGTCTTTTGTTCAATTTATTGATTAGCTATTTCTCAGAAGTTCATTACCATCCAGAGGCTGGGAATTGGGAATTGGGTCTATGTGGTTTTTCAAGGCTTCATCTCTGCTTCAGATGATTAAATGCAGCCACAACACATCCATCCTGCATTGAACAGCTCTGCCCAAGGTCAAACATTCATGCAAAACAGGAGTGCATATCTGCATGTCTAAATATCATCTGCATGAATTTCCAAGTGGATGTTTTTAAAGCCTTCCCAGCAAGTAGGGGGAAAAAAAGTATTTATGGAGGTAAGGCAGGTCGTATCTTAATGCTCTTAATACAATATCCTTTAATTATAAACTAATGTATTAAAAAATATCTCGAGATCAACTCCCTCAAAGGAGGAATGGGGGAGGTGGGAAATTGCTATTGGCACAAATTGGCAGCTCCTGCTCAGGAGCAGAGGGCTGAACGACAGGGTGGACAACCCTGCAAGGCAGAAACACTGAGGAAATCCTGGATACCACCATCCATCTTACACTGGGGGAAACAAAAGGCTCCAGTACACACTGCTGTCCATCAGCAATCTTCATTAAGTTCACTATTTATCACAAGCACAACATTCCACACCCCCCCAACCTGCTGTCTTTCCTTGAGAGATTTTCTAGGCAAATGAGATGCAGCAGGTTTCATCCAGATTTCCATAGAGCATTTGTCATTAGCTAAGCTTGAGGAGACAGGATTTAGTAGAATCTGTGACATGGGTGAAAGTCTCAACAGCAACTGAAGGGCACAGCACGAGGAGGAAGGAAATTATTGATGGAGAAACCAAATAACTCTTCTTATTCAATGTTTTTTAATGTTCTGACCACAGCATAGTTCAAATAAACACACACAAGGAAAGGTGTAGAGGGGCCCAGGGTAGCAGGGAGCTGGGAGGGACACAGGTCACACCAGGACAGCTCAGGACCAGGCTCAGAGCTGGATAAGTGCCCAGGCAGGTGGCCAAGCAGGCCAATGGCACCTTGTGCCAGCCCTCACGTGGCCACAGGAGCAGGGCAGTGACTGTCCCCCCGTGCTGGGTGTGAGGCCACACCTCACACCCTGGGACCCCAGCAAGGACATACAGGGGCTGGAGTGTGTCCAGAGTAGAGAATGGAGCTGGAGAAGGGGCTGGAGTGTAGCCCTGGTTCCGTGCCTGAGGTGTTTTGGTTTTCTGAAATTCTTTTCCCAGGGAATTTTCTGTAAACAGGAGAAATGTTTTTGTAACTGTACCTATGTTATTCATTCCTTTTCCTAGGAGGGACTTCTTCTTGATGTCCCTCTGGTCTGACCAATGTGATTGAAGAGGTTTGCCTTTGTTTCACCAATCAAATTGATCTGTGTAAGATAGTATAAAAAGGAAACACATCCCAAAAATCAAGGAGTCATTTTCAGCCTTCTGAATCTCAGAGTCTGTGTCATTGTAGTGTACAACAGCATCACTGGAACACAAGTTTCAAGATTGTGCTGCCCTTTCCTGAGCCTCCCATCTCCAAGGGACACAATCTCCCTCCTCCTCCTCCTCCTCCAGGCATTTGCTCTTCCAACTCCCAGGGAGACCAGGCACAGAGAGGATGCACTGGGGGTAAACAGGAATTTCTGCTTCTAACTGGGGGTTTCACCACTTGGAAGACCAATATGATGCCTGGAGGCATCAGTTAGCATTTCCAGTAGAGAAAGGTACATCTGACAACTCTCCTCCCTTCTGCCCAAGAAAGTCACTTGAAGAGGCACAGTCTATGAAGGAGGGAGGGAGATTAAAGCAGTTTAAAGTGATGCAGCCATTTAAAGGACAGAAGAAACTGCTAATAAATGTACTGAGGGTGTGAACCTCTGCGTGAGGAGCTAAGGAGCAATGCTGAGGACCATTAGATGGACACTGAGATAATACAGCTCCAGTGCAGAAAATAAATATACGACTGGACCCTGCACATCTCTGCTCTGCAGTGAGAGGGAAGCCCAGCAGCCTCTGCCATTTGGAAATATTAATGAGATATTTTTCTGGAACGTTAGGAAGTTTGAGCTTGGGACACATCTGGGACAAAGTTTTAAACCATGCTGGGTCTGCAGCACCACCCAGCTCTGCAGCACCTGGCACAGGCTCCTTTTCCTCTGTGTTAACAAGGGAGGTTCCTGCTGTAGTGTTCCCTCAATTTCTGCCCTGCCTTCTACAGGCCAGCTCTGGGACTTGAAAATAAAACCAATCCCACTGAAACAAAACAAGCCAACTCAATCACTTGCAGTAAGAGAGAAGAGGAAATAGTAAGATCACTTTAAAAAGTTGCTAAAGAAACAACTTCTCATCTCAGCACTCTGCTCTTTGAAACTTTGCTCTCCCTTTTCCAAGGCTGTCCCAGTGCAAGATTAAAAAAAAAAAATCATTTTCAGCTCAAGGACAGGAGATGAGTAGTTTGATCAGTTCCTTAAAAAAAAAAAAAAAAAGGAAAAAGAAAAAAAAAAGATGTTTTGTTTTCTTCCCTGACAATTGAATTTCTCTAAAATAAATACCATTTCTATTCAGACAAGACCATTTCCTGCTCTCCTTTTGAGTCAGCACCTGTGTGTGTGGCACTGCAATTATTTCCTCAGTGACACACTTGTCACCAGAGTTGCTCTGCTGTGGGTGCCAGCTGGAGCACCAGGGAGCTCAGCAAGCTTTTGTGTAGGGACAAGGTGCTGGTTATGGGTAATGAGTAAGGATAAATAGGGGAGGGGATGATTCTCCCCTCTACCTCCTGCATCCTCCCTTCCGAACATTTTTGTCTCCAATTTTCTCCCCTTGCCTTGGGGTCCCTTTCAAGGGATGTAATTGATATAGTCACTGAAAATAATGGAATTTATAGCCCAGGCTCAACACTATAAATTCAGCTATTACATTCCTGATGGGAAAATGAAGAACAAAATGAATTGAGACAGAATATTTGTCTTAATAATTGTCTCTTTTCTGTGCCGTATGTGTTTAATATGTCTGTGCCTATATATGTGTGAATATATACATGCACACACAGAGAACTGTACGTAGAAAAGAGGGGGTTTTATTTGATTTTTGAGGGCTTTTGGAGTTTTTTAAATGATCAAATGACCACATCAGCACATCCCGTGGCCAGGCAAGCATATTAAGAAGCTGTTTATAACAGAGCAACAAGGTGAATTTGCATCCTGAAGCTCTTTGATGGGGGAAGAGCAGAACTTTGCATAATCCAGACACCAGGGTACCACCCAACTGATCTGCACTGCAAAACCTGCACGGCTTCTTCTTGGGCCTTTTGGCTGTTTTGCAGATTTATTTCACTTTTGGCCAGGAAAGTCAGAGATGAGCCAGCACTTCTCTGCTCAAAGCCATTGCCCTGAGCCTCTGATAAGGTTTCCCAGTGAAACCTTCACTCTTCTCCACTCCTCCCTTCCATCCTGCTCCAACTTAGGAAGTTTTGGGTTGGGTTATCCCAACCTTATCCCATCCCACTGCAGATGCACCACCATCACCACCATCACAAAAAAAAAAAAAAGTGCATGTCCAGGCTGTGATCATTTGTCATTTAGATAGAGTCTATGATATGAACCATGGCAAACACTGTAATGACTAATTTCAAACATTTATTACAACACTTGAGAGACTTGAAAGCTCTCCCTGCTCTTGATTTTAATAAATGCAGTCTTGAAGCAGCCGCTTATCAAAGTGACACAAATTGTGTGGTAAATAGATTATGGCACAGCTGAAATACTGGAAAATGAGATCAGAAATGCTACTATCTCCCATTTAAGGCTTTGTGAGATGCTCCGATCAAGCGGATTCCAGAAGAGTGGCCCGGGCAGAGCTGGTGGAAGTGGGAAGGAGCCAAAATGCCAGGGGATCAATGCAGGGCCAGCCTGCTGCTTATCACCCCTCCATTTGCATATGTACAATTTCCTGCACATTAAGGAGTTTGTACAGCAAAAGGCAAGAGATACCAACAGGCCTTGAAGTCAGCATTTCAGTGCCAAACCAAGATAGAAGAGAGGCTTCATCTGGGAAGGAGTTATCACACCAGCAGCCAGACTTCCTCATGCTGTTCCCTGCTCATTGTCTTCGTGGAATAAACAGAACTCTCATCAGGACTTGCCACGGTACTAAAAAGGGAAATATTTTGACTTGTTGTCAAAATTGCGGCAGATTTTTGCGTGCAGATAAACGAAAAGCTGAGTTAGTGTTTGTTTTCATAAAGTTCTGAGAAGCTGAGATGAGAGCTTTGCTTTTGGAATATGCTTTGACCAAGAAAATTGGTGAAAGTCTGGAAAAGGGTTGTTTTGTTTTAAAGAAAGCATTCTCAAAGGGCACAGAGAAGGGAAGTGTAATTCTGTGACACATTTTTCAACCAGCCACACAGAGACTCTGCAAGGCCAGCTGGTAAAGGAACATAAGCACAAGAGACAGGAAAATTACCTCAGAAATGTAAGAACTTTCTCACCAAAATAGGATTCATTTATAGAATCAGCTGCTGCCAATTGTTTTTAGGGTTCAAAGAGAAGGAAAAAAAAAGCATTGGGTATCTGGCATTATGGGGTTTCTCCTTCAATAGCAAACACCGTGGGTCAGATTATTTTTATATTTAGAGCTGTCTTCTACTGAAGCCACCAAGACAGTTTGCTTGAGAGGGAAATGCACCCAGTTTGAGTGAAATGGGAAGTACCAGACTTTGGGGACTCGGCTCAGCTCAAGATGAATGGCAGAGTTACCCCCAGCAGCACAGACCCTTCATCCCAACCCAAGGCTGTTTTAAGCTATATTTTGAAGATCCCTCTGGTCACTGAGCATTGAATTGGGAGCAGAGCTGGGCACAGAGACACCACTGGCCACCAGCAGTGGCACCTGGGCTCCTGATCCAGTATCTAACTTGGACATTTCAAATCTGATGGAAAGAACACCACCACCTCCCCCAC
Organism: Trochalopteron elliotii; assembly: GCA_024734555.1. Classification (NCBI taxonomy): domain Eukaryota; kingdom Metazoa; phylum Chordata; class Aves; order Passeriformes; family Leiothrichidae; genus Trochalopteron; species Trochalopteron elliotii. The sequence goes on from JANPWX010000075.1 coordinate 429,247, forward strand.
CCCAACGCCACTGTGCTAATTTTGGAGGCTCTTTGCCTAAATCCCCTGGGCAATGCATCTTTGCCTCTTTATGGCTCATTCCTTTGAAAAGATGCTGCCTAAGAATAAGGCTGCAAGTTTTGAATATGCAAAGCAGGAATATTCCCTATCAGATATTCTTTTGCTTTATTCATATGATTGAAACTCCTGCTATGGTTCTTGCAAATCCAAGGAAATGTGTTTACAGTCTCATCTACTGAAAAGAATTGGATTCCCACATTGCAGTTCAGGGGATTTTCTGGGGTTTCTATCAAACACAGCAAGTCTGGCAGCACAAGGCGACTTTAATAAGAGTCTGTATTGCAGTTTCTTATGAGAATACACAATTAAAACCAGAAGAGGAAGAAAACACACATCCTTTCTACCTCCCTTCTGGATTTCAGGAGAAACTCCAGAAATCTGGGGAGCGGGGGAAACAGATTTATCCTAAAACTACCCAAAGTGCTCACCTGTATTTCTTCCATCCTTGATCCTGGGGAACTTCCATCCCCATCCCTGAAACACTGGTTGTGCACACCAAGGGGGAGGAGATGCTGGCAGAGGAGATGGGAGTTCTGCAGCAGCACCACTGCAGCTCCACTGCCACCACTGCTCTGTCACTGCCACCACTGCTCTGTCACTGCCACCACTGCTCTGTCACTGCCACCACTGCTCTGTCACTGCATCACTGTTCTGTCACTGCCACCACTGCTCTGTCACTGCCACCACTGATCTGTCACTGCCACCACTGCTCTGTCACTGCCACCACTGATCTGTCACTGCCACCACTGCTCTGTCACTGCCACCACTGATCTGTCACTGCCACCACTGATCTGTCACTGCCACCACTGATCTGTCACTGCATCACTGCTCTGTCACTGCCACCACTGATCTGTCACTGCATACTGTTCTGTCACTGCCACCACTGTTCTGTCACTGCATACTGTTCTGTCACTGCATCACTGTTCTGTCACTGCCACCACTGCTCTGCCACTGCCATCACTGCTCTGCCACTGCCACCACTGCTCTGCCACTGCCATCACTGCATCCTCACTGCCATCCCTCTTCTGTCACTGCCATCCCTCTACTGTCATCTTCACTGCCACCACTGATCTGTCACTGCCACCACTGCACCCTCACTGCCATCCCTGTTCTGTCACTGCAGCCACGATCGTTGCTCCTACTGAGCCAAAAAGGAAGAGGTGCCACCTCTGGCTCTGCAGGCCCTGTAGATCAGGGTTACAGACACCTTCCTGGGGGACAAAGCAGCTTCCTGAAGCTCACATTCCCCATGCAGAGCCTTTCTCCCCCTGTTGCAGCATGAGCAGGATGTGTTAGAGACTTGATTGGTGCAGGGCACAAGCCATGAGCTTTCTCTAGAACTAAAAGAAGCTGCCTGGCAAAATATGGGCAGCTGGTGACACATCCAGCATGGATGAGGCACGTGTGCCACAGGACAGGGCAGTTTAAAATGCAGTTAGTAGGGTTTAACCAGGGGCAGCCTGATTTTTCCCCTGTGCACAATTCCTTCAGCCAGCAGATGTACTAATTTCTCATTCCTGATGTCCCCAAATGAGATAACACATGCTCAGTGGGGATGGCTTGGAAAAACACAAACCCTAGAACCAAACAGGGACCAGCTTGGCACTATAAACATCCTATGAAGATGCTGAGTTTTGCTTCCAGTTGTCTTAAGCAGAGCAATGGGAGCCCCACAGCCTGCTCCCAGTACAGCTCTGGGGGCTCTTGTTTTCCCCAGCCAGGAACCACCCTGGGCTTTCCAGCCCTGACATCCGTGCTCTGGGTCCCACGGTGTTAGAGGAAGTTTTCATGCTCAGTCAAGGGGAACTCAGGCCCCTCCAGCAGTGACATCCCCCAAACACACCCCAGTACTCTGCCAGTGCTCCTCTATTTCTGCTTTACAGCCTGTAAACACATCTGGGCTGTTTTTGTGACAGAAACCCACAAGCATTGTTGCGTGACAGAGGAGCTGCTCTCACACAAGTGCAACAGCCCCAAATGTACTTTCAGTGGCTTTCATCTCTAAACCTCGAGCTGCCTTTGGGTGGCAGGTGACTGTCACCCCTTTGGAGCAGGGGACTGCAGCAGGGAGAGGAGCACCAGGAAGGGCAGAGCTGGAGCTCACGTTTCCCAGCTCCCCATGCAACCCCCTCCCTTCTGCTTTTCACTTTCTCTCTCCTCAAGCCATAAACAGAAGCAGCATTTTTGACAGGTGTTTCAAGCCCTTGCTGTGTACATTTCTTTTCCCATTTAAGGAGTCGCTGGCAGCAATTCACCCACCTCAGATTCAGATGTGGGGTGAGTTTGTGACCCACTCCCCACTGCCCCTGTGCTGCTGCTGTGCCCAGCCCAGCACTGCCCGTGGCAGGGTGGGCTTTGAGCACAGGCAGCAACCCTGGCAGAAGAAAAGACGTTGGGATAAGGAGAGAAATGCTCACACTGAGATGTAGCCATGGCAACATAGTTGTGCAGAGCAGGAGGCATATCTGCCAAGGCTCAGAGATTTGCCATTTGATCGCATGGATTTCCATGCTCTGGATGTGATCACATCACACAAAATCCAGGTCAGGCTTGATGCCTTGAATAATTCTTTACCCTCAGGGGCACAGAATTGATGTAGGAAGCTGCGTCTCATGGAGGATATGGTAGGATTAAATAGATTATCTTTTTGGCCCCAAAAAAGGTGAGCTGTGCAAATGAAGAGACACCCAGTTCTGCTTTTATTGCCCAGGAGGCAGTGGGGAAGAGGCAGAACCTCAGAGCTGTGCATGGAATCTGTGTTTCCTGGGGACAGAACAAAAGTCTCTAGAAGCAGGGTAAAACCCTTCTAGCTAAAAATCCCATCCCCTCCTCCTCTTCTCAGTGTTATCCTAAGATAGGAGCAAGCATATTTCCCAACTCACAGCAGTCCCAGCACCACCCAGGGTTGCCTCTGAACAGCCCAGCTGGGCTGGGCAGGCATTTGTCACACCAGGGGTTCACACCTTCCCCTGGCCCCAGCCATCAGCAGCACCATGGATGTGATGGGCAGTGCTCATCCAGCAGCAGTCCTGCTTTGGGGAGCCAGCTCCTCTCCCTGCACCCCTCTCCAAGCACAGGCACCAGCAAGGAGCAGAGCCATGAGGTGCCAGAGGAGCCACCTGCACCAGCACGTGTTGGGGGGCAGGAGGAATGTGGGACCCTAAGGAATGAAGGCAAGGAGAAGGAGAGAGACCACAGCGCCTTCAGGGCTTCAGGAGATTTGTGGCACAGCCTGGATTGCAAATATTTTCCCTGGGGTTCTGCCACTGAATCAGAGCTGCAAGACTGGCAAGGGCTGTGTTTGCTCTGATCTGTGCCTGTGTAAATCATGAAAGCCAGGTCTGAAGCACAAGAAAGAAGAGGCAGCTTGAGAGCAAAGAGCACAGAGGAAGATGTGCCAAGAGTCTTGATCCGATCAAGAGCTGCTGCAAACTCCACATTCCTTCTGGGATGGTGAGGAGAGGACATGGGGAAGGAAGAGGCAGAGTTCCCTATCCCACTGCTCCCCCTCCTTTAGGTCATGTCCCACTGCTCAAGCTCCTTTGCTCTGATGCAATGTCCACCACCTGACCTGGGACAGCAGAAGCCACGGCTCCCTGGAGCTGTTTTACCCCAGCTCAGCCATGTGTGCATTCAGATCTTCATATTTTGGGAGGGAGGCAGGAGTCTCATTGGAGTCAGAACTCAGCTGTGTTTTTAAAAAAAGAAAAAAGAAAAAGGAAAAAAAAAAAAAAAAGGAAGAAAAATGAAAGAACCAAAGGTTTATCTCACATTTGGAATCTATTTTTCCCTTTTATACTAGAAAACCTGAAACCCCTAGAAATCTAGATGTTCTTCACCTGGCATCTTTTAAAGAGTGTTCCCTTCCCTCGGTAGCTCGAGGGCTTTAACCTTTTGAAAACAACAGGTTCTGAGACCTTGAAAAGCAAAGCCAGCAAGGCAGAGCTCATCCTCCATTAGAGCAGAAACAGGGAGGGAGGGGGGATTGATCCCAACGATCCGAGTCTTTTGGAGAAGTTTAATTCACTCCCTTGTCAGGTCCTTTCTGTCTTGCCCTCCCAGCTCCCTCTGAAGCCGCCTTCCCATCCCTTGCTTTTCACCTCCGCAGGCTTGAGCATGAGATAAACATGCCCTAATTATTTTCCTCTTGCACAGCTGAGCCCTGCAGCCCTTCATTTCCTTACCTGAATGCTCTCGCTTCGAGTGGGTTATATACGACAAAGCCTCTCAAGTATATTTGTTGTGCAGCAGAACTCGGGTGTCACACAAGCAACTCAAGCCCCTCTTTTTCTCCAGCATGGACTAATAAAGGACATGAATTACTGGGGCCTTCTTACAGTCTGGGAGCCAAAAGACTGAGGGAGGGGAGAAATAAGGTCACAGATCCTCTTGCCTTCAGACAAATAGCACAGACACCGCTCTGGCTGATAGAGATTGGAAATTGCCTTGGTTTTTGTGCTCAGTTTTGCAGAGGGTCATGAAGAGCTCGGTGACATTGCAACTGCCAGAACATAAACAGGATGTGCTCCATCCCAGCAGGCATCTTGTGGTGAGGGTCTGCCGAGGACAGGGAGCAGTGGGAAGGGGCACTGCCCTTCCTGTCCCCAGGGGTGACACTGGGAGAGGCTGCTCTGAGCACAGGGCTGGGCAGTGCAGGGGGTGTTGGAGTTTTGCTGCATTCCCTGCACCATTCTCAGCACACTTTTACTGGGTTCCAAAGGCTCCCATCACAAGTGCTGCCTCCTTGCTCCAGGCACAGACCCCCAGCACAAAGCTCCTCCCCACAGACAGCAGCCTTGGCTTCCACACCCAGTGCAGGGTGGGGAGAGGATGGGGCAGTGAGGGTCAGCAGACACCCAAACCTTGCTTTATGCAACTGAGCTGGAGGAGGAAGAGCCATCACAACATCCACTTGAATACAGGTCTCTGAAATGCTTTTAATGCCATGGAATCCTGGAGTGGTTTGCTTGGGAAGGGACTGTAAAGATCATCTCATTCCACATGGACAGAGGTGCCTTCCACTACCCCAGGCTGCTCCAAGCCCTGTCCAAAGCCAGCCTTGGACACCTCCAGGGCTGGGGCTGCACACCTGTATCAGCACCAGGTACAAAGAAAAAAGGACAGGGCACACTAGTCAGCACAAAGGAACCTTTTTTTCAATCTTTTCTGACCCCCTGTGAGGCAGGGAACTGCCTCACCTGTTTTACACCATGTAGGAACAGGGAAACCTCTCCCAGTGATGCCCCAAGTCCTCTCTTTCCTTGAAGAGTCCTGTGGCAAGGTGACTCCTCCATGAGGTCAAGGAAGACACCCCAAAACACACAGAAGCTGCAAAGCTCCTCCATTAGTGATGCCAATAAAAGCAATATCACTAGAGATGCCATCAACAAACCCTGTGACACAGACCAAGTGACAGAGGCCACTAGGTACCTCAGCCATGTCCCCCAGCAGGGAGCAGTTGGTGTAGAGCTGTGCTGGCAGGATGCCTGGGGGGCCATGGACCCCCCACTGCTGGAAGGAGCTGCTCAGCAGAGTCTGTGGGAGTTTGCTGGCAGCTGGAACAGCCCAGCCTGGCTTTACCCACTCCCCATCCCATAACACAGCAGTGAGGAAAGCTGGCAGCCCCCAGTTCTGCTTCCAGAGCTCACTTTCCACAGCCTGTTTCTCCCAATTCCATGTGGATTTTGCAATGTGGCTTCTAAGATCAAAAAGGTTGGCTGGGCTTTGCCCCAGCCCCCCTCTCTGCTTTGAACTTCTAATTATTTTGCTAATTCTGAGCCTGGTGCTAAGATGCTCTGAGCACACCTAAAACCTTCCCCACAAAATCAAGCTGCAAAACGTCTCCCAGGATCTAATCCTCAGTGAGAAATACTCTAACCTTTCCCAATAACCACTAGCAGAGCTTGTCTAGTCATTTGCAATTAAGCTCCTGAGCTAATGAAGCTGCTTTGAAAAAAAAAAACATAGAGGAAGGAAAAGAAAAAAAACCCAACAACCTCAGGTCAGTCTAATTAAGAAATGTTGTACCTTGCAGTCCCAGTGTATCTTGTGGCACACAGCTGTGCATGCTTTCAGCTTTGACAGCAGAAGAGGTGTGATTATTTATTTATTACATGAATGCAGGGAAGCTTCAGGAGTAGGAGACGCCTGTGCTGTGAGGGAGCTGAAGTAGAGAGAAAAGAAATGACATTCAGCTGGAACCTGTAATTATAACAGGGGATGTTGACCATAGAAAAATGCAATTGTGTAATGAATACTTATGCATTAGCTTTTCTTTGAGATTAAAAGTACACAATCGAATCAAGGCCAAAGTGGAGCTTGCCCTCAAGGAAAGGCAGTTTGGAAGACAAATGTAATTATGCCACTCTCATTTGCAATGCTGCAGAAAGTGGCTGAGGAAACTTCACTAAAAAAAAAAAGTCTTAGGGAAAAAAAAAAACATTTGGAAAGATTTGTGCTCCTGATTTGAGTGTCTCTCTTCCCTCAACAAGAGAAGGGATCTTTTCTGCTGGCTGCACATACACAGGATCCCTCCAGCCAGCATCTGCTCCCAGGGCACGTTACTGATCCTGGATCTGCAAACAACCATCTTCCCTCTGCTTTCCCTGTGACTGAGTAACATTTGCACAGCAAGAACCAGATCTGATCTGCAAGAGCAAAATTTTAATTAAGTGCCTCGCCAGAAAAAAAAGAAAAAAAAAAAAACAAATCTAATTTTAGGAACTGGTCCAACATGCTGCTATTTAATCCTCACCTTCTCCTATCCCTCTGCACTGCATTAGCCCAGAGCCCTCCAGGACTCTGCCCGCACTGCATGACAGGATCCCAAAATTCCCAAGCATCCCTCAAGCCAGTGGTACGTGTCACTGGTGCCTGAAACAGTGATTCTCTGAGCTTGGCTGCTCTCTGCTCAGCAAGAAGGAATGACAAGGTGTTAAGCAGCAGAAGTTGCAGTTAAGCCTATCTTTCTTTTTTAGCCAATTAGATAATTTTTACTATCTGCAGAAGATGCCAGGGTTAGAGGGGAGCTGCCAGCACTGCTCGGGCACAGTTTCATCTTGGTGGGTTTTTAAAATTCTGCTTGTCAGCTGGTGAGAGGAGACACAGCCAAAGTGACCTCACACTGCTGAGAAACCCAGTGAATTGTCTCCATGGCTGAAGGGAGCCTTTGTACAGAGTCCTCCCACCCAAACAGCACCAAAAGACCCTCCAAACCCCCAAAACACACATCCAAAATCAAACGATCCCAGTGAAACCCTCCAATCTTTTCTGGATTGTGCCACAGGTTATTCATGGCCATAGGGAACAGAGGGGCACTGCTGGGCTCACAGCTGCAGCTTTCCATGGGGAAAACCCAGTTTTTTTCCTGGGGAATCCCCAGGTCCTCACCCCAAGGCTGAGTTTGCCAAGCCCCCACTGCCTGGCTGAGCAAGGGCTTCAGCACAGCTCGTGCAGTGCCTGGTTCCAGTGATCCTACCCTCAAAAATGTGCCCTGATGATGCTGTTTAACACCACAACGACACAGACTTCGAGATTCAGAAGGCTGAAAATGACTCCTTGATTTTTGGGATGTGCCTCCCTTATATACTATTTTACACAGATCAGTTTGGTTGGTGAAACAAAGGCAAAACGTGTTCCCTCACATTGGTCAGACCAGAGGGACATCAAGAAGAAGTCCCTCCTAGGGAAAGGAATCAATAACAAAGTTACAGTTACAAAAACATGTCTCTTGTTTACAGAAAATTCCCTGGGAAAAGAATTTCAGAAAACCAAAACACCTCAGGCGTGGAACCAGAACTACACCCTGGGCCAACCCAGCCCTGGGACAACACAGCCCTGGAAAAACAACAGCCCTGGAACAACAGCCCCGAGAGCAGACAGTGCCCTGGACTGACACCATCGAGATGCACTCCAGCAGTGAGGAAAAACCTCTTCTGACAATCACAGTCTTATCTCTGAGCCATCCTACAGCCCGAGAGCTTAGCAAAAACCCCTAAATCAGTGGGGGTGCACAAAGGGGCTCCAGGGGGAGGGAGGGGAGAAGTGACAGGGAGAAGACAGACTCCTCAAACCAGCACACGGGGATTGAGGGATGGAAGGGAGAGTAGCATTTAGACAGAAGAGATGCAGCCAAGTGTGGGAAAAAGGAGGGAAGAGAGGGGGAAATAAAAGATCTCAAGAGCATCCACTTAAGCTTTGAATTGCCTGGCTTTGTCTCTGCTTCACACAATGGAAACTACAGTAGCAACAGACAGATGCTGAGAGCTGGTTTGCTTCTCATCTGCAATTCCAAACACCCTGTCAGGAACAAATATTTGAAAAGACATCTATCCAACCATTAATGTATCTAGTGGGGCAATTTTTTTTCTTTTTTTTTTTTTTTAAGAAAAATAATTCTGCATTCATCACAAAGATGATCACGCAGAGAGATGCCAACAGAAGCACTGGAGGTATAAGCAAAGTTTCAGGTCTTTCTTTAGGACTGAAGACAGCTCACTATTGAGCTGAGAAGGTGCAGCTGGTTAAGTATTTGCAGTACAGGGAAAGGGAAAAAAAAATAATCAGACAGCTGTATTTTTAACTGATCATGTGCTTGCTTCTGTTTCATAAGATTTATTCCCTCATTAATCACTGCCCTCCCTTCATTCATGTTAAATATAAAAATGATTAGGAAAGATCCTCATCATGGTTAAAAAAATAATTAGCTGCTACATCATGTTGCACACATTCAGACAGAAAGGAGTGATTAAATTAGGAATATTAAAACCCCATTAATCTGTGTTCAACTTAAGCTCTGCTTGTTCATCTCACTGTGGCACTTATTATTTCTGACACTGAAAGATATTTGAATTACTAGCTGAAACAAGGTCACTATCAGAAAGATGTCAGGTCAGCAATTAGTCAAAGGTGGGAGAAGCTACCAGAACTGAGCTGTGCTTGACATGCCACAGGCGTGTGGAGTCTCCCCTTTCCCAAGTCCCCTGGATGAGCAGGTCAGCACCAGGACCCCAACAGCTCACAGGTGTGGATCACCCCTCCCAAATCCTCCCTGCAGCCCCCAAGGCTGCCCCAAATCACTGTGTCCCAGACTTTGGGAGGAGTTGTGACAGCTGTTTTACACCACAACGACACAGACTCCGACTTCAGAAGGCTGAAAGTGACTCCTCTATTTTTGGGAAGTGTCTCCCTTTTATAATATTCTATACAGACCAATTTGATTGGTGAAACAAAGGCAAAACCTCTTCAATCACATTGGTCAGACCAGAGAGACATCAACAAGAAGTCCCTCCTAGGAAAAAGAAGGTAAACATAGGTACAGGTACAAAAACACTTCTCTTGTTTACAGAAAATTCCCTGGGAAAAGAATTTTAGAAAACCAAAACATCTCAGGCACGAAACAGGGCTACAGAGTTGGGCAAAGGTTCCACAGCCTGGAACTCCCACCCAGAGCTGTGCAGCTGCCCCGGGCTGGCCAGGGCTGCCCACGGGGAGCCAACCTCACCACAGGGCTTAAGGACAGTGCCAGAGGTAATGCCAGCAGAGCAGAGCTTGGCTCTGACCCAGAGCCCTGATTTCAGCACCACAAACAGCTTTATTCCCACATGTGGTCAGCAGCATCTCTTGGTCACCCAGCACACACCCCAAGGTGTTTTCTCCCTCTCGGGAAGCGAAAACCTCGCTTGTGCTTCAGCCCACAAAGCAAAGCAGCAAGTCCAGCATAAGAAAGATCATGACAGGTGCAACAGAAAAGCCCAGAAAAAATCCTTTTCTCTGGGGGAACGTGTGCAAGCACAGGAGCATTTGATGGCAATGAGACAAGATAGCCAGGGATCCCTGTGTTTCATGGACTTGGGCTTGAAGAGTGGTCTGGAGGGAAGGTACAGCACAGATCTGGCATTCATCACATTGTGATCACCATTTGCCTGTTGCTGTTCAGTTGGGAGCATTGCATGAGCAAAATCCCCCACGGGCAGCTGGCACTGGCCCCAGGCTGAGGGGCTCCAGTGCTCCAGTTTCCCATTCCAAGAGCAAAGAACCATGGACAGGGCAGCCCACATCTACCACACTGCTATGACAGCAAAATAATTGCCAGTTTTACCTTCAACTTCAAGAAATTTTATTTTTTTTCTTTAATAGAACTGCCAGCTAAACTTTGTGGAGTGCCCCAGAATTGTTGTGTAGGAACCTTTAGGCTACAACAGGAGGTCTTTGTTGTTGCTGCAGGCCTGTCACGATCCGCCACTGCAAGCGGGGTTGGTGATGGTTCATTTTAAGGATCTCAGAGTGCAAAAGACACAGCAGGGGACAACTCAGTTTGCTCAATCACAAATGCACCTTTATTTAGTGCCAACAAATGCCATAGTGGGGAGAGAAATTAAGGATAGTAAGAAAGACAGAGAAAGAGGGGAAGGGGATTATAGCTACCAACGTGGAGGGACGAGTCCTCGAGGCTTAGAGATGCCTATAGACGCGGAGTCCTCCAGTGGGGTGATCACGAAAGTGTGCAGGGTCTCCAGAGCTTTTATAGGCTGTCAAGGCAGGAACCAAAGCGAGGGGCACGGAGCCAGAGCAAGAACCACCTGTGTTGAGGTTGGGTGCTCAGGAACAAGCTGCAAACTGTACCTCTGGTACGGACAGACCGGTTCGGACAAGCAGCCTTGGCTCAGTCCACTGTGACCAGTTCCATTGTTCTTGCACCCCGTTCTTATGGAGATGCATACCAGTCCTTCTGAGACTTGGCAAACGTTCCACCTCAACCAGGCCAGGGGCTCCTTTCAGAGTCTGGGGTCTCAGTCCTCAATCATTGGAGACAGTTGTGAGGCATATCACATCCTTGGACAGACTCTGACAAGGCCCTGTTCACCATTTCCAGCCTGCTGGGCAGAACCCTTTGAGATTTGTCCCTGAGAGCCAGGCATTACCTGACACCACACAGATTAGGGAGGATGCAAGCATAGGAGGACAAAAAGAAAGCTGACAAGTCAGTCACATCTTACAGATGAGTTCCTGAGCTGTTTTTTCCAGCCACAGGTGAACTCAGTGCTTGGTGGTTGATACCTTTGATACGTTTGCAATGCTTCTTGCCCTCATTAAGGGGAAAAAAAAAAAAAAAAAAAAAAAGCAGCACACAAGACATTTCCATCCCCAGATCTCCCAAAGCCTTTCCTAAGCACAGTGTTCCAGTATACAAACTATTTACTCTGTACTTCATTCAGCACTGACAAAACCACCTCTGAGCCTCTTTAGAAAGGAAACAGATAATAAATCAGCTAACAAGCCCGTGCTCTAATTGACAACACAGGAAGGAGGGAAAGATGCAGCGTCTCCTCATAACCGCAGGAAGAACTTCAGGAAAGCAGGATATAATTAATCGAGCTGGGATTTCACCAAGATCCCCTGGTCTTATGAAAGATGCCATAAGGCATTTAATGACCACAGGTGAGGAGAATCTTCGGGTTTACATCTCATTTGGAGCTGAGCACACAGAATATAAAGCGAGGCAACGCCACCCCCAAGCCCCGCACGAATTATGCTCTCCACTTTTCCATTTGCCTTTGGACGTCCCACAGAGCTCCCTCCACCAGCTGTGGGAGCTCTTTTTGAATGAGGTGAACAGGACTGCTCGTTGTGACCACTCCAGTGACTGCTCAGGGGAAAAATTAGCTGAATATGGATCTCTCTGCCATCTCGCTGCTACTTCATTTCAGAAAAATGCAGCGGGGATGGAGGGGGGGAAAAAAAAGTCAAAGCAGCAAAAAAAGCCTTTGCTAAAATATTTATTTGCTATCAATGGTTCAGGATGTGTTTTGTTTAGGCAACAGCCAGGACACAGCAGCAAGACACCCTGACTTGACCCACGGAGGGTGGGATTTTCAGCCAGACCAAACAGCAGCTGATTGTTAACCCTGAGGGCAAGCACAGGTTTGCCATTGACTTCTCTAAGGAAAGAACTGAGCCAGCAAAACACTTCCAAACCCCTCCTACAAATAATAGCACTGATAATAACCACGGGGCAACCAAGTGTTCAACAGGCAAGATCTGCTCCTTTTTACTTGGTTTGAAATGACTTTAGAGCTCTCCTACATGAAAAAAACAATCGTACATGACTATTACACACCCACAGCAATCCTTAATCGCCAGCATCAGGGAGCTTTGTTTAAGGAGTGAGGAAAACCATGAGGAAAGCCTGGGAACTCCCACAAAGTCAGTGCCTGGTGGGCTGGGTGGCCAGCAGAAGTGTCTTGGTGACTGAATTTACTGTCCCTACCCTTTGACCAATGAAATCTTGTTGACAGAGCCACAGCTATGCTTAAAAGCTGGAATTATATTAGTATTTTGTCCTCAATGCTGTTTGGAGGTGAGGAAATGGGACAGAGTGACTCTGCAGGGGTCTTCATTCATGTGGGACCTCTGTATTTGGTAATTTGGGTGCAGTGCTGTGTGCACAACATTGATTCTTTGGCATGATTAATTAAAAAAAAAATATCCTGAAGACCAATAACTGGAAAAACTAAGAACACATCCAGAATCAGAAGTCATTTCGGCCACCAAGAATCAGGCAAGCACTCCCCTGCCTCAAGTACTGTGGAATTAAGACACTCATAAATCCTTGCCCAGCAAGCCCTGGAGAAATAAAAGAGGCTTTAAATATAATCTATCCTATCACTTCATAGAGCAAGGGGAGCAGCAGAACAGAGAGTAAGCTGAGAGGAAAGGACAAACATAATTGCTGGAGTCAAACAGAGGAAATTGCAGGTAAATACCAGCTGGATGAAACTCCAAAAACTGCCCCAACACCGGAGGTGGCTCCAGGGTGACTCCACATGGGGTGAGGGAGGCACAGGGGTCAAGCAGGGCTGGAAAAGGCACAGCTAAATGCAGGACAGCTCATTAATCAGAGCTGTGCCATTGAGACTGTGGTGCTGGGTGGGTTTTTATGCAGCTTTGACACTTAAAAATGGTGTGAGGAAATGCAGAGCCTGCCAGCTCTTTGGGCCTCCAGCCAGCACCATGAGTGGCATCTGCAGGAGCTCTTCCAACGTGCTGGCACAACATTTTGCCCCGTGTTTGGCACGTGTGTCCCATGGCAGGGACCTGGAGGAGAGTGGGCTCAAAATGGCAGGGAGGAATTGGGCAGAGCTGGACTAATGAAAGGAAAAATAACTCTAAAAATTTTTTTAAAAATCCACCAACAGCTGCACCAGCTCATCCTTTTGCTTCCCAGCCCAGGTTTGGACCAGCACTGGTGTTTCCCATGGCCTGTGGGCAACACTCACCTTCTCAGCAGCCCAGAGAGGGCATTTCAGGGCAGGGAAGGGCAACCCAAGAACAGCCACATCACAAGAACTTTTTGTTGCCAGGGAAACAGCTCTCCTGGTAAGGGAAGCCTCATTCTGGGGTTATTTTCTGCTCCTCATTGGCTTTGTGTCCCCACAGCCTCAGGTAACTGAATTAGCCCCAGAGCACAAACCAGGGGATAAAAAGCAAAATGCAGCAGAGCCAACACAGAGCCAGCAAGAAGGTGAGGGTGCCCAGCAATGCCAAGGCACCAGGCAGGGATGGGCAAGGTTTTGTCTTTAACACCTGAAGAACTGCCCAACATTGAATGGATCCTCATTAAGGAATAAATAAAACCAGGCTGTGAATGACCAAGCCACCAAGTCCCTACAACCAAATCAGTCTAATGCTTTTCTTCTCTTGGTTTGATAATTGAAACAAAATAAAATATATTAATAATATTAATGATAGAAACAACAATAATAATTGTAATGAAAAGGAGGGGGAGAGGAATAAGACCCAAGAGAAACAAGTGATGCACAACAGAGTTGCTCAACATCCCCTGAATGATGTCCAGCCCATCCCTGAGCTGAAACTGGGAGCTCCCAGCCAACTCCCCCCAGTTCATGCACTGGGCATGACTTTCCATGGCCTGGAATGTCCCTTTGGCCAGTTTGGGTCAATTGTCCTGGCTGTGTCCCTCCCAGCTTTGTGTGCAACTCCTCACTGGCAAAGCACAGGACACTGATAAATTCTTGAATTAGGGTAAGCAATACTGAGCAAGTAGTGTGTTATCAACACTACTCTCATGCTAAATTCAAAACACAGCACTGCACAAGCTAAGAAGAAAATCAACTCTATCCCAGTTGAAACCAGGACAAAACATGATCAAGAAGTGACCCTCAGATAATAAAAAATAAAAATCAAACCACACGATCTGAGAAGGCAAAGGAAACAGGTAAAATTCACCAACATTTTCTGATACATTCCCTGGTGGAGAACATCTCCCAATTACCATGACACACACCAAGAGCAAAGCTAATCCTCCAGGGGATCCCTTCCAAAGCAGCCTCCGTGCTCTGTGCTGCTGGCCTCATTCCCAGCACAGGGACTGAGTGGGGAGAGCACTGAAGTCAGAAACTTTCAGTTTGAGTGATTCTGAAATTGTCAGCCTGGGTGTTGTTTAAACTGCAGTGTCTTTTCATGTCGGTCAAGGTCTGGGGGAATTCCAGAGCATTTCAGCTGAGGCTTCTCTAAGCAAAGAAGAGATGGAAAGTTTTACAAATTCATCTTGCCACTCCTAAACGTGTGGGTAAATGAGCCCAGCATGGTACTTGGCCCATTTCAGACCCAAACCACCCCAACCAGCCCCTGTCCCCTCTGACCCTGCAGGGGGGAGCTGGCTGTGACCCCACACAGCAGCAGGGCTGCAGGCTCCCTGAAGGCTGGCAGAGCTGGGGCTCTGCAAGCAGTGGCACAAAGCTGGGTCACCCACTGTCCCCAGCTGTTTGCAGGTCACCAAATAGCTCCAGTTTCCTTGGAAGGGAAGAGGAGAAGACAGGCAGGGATGCAGGAAGAAATTTGGGGTTTTCTTATTGCCTTTAAGTTATGTAAAATAATTTATTGTGTGTTGATGCTGTTGTGTTACACCACAACGACACAGACTTAGAGATTCAGAAGGCTGAAAATGACTCTTTTATTTTTGGGATGTGTCTCCCTTACATACTATTTTACACAGACCAATTTGATTGGTGAAACAAAGACAAACCTCTTCACTCACATTGGTCAGACCAGAGGGACATCAAGAAGAAGTCCCTCCTAGGGAAAGGAATGAAAACAAAGTACAGTTACAAAAACATTTCTCCTGTTTACAGAAAATTCCTTGGGAAAAGAATTTCAGAAAACCAAAACACTTCAGGCATGGAACCAGGGCTGCAGTGAGTTATTTCAGCACCATCAGTGAAGTGGCTCTGACCACGAGGAGCTGCACCAGAGGGGTTATTGCAGCCATCCTTTCCATTTTGGGGGCATCTCAGGGTTATCAAAGCACCAAAGGTTTGGTGTTTCCATCCCCCAGGCACAGCACAGAGAGCTCACTTCTCTGCAGGAGGGTGACCACATCCTGGCGTGCAGAGCCTGGGCGCCACCAGTGTCACCCAGAGCTGTGACAACAGGAAAGGAGCGTGGGCACCATGCCAAGTCACCCCAGCACCACGGGGTGGGATGGGGCAGGGACAGGATGGAGTGTTAGAACCACAGAATGGGGGCTGGAAGGGACCTTTAAAGCCTTTCCAGTCCAACCCTCTGCCACAGGCAGGGACACCTTCCACTGGACCACATTGCTCCAGAGCCCTGTCCAAGCTGGCCTTGAATGTTTCCAGGGATGGGGCATCCACAGCTCCTCTGGGCACCCTGTGCCAGTGTTTTGAAGAGACTTTTCTGGCTCCTTTCAGCCCCAGCAGTGACAGGCTGAGGCCACTCCTCACCAGCTCCAGCCCTTTGTGCTACCACACAGGAAATTTGTGCTGCTGACGTGGCTCAGGTCCCTCCCTGGGCGCTCACTGGTGACCCAGCAAAGCCCAAACTGTGCAAATATGCCCTGACACGACAGCAAAGTAATTTCTCCTCCCTGATGCATTTTATTACCCAACAGGCAGAAACCCATACTTTTGGAAATTGAATTACAGTTTCTTGAATATTAAGAGCAAAAGTTATTCCCTTCTCTGAGCTGCATTAATAACACCCCCTGGTTTACAGCTGGCAGGGAGGGAACAGACTGAATTTTCTCCTGGTGGCTTCCAGCCCTGGAGATGAGACCCAGAGGGCTGATCTGCCCCTTGAGCTGCTCCAGGAGCATCCAGAGACGAGGCACCTGGCACTGGGAAAGGTTTTTAGAGGCAGGGGAGAAACTGGAGGACAACTTTTGAACCAGTGGCATCATCTCGCTGGCACCCAAAGACTGATCACAACAGCAACTTTTTAAAGAAACAAGTAAACAAAAAGAAAACCCCACTTTATGGTCCCAATATAATTTTGATTTCTGCCAAGGGAAAATGGTCTGCCTTTACTTGTTTGCAGAAACATTTACCACAAAAACAGGTGGAGTAAAAAGGATATTCCTTGCAACAAGGACCAAAAAATCCCCAAACATACAGATATTTAAATGGGGTGTCCTAATCCAAATCACCTCCCAGAATTTCAACTTGATTTCAAGGATCTGTCATCTGGCAGATGGGGACACTCACCATGTCTCGGCAATTTGGGCCTTTGGACAGAGGTATTTATCTCTTTTCCTCTTGATTTTTTAGCCTTTTTTTTTTCCCCAAGACCCAAATTTCTTAAATCATGACTTTTATTAAACCCCAGCATGGTGCGGATCACAGCCATAATTCTTTTTCCCCCACCTTCCCACCACAAATCCATTCAAAGTGAGTGACATTTGCAAAGTGTATTTTCACGGCCCTCCATAATCCCTTCAGAATATTAAGACTGCATTACTTTGTCTTTGGTTACATTAACTTCAATTTTCCTTATGAGTAAGTATTTGGCTAAAAATTAATATAGTGAAGTTGAAAAGAATCTTATGATAGGAAAAAGACTAATTTCATCTCTGGCTGCTCAGATACCAGAGTACACTGGGGTTAATGTAATTAACTTACAATTTTAGCCTAGGTTGTGTACATACACTGAATCTCCCTGCTGGAAACAAGATTAGATTTTATTACACTATATATCCTGGTTATCTTCACCATGCCTCCAATATTACTTCCCTCAATGACTTCAAGGCTCTCTGCTGCAATGAAAATGCAGAACCATCTGGTATTGAGCCCATGCAGTTTATTTAAGGATTTAATTAAATGCTCTAAATGGAGAGCTTCTTTGAATTAACATTTTAAATGTGACTTATTGCAGGTTTAATATTGTCTTAATGCCAACCTGGGAAACTCCATAGCCAAGTTGTTGACGTTTAAATTGAATTCATTTGGGTGGCTCCAGGGGGACTCATTAATTAATCTAAACAACTAATGGGGATTGGTTCTGACTTTTGATGAAGATTATTTACAGAGACAATTTGCAGTGAATAAAGAGTCACAGTAGGCAAATGTTTAATTGAATTTAAAAAAAAAAAAAAAAAAGGACATCTCATTGTGTTCAATATCAAGGATGCATCTTGCTAGCAAGCTTTGAAATACCAAGAAAGGGACGATTGCTTGAAGCTTCCAACTGCACACTAATAACAAAGAATGGGTAATTACATTTGCCTGTGTAATTTGCAGCTCGTGAGAGGACAACAGGTCTGTCTGGCTTGCAGCACACAGAGAAAGACCCTAACAGGAAATATTCTGTTTTACAAAGACCAAGTTGCCCCACTTATTTTTACTCACATACCAGAAAACGACATTTTCCAACCGACCACTGCTGGAAAAACAGAGTCAACTCCTCTCACTTACGTTTGCAATAACCCAGAACAACTGCAATGAGCTCAGCAGAGCTGCTTTAATTTACAACAGCTTAACCTATAACACCCAATCTTCTTTTATTCACTGATTATATCAACTTTGGAATCAGTTATTTGCACCTCCGAGCACACCACGAGCACCAACAGCTCCTTATGTGGTTCTTCTTCAGTCAGCCACAGGACCAAAGCAGTACCTGCTTCCCTGGGTAGCTGCACTCATTAAAGCAAATTCCCCTTAGCGTTTTTATACTCTTGTCATCGTTATCCCAGCTCATCTGGAAGTTTCCAGCAATGCCAGAGGTGACCAGCAAAGCAAAAACCCATGGTGGGTGGAATTCTCTGCCAGGGAAACACTCCTCCTGCCCTGTTACCCCAGCTCCTGAAGGCGCTGTGAAAAAAAAGAGTTCACTTTCCTGGTAAACTTTAAGAAATAGGTTTAATAATAAAAAAATAAGACAATTAGAAAACAAATTAAGCAAAAGGAAGTGTGGCCAGCCAGGTCTTCAACCTGCTATTTCAGAGGCCTTCTTTAAATACCTTTTCTATTGCATCAGTCTTGTTGAATATTCAAACTTTTCTACAAACTAGTTTCCAAACCCTTTGCTTTATCTCTGTCTCCTATTGTCTTTTTATTAAACGTTTTAAATTTTACCAGGAAAGTGAACCTCATTTTTCTCAGTCCATCACTGAACTCTTTCCCCAAGCGCTCTCCCTTTCCCCACCGTTGTGCATGACAGGAGTCCTGCCCCACGCCAGCACTGCCCAGTGGGTTAAACCACTCCTGAAGGCTCTTAGTGGGGTTAAACCAGATAAAACCATGGTGGACCTGCTACACCTTGTTATAAATGCATATTACATAGTTGGCTTTTAGCAAATATTAAAATGAGTACTATAGGTATAATTGTCTTATGTTTTATTGATAGAGTTTAGAAAGGTAATAAATGTATATTTTCTGATTGTACCATAGGGTTAACAGTAAAAAGACTAGGTTTATTTCTCTTTGTAACATCTAAACTGACCAAACCAGAAGGTATGGGGGGGGTGTCCTTGCATTCCTGCATGAAGGCTGCTGACTTTCTGTTTCATATCCAAATGAAGATAACCAGAAACCTCAGGAGAAGAATTTATGAGACCCATGTTACCACGTGGAGTGGAGCCACCCACAGATGGCTCTACCAGACAAAATGATTGGGGGGTATTTGAAAAGGATCAAACCCAAAGAGAATGCTTGAATCATGCATTAGGGTCTATTGAATATGTAACACAGCAATCCTTAAAAATAGAAATCTGAAAGGGTGAAGGTGTGCTGCTGGCTGGCTTTATGCCAAGCACCCTTGACCGAGAAACTTCTGTTTTTCTGTCTCCTAATTGTCTATTTTTATTTTTTATTGAACCTATGAAATTTTCTAAGAGTGTAACTCGTTTTTCACAACCTCATGCCAGGTTTCACCTCAGGAGAGGCAGAGCCCAGGCTGGGCTCACAGTGGGGTTATCCAAGGCAAAACCCATCATTTTCCCCACGTGCCCTGGTCTGTGCTGCCCGAGCCCAGGGCTGATCATTCCCTGACCTCTCCTTGCCACAGCTGCATTTTATTCCCCAATAGTAATAATACCCCAACCTGTCTCGCCTGAATCCAGGAGGTTCCAAACTTCTTTCCGAGGCTGGACACGTTTTGCATGCTAATTTGGGAGGCAATTGAGGGGGAGGGCACATTAAGGAACGGCACTTAGCCATTAAGCCGGGGAGACTAAAGCATCCTGCCCGGCTCAGCACGGCTGGAGACTGTCTAGAGCATCGCCAGCTGCTCTCAGATACCTACAGTGGAGCTCTTTTATGCAAACACCTCCACTAACAGCTTTTGTGGATCTGACAGACAGAGTGGTTAAAAATTAGGCATTCGGTGGGTATCCAGTGGAGAGACATTGTACGGCACATCTGAAGAGGGGAGTCGCACTCGGAAAGGAAATTCTGAATTGTCTGAAGGGGAAGGGCTGCTCCAGGCAGGCGGGATGGATCCCGATGGCAAATCGAGCCGTGCTGTGAGTATCACCCATGTCAGCCCTCCCCATCTTCCCAGGGATCCAGCTCCAGAAATGTGGATTCACAGACAGAAAGCGGTCACATCCCCATCCCCCTCCCCCCCCCCAAAAAAAAGGAACCAAGGCAGGTATTCACTGCAAAAGGGAGAGTGGAGCCAAATGATATTTTCCCCATCAACTCTCAAAATTTCCTACAGAACCTCTCCTGCTTCTTCCTACAGAGCCTCTCCTGCTTCTTTTTTTTTTTTTTTTTTTTTTTTTTTTTTTTTTTTTTTTTTTAAATCACAGACTCGCTCAGGGCTCTCTCAAGGTGGTGTAACTGTTTAACGTATTTTATTTTCCCCAGGATTGCTTGCTCCCAGTGCGAAGAGTGTCAGTTATTTTGGGAAACCTGAAATCAAGTGGGCGAGCGGTGGAATTATTCATGAGGACACCATGAGGAGGGAGGTTACCTCCTTCACCCCGACGGGAGGCTGAGAGCTCAGCCATTGTTCCAGGCTCAGAATGAAAAGGCAAAAGTTTGTGCCCCCTTGAGCCCGGACAAGGCATTAGGAGCTAAAATTATAGGGAAAGGCACAGCTGGGCCATCACTGGAGGAAGGAGGGGAGCTCTGGCAATGCTTGAGGCTCCTTCCAGCCCTGTGCAGCTGAGGCTTGGGTAAAAGTCAGGCACACACCAAAATATCCTTTAGGTCTGAGCACCCATGAGGCCATAAAACTGGGGTTTGCTTACCCTGCAGGGCTGTGTCCTGCTTTAAACACCTGCCCTTCCTTCCCAGAGCAGCCACCCTCCCATTTCACCCCTGGGCATTGAGGTTTTTGCTCATGCTGGTGGGACTAAGCAATACCTGCCTTCTAAAGCTTCACTTAGACGTGATGCTATTTTTCCACTTTCTTTACTTTTCTATTTTCCTACTTTCTCCAGGTCTGCACCTGCCTGTGCAAAAGGCACACCTCACATGTACCCTCATCCATAAACCACGTTTGACACACACAGGACAGGGGCCAAAGCTTCAATGAACAGCTTCTCTTTCCCAGGCCTTCAGGAAAACTGTCCTTGGATGCTGTTTACACCAAAATGACACAGACTCTGAGCTTCAGAAGGCTGAAAATGACTCCTTTATTTTTTGAATGTGTCTCCCTTTTATACTATTCTACACAGACCAGTTTGATTGGTGAAACAAAGACAAACCTCTTCAATCACATTGGTCAGACCAGAGGGACATCAAGAAGAAGTCCCTCATAGGGAAAGGAATGAAAAACAAAGTACAGTTACAAAAACACTTCTCTTGTTTACAGAAAATTCCCTGGGAAAAGAATTTCAGAAAACCAAAACACCTCAGGCATGGAACCAGGGCTACTGTCCTTCAGCAGCACTGACTCACCTCAACTCCTCCAAATTTAATTCAAGAGCCCCATTTCTGCCCTGCAACTCTGCCAGACCAGAGGGTTTGGCTCAGCCCGGGGCAGAAAGGACCATGAAGGCAGGACCAGCTGCCCAGTGGTGGCTGCAGGGGGATCACTGGAGCAAAGGAAACGTTCTCTGAGCAAGGATGGGGGGGGGGGAGGTTGTGTTTTTGTGTCTTGTTGTTTGTTCTGTTTTGTTTTTGAACCAAAATCCTGGAGCTGCCCCTTATTCCAGTAATGATTTCTGATATTCACTGCATTTTTCTTTTGAGCCATCTTGTTGCTGTAGGGAACACCAGATGCT
This sequence comes from Trochalopteron elliotii, assembly GCA_024734555.1. Taxonomy (NCBI): domain Eukaryota; kingdom Metazoa; phylum Chordata; class Aves; order Passeriformes; family Leiothrichidae; genus Trochalopteron; species Trochalopteron elliotii. The sequence continues at coordinate 450,794 of JANPWX010000075.1, forward strand.
CTGGCTGTGCTGCTGTTGCCTAGGGACAGCCTTCAGATATCTTGTTTGATTTTTCTGCCTCATTTATCATCAAATCAAAATCTCTTATCCAAACTTCCACGGACTCCTGTGGGCTTTGGTACCAACAATTAACAGCATCTGCTGAGGGGTAACCACACTGTTCCTGTCCAGGGTGGGAATGGAATAGATGGGATGGAGAACTGACAGATTAGGGACTGACATTTAGATTACTACAAATGGGAAATAATATATATCTGTATTTCATCTTTTATAGCTATAAATCCATCAGACATATACATGCACATAAAAACTCCTTAAAACCCCTGAAACTTCCCCAGGTGATGCTCTGAGATCCCTTGGGAGTGCAGTTTATGTTAACTGGAGGCTGGTCAGACACAAATGCATGGGGTAGAGACAAACTTTGACAGAAGAGGTAAAGGGCCTCCTAGGGAAAAGGGGTTGATTTAAAGCAGCAAACTAAATTTGGAAGGGAGGTGATAGAAACTGGCACATGAAAATGCATTCTCTTTCTTACTCCCATTTACACTCCTCTGTTATAAATAAGGTTATTTTAAGAAAAAGGAAAGTTCAAGTTGTCATGTTTGAAATGTTAGATGGCAAAGCCATCCCCTTTGTCCCTGTTTGGATTAAAATGTGTCTTCCACATCCCACAAGGAATAGAAACAGTAAAACCAGAATGTTTAAACAAATATTTGCAAGAGTTTATTTGTTTTTAAATATTGTCCTGCTCCAGACAGGACCCACAGACCACACAGAGCATCATAAAACACCATTTCTTTTCTCCCTCTCCAAAAAAAGGAGCGGAAATGTGTGTTACCAAAGGAGATTTGGGTGAGTGCAGGAGAACAGGAAAGATTTACACTCCCAGATGCAAAAACCAGCCCATGATACCCGTATCCATTTCCACGTATTGAACCAGAGCTGCACAAAGAGCCTGTCACACAAGGAATGACCTTAAACATGAGTTTCAAATAAAGCTGAAACCTGTTTTGGGCACATGACAAAAACATCACTTGGTCTGGCTGCCTCCAGATCATCCCAGTAATGGCAAAGGCTCGTTTTTGTCAAGGAAACTTTGAAAGCAAAAGACATCAATGCAATCGTTAAGAGAAACTATTTAGTCTTGGAATAAACAAAGCTTGAAGACTGACCTTCTGTCTCTCACCAAGACTTTGACTGTCTTTGGTATTAAATCCACGGGCAGAATCTTCCATGTCCTGGAAAAAAAATATATTAGAAGAGCCTGAATTTGTGCTGTTCCTAAATTTGATACCTGTTTGTGTGCCTGTGTAGTGTAAATATTGTTGGAACAAAGAGGGTTTCAGCTCTGTGCTCAGAGTTTCTGGTAACTCGGGTGGGGGTGAGGCCACAAATGATGAGATAAAAGTTTCCAGTTTCTCAACACTGATATGAATATACAACAAAAGACAGTCAGCATGTTCTTGGGGGACTAAGTGGTTGGAAACACACAGAAAAAGTCTTAAAAAATAGAATAAAATGAAAATATTTTCTTGTCTAAGCTTCCCCTTAAAAAAAAAAAAAGACTGAAAGACTGAAAAATGTGAGGTATCTGCCACTTTCTGCAGCATGCAGGACAATTTTTCCAAAAACTTTTCAAGTTTGACATTTCATCAAAACTGGAGCAGCCATTAACAGCTGAGGATGCTCTGCAGCTCTGCAGCCTCTCTTCACCCCAAAATCTTCCTCCTCACCTCTGTTGTGCCAATATCTCTATTTTAGAGCAGCAAACACAGAGAGAAAGAGCTTTTTTTTCTCCAAATACCCGCTCTGACAGGTAAGAACAGCCTCAAGAGCAAAGCCTGGAGCTGCAGAAAAGTCACACCAGAAAATCCTTGAATTTTTGAGGAATAGGCAGAGGTGACAGTAGTGAGGGTCCAGAAAAGTCCTGGGGAATGGCACTGGCTGTGGCAGCAACAGCTCTGCAAGTGGTTGTTGTGAAAAACAGAACTCATTTTCTTGGTAGATTTTAAGGAATAGGTTTAATAATAATAAAAAATAAGACAATTGGGAAACAGATTAAGCAAAAGGAAGCATGGCTGGCTGGGTGTCTTGGCATTCAGCCAAGTCCACAACCTGCTATTTCAGAGGCTTTCTTTAAATATCCTTTCTATTGCATCAGTCTTGTTGGATATTCTTATTTTTCCATAAAATAGTTTCTATATTCCAGGAAGTGTTTAGCATGGTCCCTCCTTGGGTCTGCCTTTTTAGAGCATGTGTGTTTCTGGGCTGTGTCTTTATTATCACCTCCAGGTTGGCCCTTGGTCCATACTTTCTTCAGATGGGAGATGCTGATAGTTGATATATCAATAGCAGGGTCTTCTTTACATGTTCACTGGATGCCATCTCGACCAGATAGTTTAAGCAACTACTATATCAACTACTACTACTATGCCTAATTTTCTTTACTAACAGCAGAAATAAAAACTTATATCCTTACCACAAAGTTATTAGTCATATAGTACACATCTTGCAAAAAGCCAACTTTATAATATACACTTGTAACAGTTGTCCTGATGGACAGGCAGCGCTGCCAAACCCCGAGTTTTACATTGTTACCTGGAGCATGAATTGATGGCCCTGTTGAGGGCTTCAGGTTGGCAGAGCAGAACGGGGAGAGGTGAATGGGATTGCCAAAGGTACCCAAAAGCTTCTCAGTAAGGCTGAACTCCTAAATTATTGAGGTGCTTTAGAATGATCCCACTTTGCAGAAGTAATTCCGCAAGGTATCGGTATCCTCCCCCTCCACCCCCATCCTCGTGGCAGAATAAACACCCCAAAAAAGGTAAATTGTTGGTAAATTGTTGTGTGACTGCTGGTGCCTGAGGATAACGTCAGGACTTTGCCCAGACTCTCCTCACTTAATTCTTCATTTAGCCTAGGAAAATGTCAACAAGCTGCTCCAGAGAGAGCCCAGCTCCCTCAGAATCTGTGTGATGCTGGCGTTACTTGTTAGACACATTCCTCAGGCAGAGCAAGGGAAGTTGCTGAGAGAACATGAGGTAGGTTTAAAAAAAAAAAAAAAAAAAGCATCAAAAATATTTTTTCTACAGTGTGCACTAATTTTTCTTCACTGAGGCTTTGTTTGGACATCCTGCCCTAGGCACCTGTACATGCTTGGCTTTGCACAGGGGTTTTCCCCTTGATCTCCTGGCAAATAAAGTTTAATACGGTGGAAGATATCTGCTGGCTGTTTGCATTCAGAATACCCAACAGCCAGAGAATTACGGCGTGCCGAGAGAGACGCCTTAAATATCACATTTTGACATCAGCAGTGCAAAAGGCACACCCCACACGTCTGTCAATGAACACAGGGCAGGGGCCAAACCTTCAAGGAACAAATTCTCTTTCCAAGGCTGTCGCCCTGATTGTTCAGCCTTCTGGTGTTTTTACATTCTTGTACTGAAGTTCTCACACTTGTAACAAAAACAAAGGCTGATATTTTGTAAACATGCATTCCTTTCCAGGGGGAAAGACAAACTGATAGACTTTTAAGTTGACCACTGGGGTCAGAGAGGTGTTACTCTCATCCCCTAATCCTTGACCAAATTGCAAAGACTATGTAAATTGACATCCCCAAATAAACTTCCCTTCTTTCTATCTCACATCCTGACAGGTAAGTGTGGTACTTTTTGTGTCCTCTAGTGACACAAGGCCTTTAGGAAAACAGTGCTTCAGCAGCACTGACTCACCTCAACTCTTCTGAATTTGATTTAATTCAAGAGTCATTGACCCCCCGTTTCTGAAAAGCTCTGAAGCAGATGCCAGGAGCATAAAAGCTGGGGCTGGCTCTGCTGTTCCTGAGCCAAAAGTTTGGAAATTGGGCCCAGAAAGTCCCAATCCACTCACATGAGAACTGCTCAGACCAGGTCTGTGATGCTGTTTTACACCACAGTGACACAGATTCCGAACTTCAGAAGGTTGAAAATTACTCCTTTATTTGTGGGATGTGTCTCCCTTTTATACTCTTCTACACAGACCAATTTGATTGGTGAAACAAAGACAAACCTCTTCAATTACATTGGTCACACCAGAGGGACACGAGAAGTCCCTCCTAGGAAAAAGAATGAATAACAAAGTTACAGTTTACAAAAACATCTCTTGTTTACAGAAAATTCTCTGGGAAAAGTTTTTCAGAAAACCAAAACACCTCAGGCATGGAACCAGGGCTACAGGTCTGTGCTAATATTCTTGAGTAACTCAATTGTCACCCACTCCCTTTTCATCCTTCTCCACTGAGCTACCCGGGGTAGGGGATTAAGGGGAGGAGAAGATGCAAAGAGGAAAGTCATCAGCATTTGTTTCTGGAGAAGACAGATGAAAGCTGGGAAGGCAGAATGAGAAAGAAGCAGACACAAAGCATTCCAAGACGAATGCCCATTACCCAGCACAATGTGCTGCTACTTTCTTAGCAACACGCGTCACTTGAATTAATTTTCCGAAAGAAAACAGACTGTCTCAACAGCAGCCTGATGGTCTCAGCAATTCGCTTTACAATTACTCACTAAACTACCTTGATTTAATTATTCAAGAAGAATCTCACTGCCACTGATAACTACTTAATTAAAAACACAACTTTAGAGCAATAAGAGAGTCACATTATATTGCATTTGAAATAGATTTCTTGCTGTAAACATGCGCAGTTCATTTTAACTGGCTTAATGTGCCAATATATTTGGAGTCTCAAGGATTTTAAGAATGGCTCAAGCACCAGTCATCATCCAGGGGCTGCAAACAACACTCATGAGCTTGTTCTTGCTTGGAGCAATTCCACTCAGATCAAATTAAGAAAAGCAGCACTGCGACAGAGACGGTGCAGAGCATAAAACTTGATGCTCAGAAAAGTCAGAAGCTGAGAAATGAGGACAAATTCTTATCCTGCTCCACTGTTTCTGTTGGAAATTATACAGCTTCTGATTATTATTTTTTTAACTAATTTTAGTCAGGGGTCTTGCTCTCCTTCGCCCAGGGGGAAGGGAATGGAGATTTCTTTTAAAAAGACTGTTCCCTGGATGAGGCCTGATGAGTTTAATATCTGTGGACTGGGGGTAGCACAGAAGATTCACAGGACATGAGAGACCATTAACGAGCATCAGCGCCCAAAGATCCCCCCTGGTGGGTCAGAGACACCTGGGCTGGGGAAAGATCGATAAGAGAATCAAGAATTAAGGACCTAATTAGCATCGAAGGCGAAGGGATCAATGACCAATAGGCAAACCAAATACTGAGAATTGTGTAACTTGGGAGCAATGAACATTGAACCAACGAATTCCTCTGGCTTTTGTCTGTAAGAGTATGTGATAAAGAACCAGGTGTGATGGGATGATTTTCTCTGCACAGCCTGGGCTATATGTGGATAAATTCATTTCTGTTGCACGTCCTGACCAGAACAACATCCTGGCCAGAATAAAGTAATGCCTTAATTCTCTAACACTAAAAAAATGTTGCTCTGGAGAGTTTTTGTTTTTCCACGATGATTCGGTGACGTTCCCCTCTGTGCTCTCCTGGCCTCTTAGTGCTGCCAGAGCTCCACAGGTGAAGGTGCAAAACCAGAGAAGGACCTGCCCTGCTCCTAGCTGGGGCAAATGTTGGTGATTTGACCCTGTCCCCCACTCTGCGACCTCACCCTGGGAGTCCCCAGGGTCTTCTCCAACAGCCTGGGTGCATGGAAGGGACATCCAGCCTTTCCTATGTCAGCTGGTGAGAGCAGCTCACATCCTCCAGAATGGACATCTCTGACTGAGGGCAACTGCCTGAAGGCAATTCCCATTTTTTGTGAATTTAGCATTTTAATGGGTCTCAAGTACAGGTATCATTAGGTGCTTGAAAGAGTCAAGAGCAGTCTTTGAAAATTTGGTGCTTTTTAACCTGTGACAGAAAGGGGTGGTGAATTAACTGGCTCCATTTCCATTGGGGTAGAGATGGATAAAGCTTTGGGGGAAGGAGCTGTTGGCTGCCTGTGACCAGAGGGACTAGGGGCAAGCAGGGGTGTCTGCAGACACCGGCCTGACTCGTGAGGAACTTCCTGAGGCCACTGGCTGGGTTTAGGCTGTGCCAAGTGATGTAGGAAAACCTCCCAAAACACCAGCATTCTACCTCCTATTTAGTTATTTAAAACCTCTCTCCTTCCCCCTAACTAAGAGGCAAGCAACTCCTTTGGTTTTAATGCATTTTCAGTGCAGCTGAAACTATAGATGTATTTATATATGAAAAAAATTAAATGACTGCCTTCTTGAATATTATCTTCCCGTTTATTGTGTGCCCTCTCTCCCCTTCTCTTCCCAGAGAGACCAACCATCACATGAAAATGCTTTTCATCATCTGCAAAATTTGATGCCCAAAATAGCCCCATGGTTGCCCTAGCAACAAGCATTTATTCCCCCTCCCCCCAGCATCTCCCCCTTTGCATATTGCTGCATATTTCTATCATCTCTTTCCAGGCACAGTTCATAAACACGGCTGCATAATAAAGAATGTTATCACCAATGACTTACAGCCCAGCTGCTGCAAATAAGATATGAAGTGGCAGGGAAATACAATTTCATGCAGCTAGGACAACAGATTGATTGGGTGCCCTTCAAATTTGATGCCACTTCTTTAAGTCTGTCCAAATTCAAAAAAAAAAACAGGAAAAAAAAGTTAGTTTCCCCACCTCCCCATCTTTCCATGGTAGCAACAGACAATAAAAGTGGGAGATAATTCACTAGGACACTCATTATGTCTGCAGCAACCTTGCCCTGAGAGATTGACAGTTTAAAGACATGTGCTTCTTTTCCCTGCCACCTCCTCTGCTTTTCCCCCAGCTGCCCTTCATCAAAAGTCTCATTCCTCCAGTTTGGTTGCCTGTTTAATTCAATTATCTTCCCTTTCAAATTATTATTTCTGTTCAGATTACGAGCCAGAAGGTTGTTACTGATAGAGACAAGCAGCCCCCTTAATTTCATTACCATCATCTCCAAAACTTTGTCCTTGTTTTTATTTAGTTTTGGTAGCACGAGAGGAAAAGCCTCTGTCCCGCAGCAATCCCATCAAAGAGCCCCCCATCAAGGACAAAAAGAGGTGGGCTTGTAAATCCTTCCTCACTGCTGTCAGCTCTGATGGGTTCACTTTCAAGGCACTGGAGATCTGCTTTGGAGGCTGATGTGGATGTGCAGGGAGCAGGTTGTGATCTCCTGGTGCCAACGTGTGACACAGCAGGGAGAGGACCTGCACAGCTGATGGACCTGTGTGCTGCTGCTCACAGGAGAGAGAACACCTCTGGGTGCTGACAGCTCCCCATGAAGGGTTTGTCTCCCTCATTCACCTCTCCTTTCTGTCCCCTGATTCCTCTCCCCTTTACTAACAGAGTTTCATGGAATTCTTCTTCACTCTTGAGTGTGAAGATTGTGGTGACTGAGCTATTGCTCCTTCCTTCCTTCCTTCCTTCCTTCCTTCCTTCCTTCCTTCCTTCCTTCCTTCCTTCCTTCCTTCCTATGATTGAGAGTACCTGTTTCAG
>JANPWX010000075.1:458704-511272 GCA_024734555.1 Trochalopteron elliotii
GGGGTCATTCTTTAGCAAGGACCTTGGTACTGATCCCAAACACTGCAATTGCAGGGAGAAGAGCAAGGCTCAAGGTGTTCCATGGGTTCATAGAGACCTCTCTGCTTGGAAATGTGCAGTGAAAGAAAATCTGGTTTGTTCCCATCTAGCAAAGAAGAGAGAGAGCCCCATCATTCGTGTTGTGCAGCCTCTGGCTCACAATTATCTCTAGGATTAGTTAACGCTAATCAATCTCCATCAGTCAAATAAACCACAGAGGAGGAAACTGCTCCTTGCAGGAGCCGTTCTCTTAGTGCTCAACAGCAGCACCAACTGCTCCCAAACCCTCCCTGAGAGCCCTGCAGTGACTCACGTGCATGTGGGGACAACACAAAGAGCATTTCTCACTGCCAGGCTGACTTGCAAGCAGCTCTCCTGCGCACGGAGATACAGAGATGCTCCTTCATCTTTTCATGGATTTTTTTTTTCTCCCCCACAGAAAGGGTGGTAACACATTAGAACGGGCTGAGCAGGGAAGCAGTGGAGTCACCTTCCTTGGAAGTGTTCAAAACCCACATGGGTGTGTCCCTTGAGGCCACGGTTTAGTGGTGAACTCGGTGGTGGCACGGGGCTGGCAGCTGGACTGGATGGTTTTAAAGGTCTTGTTCAGCTTTAATGATTCCCTGACTCTCTGCCTGTATCCAGTGCAGGATCCCATTGCCTCTCAGCTCCCCCACTCCCATCAGGACATGGCACTAATGAGTCTAGAACAAGGTTTCAAGCACAAACAGCTCTGATTTGTGCAGTGAACTGGATCTGAATCCTGGCAGCTTGCACTCACTGGCCCTTAGGATGTTGTGATGCTTAAATGCATAGGACATTTGCCAGCTCTTCAGATGGAAAGCATGAAAGCAGCTCAGAACAGGATTATTACTATTATTAAAATGAGAGATGAGGTTTTATACCCAAAACTGCAGATCAGGAAAGTTAAAACCATTTTCCATCTTGAAACATGTTCAACCTTTGAGGAGTGAAGTCAGCATTAAAGCAGCATTCATGGGTCACACAGGAGTGTGCTCAGAAATGGCACTGGAAGAGCACAGCAAAGTTGGTGCATTTTTGTATCTTTTAAAGCAGAGATGAAGAAAAGCAAAAAATGTGTAATACGAGAAGAAAAGATTTTTACAGACTAATTTCTGCTACCTCGTTTGAGGCATGAGCAGTTCTTTAATCTAAGAAGGGTCATTTCTGTGTCATTTTTCTGCCCTAAGTGGAGACCAAGTTCAAGAGAGCTGTTTCTTTTAATTTCCTTTGGATACAAGTACTCAGATCCAGATGCCCATTTATCTTTCCTGACTCAAGTAAATAAATTGAAAAAAAAAAAAAAACAAACAACTTAGTGTGTCCTATAAATACCCCATAACACAGCGAGATCCAACATCACTTTTTTTTTTTTTTTTTAACACCTAAAACCTTAAACCCTTCTGACACCATAAAACACCGGCATCCCCCCATCCCGTGACTGTTTCCCATAATCTAGGGGAACATTAAAGAGAGAAAAATCACGCTGAAAAAAATGACATCTTATCTATTTCCTCCCTTCCTGCCGCCACTCGGCGCTTTCGCCGTGGCAGGTCCGACACCTGCTCCCCACATCACGGTCTGAGGAGGTGATAAATGCTCCTCGGCGGTGATTACGAGCGGCCGCATTCACCGGGTGTCAATCGAGAACAGGCATCTCCGCTCAGTTGCCATTCTTTGTCCTGCCAACAAGCCCTAAAAGCAGGGGAGAAAGGCAAAAAAAAAAAAAAATAATAATAAAAAAAACGGACTGACAATTTTTCTCTCACTGCCGGGATGTGGCACAATCCCCGGGGTCGGAGCACGGATGCTGCAACCAGCACCAGGGTCCAACTGATGCCTTGGGCAGGCTGAGCTGGAACAGAGACTGGACAGAGCCAGAGAGTGAAGTAGATATTTACTGAAAGGCCTTTAGGGGTACACTTTGGGCAGGACAAGAGCCTGGCCAGGGCTACACCCAAGGTGGACCCAAAATGGTCACAAAATGGACAAATGGTCACCAAGTCTCACACTTTGATAAGTTTTGGTCCATTTGCATATTGGGCTTTAATTGTCCAATTACACCTTCAGGTTGTGAGGGCCCATCCTTCTTGTTCCTCCCCTCAGCCCACCCTTGTTTGTGCTTTTGGGCCTGAAAGTTGTCCTTGGTGTGCAGCAGGAAAAGGATTTGTTTTGTGTCCCTGCTCTGTGCAGAGCTGAGTGACACTGAATGTGAGCTCAGAACTGCACCCCTGGGCAGCACAGAACCTGAAATACAGGAAAGATAAAACTTAAGGCATCACTACAAATTTTTTAATTTGCATGAGATTGGATCTCCTGGATTTGGTCATGACCAAATGGATACATTTACCCTGGCAGGAGCCAAATTGCAACCCAACCTGGCAGAGCCCAGTTTAATTGTTGCTGCATGAGTGAGGGGTGGGCCCCTGATTGTTGACCTCTCCCACCTCGGGACTGCATCACATCCTCATTGAGGCAGTCCTTAGGCCACCCCAGCAGGGTGAAGAGCCTCGTTTGGTTTTTCCCTGTCCCATCACAGCAGGTTTCCAAAGGAGTGGCTGCAGCAAGTGCATTGAACATCCCCCCCAGAGCAGGTGCAGCTCTGCCAGTCTGCACATTCCAGCCTTGCCACAAGCCTTCATCCTTTCTTTTGGGATTGCTTTTGCTGCTTGGATCTGTCAGTGGCTGTTGAAACTTGTGCTACACCTCATGGGCACATCCCTGTGCTAAAAACACACCTGAAGGTACCTGGAGAACCTCAACACTGAAAAATGCAGGAACTCCAGAGTGCTGATGGCCACCCCTGTCCACAACCACCCCTCTGCCCTCCAAGCTAAAGATGGACACTGGCATCTCCACTTGGATTTGCTTTGGGCAGTCAAGAGTGGCATCACATCCCTGAGCACAGGCTGAGTGGAACAACAAGCCTCCAGCACATCCTTTTTGGATTTGAACCACTGAAGTGGGAGTGATGCCCCCAGCACAGCATCTGCTGGTCCCCCAGGTCACTCCATCACTTCCCAGGTGGGGAGGACACATCCCAGGAACCAGCTTTCCAGTTGTCAATTATGCTGTGGTTCCGCGGTGCAATTATTCATAAATATTTATACACACACTCTCTCCCTTTGTTCTGCTTTTGTGTGGCATTGAGGGGAATTTTGGCTCTGCTCTCTCTCCCTCACCTGGATTTGCTCTGCCCTTTCTGTTGGATACAAGGGATTTGATTGAATTAACTTAATTGGCAAATGTATTGTTCAGACAGCTGTGACAGAAACGACTTTGTGCATTAGTCAGGAGGTTAAGTGGCTCATGGCAGCTCCCAACACCTTTCTTTGCTTTCACCCCCCCTGTACCAACTCTGAGTTACTTTTTGTGTTTGGGAGCAGTTTTTTGAGGGGTTTGGAAGCAGTTTTAAGGGGCAGACAGATCTGCTGTGTTGTACATCATACTTGGGTGCTGAGAGCTGCCAAAACCTCTGGTTCCTCACCTTGCCCCAGCCATTGGCCACATCAGCTGCTTTGGGAATTGTGCCTACATGGCTTTCTTGTTGAAAAGAGGAAAACTACATGTCTGGAAAAGGCACCTGCAAGTCAACATTTCTGCCTGGTCTTTATCCCACATGTTGTGGCTGGACTTGGAGTGTCTTGCAGACCTCAAAGCCTCGCAGGAAGGCTGTGAGTGCCCATGTCCTGCTCTGCTGAGGCTCTGCAGGGCTGGAACCTTCACCCCTCACCTCACTCCTGCAGCCCAGGTTTCTCCCATGAAACTTGAGGTGGCTGTGACCCAGATCCCTCCATGGGAAATAGAGCAAGGACCATCTCCAGATGGACATGCAGCTCTCCAGACAGACATCCAGGTCTTCACGCAGGAGGAACTGTTCTTCCTCTCTCCCCTCTGACTCTCCAGTACCTGAGATGATGAGGTTCTCCACTTCAGTACCTCAGCTAAGAGCCTAAAAAATGGGCCAGTTTTCAGCAGCCCTCTTCCCTCACCCGTGAACTGTAGCCTGCTTTTTATTGCATTGTGCACAAACTACACAACGTTACAGCTTGGAAGCGAATTGTTTGCAGATCTTCCATGAAAGTGTTCACATTTTGGTATCCTTTGAACTACTGCAGCCAGAAGAAAAGCCAAGGAGAGGCAGGTCAGCAGCAGAGGGAAGCAGGAGAACCTGATTGCTGGGGGTGCTGTGGGACAAGTCAGGGCACAAAATGGGAGAGACATTTCACCCTTGTTCTCGTGGGCTGCAGCACTGGAGGTGAGCCAGACCCTGCAGTCCCACACTGCTGTGATTGCTCAGAAGCCACTGCCACAGCCATGGCAAACAGGCTGTCACCTTGTGGCCCTGACAGCAGTGGGGGCCGTGCCACAGAGGTGATGGACACTGCCAGCACGTGTGTAAGGCAAACAGCCCTTTGGGATATCACTGTGCAACAGCTCAGGGTTCAAGTGTCTCCCCTGCTCACAGCCCCCAGGGCTCCAACACTCTCTAGAGCCCAGCACCTGATGGAGAACCAGGAGTCTCCAGTTTGTGACCCCACACAAAGCTGACAGATTCAATGACTGAAGCCACACAGATGTGCAGTGACTTGGAGGGTGCAAAGAGAGACAGCAGCAATAATCCTGATGTCACCTGAGAAGTGGCTCTGCCGCAGCTGTCACTGTCACTGCCAACACTCAGATGGGACTAAATCCCCTCTCCTGCATGGAGGAGGTCACCTCTGAATGATTGGCAAGGAAAGGTGTGGGAGAAGCTCCTATTTAAGCAGTTCTCTGCACCCTGATCATCCTCTGGCCAGGCCCTGGTTCATCACCCAGAGGGGCAGGACAGCCCTTCCCCAGTACCACGGGCAGTTGAAAAACACATTTAAAGCTTACAGGCAGAGAGAGAACAGGAAATTTTCATAACCATTTTGATTCCTGCTAACTGAAGCCAGTGTAAATCTCTGTTTTTTATGAATCTCACTTACATTTCGTGCCTGACTTGTGCATAAAACTTCCCCAGATTTATACAAGCCAACTCCATAAGTCATCCCCTTCCCAATCGGGCCCTATATCTTGATGACCTTTTAGAAACCAATGACTGCTTTCCTGTTGTTATCCATAATTGGAAAAGCACTAGAGATAAGAAAATTTATGGCCATGAGTGATCTACCTGCAAGAGACAATAAAGAACCCTGGGCGGTGAAAGAAGGGGAAGGAAAAACCCCACACACGGCGCGGTGCAGGCGTGGGGAATGCTCAGATGCACACACAGCTCTGGTTTAACTCTCCCTGTTTTCACTCAATCTCTCTCCTTGAGCCCTCAATTCCCCTGACCTTGCAGCTTTCACCCTACAGGATGGATGCACCCCAGCATTTCAGTTTTCTTGAAGTTTACTTGCAAATCTTTTGGTTTAAGGTGAATGAAGCACCATAGAGGAGCGGGTTCACTCCTCAGGTGGATAATCTTATCCACACAATCCCATCCCTCCAGGAAAGCAAGCCAGGAGTGCAGTGTTCACACTGTTAGGGGTGTAACACACAGGGGGTGGGCAGGACAGCCCTACACATCACTTTGGGGTTGATCCCAGAGACATGAATCACCTCACCACCATCCACAGCAATCCCTGCCATCAGGAATCATTCCACACCTGCACCACTGAACTGCTCCTGGGCATCAAAAGCCCCATTCCCAGAGTGGATTTTGGTTTGTTTTGAAACAAAGGCAGGGCTCCACTTGCTGCCACATCCCTTCTCTGCCACTGCACAAACAGATTGGGGTGTAGCACTGCTAGGTGTAAGAAGTGAGAGCTGTCTGTGAGGCACAGGTCCTAATCTTGGTTGTTCCCAAGAAATCCAGGACATGCCAAGACTCAAGAAAGGAAATGTTTCCAGTCATATCTACTTTTCAGTCAGAGTAACCCAGGTGACCTTCTTATCTCTAAGAGGTGCTGAAATCAAACAGAGCATTTTGTAGTCCAAGGGTGAGAAAGCAGCCACCAGCGGTACTGAAAGGGCTGAGCGTGGAGGGGAAGTCCAAGGTCTGCAAAGCAGTGGGATGGACATCTGCAAACAGGCAAATAATTCATCCATCCTTACTCTAAAAATTGCCTTCAGCTCTCCTGCAAGAGCTGGAGACTCCTACAGGAGGCAGCCAGGATTCAGGGGCACTGCAGGGGGAAAAGCCCCCTTATTCCTGGATCAGCTGTAGCACACATCCAGGCAGCCTTGAGGAAATCATCCAGCCCTTGCTGTTCTCCACATCTTCTACTGAAAAGTGCTGATAAAGGGGCAATGCTCAGTCCCTATCACGACAGCATTTACAGGTTGACAGTTGCTAAAGCAGTTTAAAAAGTGGCTTTCCAAAGCTCTGCTGTCACTTGAGACACACAGATACAATGACCTGCACCCACTCTGATTGCTGTACAAGTGTTTGTGCTGCCCCTACTTAAAATGGATGCTGGCCACAGCTCAGCTTTCTTATTTGCAGTCAGGAGGATTACACAGAACTATCTGTAATAATTAACTCCCGAGAGAGAAGTTAAAGAGAAAACAGTAAGAACAAGCAGCTCAGAACCAGAAAAAAACCCCCAACAAAACAACAGATGACAAATTCCTGGCCAGGGCTGGGATGAGAACAGGCAAACAGAAAGGAGGAGTGGTTGTCATTGAGGACACCCCGGCAGGTCTCCCCTACCAGCCCTTGCACATAAAGATCTCTGCAGCTCCATTGAAGGTCACCAGATCTGTGCAGCCCAAGGCTCCTCCAGTTTGCAGCTTTTGAACTGGCTCCCAGTGAGCTCTGCCCCTTTTTTGGTGTTTTTAGGGGAGGTATGAGGTGGCAGCAACTCAGGCTGAACATCCCTCTCATGCTGTGGTCTCCTCCAGCTGCTCTCCTCCAGCTCTGCTGAATTCAGTCTGTGCCGAGGACATCTGTATTTTTGGATTATTCATTATGAATTGATTAGTTCATCCCACAGTCACCCTGATCATATTCCTCCTATGTACTAACATCTCAATGAATGAGCAGTCAAGTAGAAAATGAATGCATTAGTGCCTGATTGTATTACTAAGCTCTTGTATATGCTAACGAATGCAGCAGGGTTTAATTCAGCCCAATAACAAACAGGTAGTTGCAGAGTTAAGCTGCACAAGTGTCCAAATAAGAGAAAAACATCAAAAAACCCACCCCTCTTAATATCTTTTGTGTTTAACATTCAAATTAGCTTTGGACACGAGTGCTTGTTTGTGGAGAATTCTTTTGTCTGGGTATAGAGACATTTTCCTGCTAGGATTTTCACAGTCATGACACTGAATCAGCCACTTTCCTCCCTGGCAGGGTAGAATTGATTACAAACCACCTAGTTAATTAAAAAAACCAGCTTGCATTCAGACCTGCTTTTTAGCAGAAACTAAGCTCAGAAAATTATTTTTTTGTAAGTCCACTGGAATTGCTATTTGCAGTAAAATATGCCAGATGAAGTTCTCTGCTGGGAACCGAGAAATGAAACTTTTTTCCCTTCCTTTTATTTTTGTTTTTCATCATACTCTGTATGAGATAATTTCCTATTTCTACCCACAGCAGCTACAATTGTACATACAGAAAAGAAAGGCTCAGAGAAAGCACAAAAGGAACAGGTACATTTTCTGAGCAGGTTGGCCAGGCAGGAACTTTGTCCTTGTCCATTGACTTACTGCATGATGCAGAGAATAGCAACTCTCTGGATCACAATCTGTTCATCAAAACTTTATGAGTAATAGATGAAAAAGTCTGGAAAATTTCCACACAGGCTCAGGTTTGGCTGCCTTTTTCAGAGCAACCAGCACAGCTGCAGACATGCAGAGCCCTGCAGTCCAAGCACACCCATTGCTGTGGCTTTTGGGAGGGCACAGAGCACACAGATCTACTCGTGCTCCCCAAATCTACAAGGGCATTTACTCAGGGAGCTTTCCATAAGGATTTAGACAGGCTCAGATGGTTCAAACAACCAGCATCCTAAGAGGTCCACATTATCCCTTCTACCAGCTGGTTACCATTAAAATGGAACAGGGACAGTAATGAAAAAAAAAAAAATCCTCCTCCTTAGCAAGAAAAGAATCACCTAAACCACAAAAGACTCTGTAGCAGCTGTCAGAACAAGGCCTGGACAACACCTCCCTCCACAAAAGGGTGGGCACTGACCCCTCCAGAGCCCATGGAGGTGACAATTGAGAAGAGCAGCAGCTGTGCCCAACATGACCTGAATGCAGCAGGGTGACTCAAACCGTGAGGCTGCATTTCTTAGTCAGCCTTGCTGGCTTAGGGGCTGGCACAAAAAGCCCTAAGAAATCCCTCCTGGATTGTACTCCCCTTGACTCTGCTCCTAAAAGGCAGCAGGGTTGCAGAGAGGCCCTGGGCAGGGCTGGCTGCTCCATCAGGGGGTTTTTGGATCTGACACAAACCAAGGCTGTCAGTGATGCTGGGTACCCAAGCCCCAGGACAGCAGCACTGACCCTTGGGCATCCTCAGCCCCTGCTCCTTGCGCCAGAACCAGGCAAAAGCCAAAAGCCACAGGGGCATGGCATGCCCCTGCCACTGACCCAAATCCCTTCTGAGGGATTGTCCCTGGCAGGGGAATTTAGCTGCTCCTTTGACTCAGCGATGGGCAGCTCTCCCTGACGTCAGCCAAGGGAGATTTTAACTTCCCCTCTCTGATCAGCCTGGGCTGTGTGGAGCTGGCCAGACCCTGTGGCCAAAGACCTGTCCTCCCACGGGCAGTGGGATATTGTGGAACTGAGCACTCAAATCCACTGAGCAGTGTCTAAATTAGAGCCTGCAAGAAGTGCCTGTAACAACCTGAGTGCAGAAAACTGACTCATCCCCGTGTTTTCCCCAAGCACAGACTGTGGCTGTTTGGCAATAGACCAAAGAAAATGACAGTATAAACTGCCAGATCCCAGCAAATCTCTTCTTTTGCTGCCTCTCTTTTTCACTTCCAAGAGGCAGAGTTGGTTTTGTTGCTATCCCATAGAGAAGTCTCATTCTCAGGTCTAAATTTGGCTCTGCCTTCTTCTCAGTAGGCAAAGTGACAGAGGGATTGGTCTCGTAAATTAAAAAGACTCTCTCAGAGAATCAGTCAATCCCAGAGATGCATTTGGGGTCTCTTCAGTGAGTAGAAAGACAAGTGGGCTTTGAATCCTGTCCCTGGGGAACATGGTTAAGGAGTGCTGAGGTTTTGCTGGGAGGTCCCATCACCACCACCATGGGAAGGTTTAGCACTTGATCCACTCCACAGGTGAGAAAGTCCCAACACAGGCAAAAGGGAGCAAAGGCTGCCACAAATGCTGCATTCATCAGCTTTTCTCTCTGAGGGGAAGAGATCTGCAGGCTTAAAAAATACATGGTGATAGTCTGATTTAAGTGCAGCTAAAAGCTGCTGGGCCCCAGCTCCCAGGAGAGCTCTGTAGGAGTGGCCACGGTTCAGACTTCTCTGAGGATTCCCAGAAATAAAACTGAAAGGATTAACCTCAGAAAAGGACTCCAGAGGTGCCGCCTTCTCAGGGCCTGGGGCAGAATTGGTCCTGAGACAGGGGGTTATCTCAGGCACAGCCCTGGCTCCCTGTAGCAGCTGTTATCCCTGCTGTGGGGCCAGCAGAGATCATGGATTTGTAATTCGGGTGTGTTTCCTCTAAGAACCACAGCGAGACCATTCACTGCTCTCACACAGCCCACCAAAGAGCCATTTGTGATAATGACCAAACTTGGTTTCCTCTTGGAAATCTTTAATAGGCTCCTGTATATTATTGAGGTTTTAATGGAGCTAGGAGAAATCCAGAAAAAATGCCACAGACTATATGAAGATGCTGGTTTTGCTTTCTGTTTTCAGAATAAACCACTATTTAAATTTTTCGTCAATGTTTTCTATACTTCCCTGTACACTCAGAGAAATTTGTATTTATTATTTCAGATTTTTTTCACCTCACCTTTTCTCTTTTCCTTCACTTTTTTCCCCTCCCATCTTTCTACAGCCACAGAAGGAAAAGAATACAAGAAATAGGGGAAAAAAAAAAAAAAAGGCAGTGACACCATTGCGATTCTTCCAGGAGTGGCTGCTCCTCACAAATCAGGCTTTTTGCCCTCTTCCAAGGGCAGGGAGATGGAGGAGGCACCAGCCCTGGGCAGGGAGCAGGACGTAGCTCATGAGCTGTGTGACAAGGAAGTGACAACTTTTGTTGGGACATGATTGGGAGAATCATCTGGTCTTACCAAAGCTGGACATGTCCTGGACATGATGCCTTGGGAAGGCTGACCTGGAACAGAGACTGGACAGAGCCAGAGAATAAAGTAGATATTTATTAAAAGACCTTTAAGGACACACCTTGGGCAGGACAAGAGCCTGGCCAGGGCTACACCCAAGGTGGACCCAAAATGGTCACAAAATGGACAAATGGTCACCAGGTCTCACACTTCGATAAGTTTTGGTCCATTTGCATATTGGGGTTTAATTGTCCAATTCCAGCTGCAGGTTGTGAGGGCCCATCCTTCTTGTTCCTCCCCTCAGCCCATCATTGTTTGTGCTTTTGGGCCTGAAAGTTGTCCTTGGTCTTGAGCAGGAAAAGGATTTGTTTTGTGTCCCTGCTCTGTGCAGAGCTGAGTGACACTGAATGTGAGCTCAGAGCTGCACCCCTGGGCAGCACAGAACCTGAAATACAGGAAAGATAAAACTTAAGGCATCAGAAGAGGGTCACCAAACTCATTCATTTGCCTTCCTTGGAGAGATGTCATTCTCTCTTCCTGACTGAGGGGAGATCTCCAGGCCTCTGTGAAGGGAAGAGACAAGGGAAGGAGGAAGGGACCCTCCAAGTGCCCCTCGACATCAGCAGACAAGGGCAGCAATGGTCTGCCCATCTTAGAAACATTCTGCTCACCCAGAGACAAACAGAACCTACCTGGTAACTCTATAGTCCCAAGACTTGTCCTGTCACAAACAGGATAAGCTTCTCCATAGAAATTATCTCCTTGACATTAGCTGGGTGTTCCTGAGCCAGAGGAACAAACTCCCTGTAGAACAGTGATAAAACCTCTCCAACTGCCAGGTTACCAAATGTTTATGCTAATCAAAGGGAGATGGTGATTATATTTGACCCCAGTGGGTGAGCACAAGTATCAGGCAACCTGGGCACAAGTACTCATGATTATGAGCTCCTGGACTAATAAAGCCAATTAGATATAAACAAAGGCATCAGTAGCAAATGAAAGCAGGACCTCTGTTCCCAAACACAACTCTGCCAGTGGAGTGTTTTGATCTATCCAAGCAAAAACTGCTTCAGATAAACAAATTTGATGAGCACATGCTTTACTCAACATGTGCAACTGAAGAGCTCTCCAGTTTTACCTCATGTCTCCCAGAGAAAAGAGGAGTTTTGAGGTTTTACTCTTGGAAGTGTAACTGCCTTGGAGGAGACCCTTTTCGAGATTAGAAGTTTTATATAACACAAAATAGCAGTTTATAATGTAAGAAAGTCTTGTTTTGTTTCACCAGGAAATGAGGTACCCAAGCAAACTGTCCTGTAAAATCTGCAGGAATTGTCCAAGCAGTTCAGAAAAGGAACACAGGGCTTGGAAAAGTCAGACAAACAGGTCTGCAGACAGATGTTTTATATTAACAGACAAAAAGAAAAAAAAGAAAAAGGGGGAGGACAAAAACCCCAAGACAGCATGGCCTAAGAATCCAAACAATCCTCAACACTATTTTAACCTGGAAAAAGCACCTCTGCAGGTGTCCACACACACACCCAGCCCTGGAGGTGTTATTTGGGACAACAGATTCCACTATAGAGATCTCTCTCCCACTTTCTAATATTTCCAATCCCTACATACTCAGTTGTATCCAGGAGTGGATCTAAAAAATGGATCTAAAAACCATTTTAGTTTTTAGTAGATCTAAAAACCCCTACCTTACCTCTGCATTGCACAAAGGAGGAAGGCCATGCATGTTACTCAAAGGCTTACCTATATACTGTTCAAAACCAGGAAAACAGATCTAAATTATTTAATTTTTTGTTACCAGTCATGTTTTGTCTTCAGAGTTGCTTTGCATGACCTCAGTAGGAGCTCATGTCTTTGGAAGAGCTTTCACAGAGCTGGAAAGAAACACAGGGTGAGAAAAACCTGCTCTGGATTTTGTACCAACGCCCTTGGAGCAAAAAACACTCTGCTGAGGCAAGAGCTGGAAAGCAGGAGAGAGGCAGAGTGAGAGGATAACCTATTTTCCCCAACAGATCAACTCACTTCATCCAACAGAAAGAATTGGGACCTGCTGTTATGGGCAGCAAGAAGGGTTCAGTCCAAAATAACCACAGGTGGGTGTCTGACACTGTTTTACACCACAAGGACACAGACTCTGAGATTCAGAAGGCTGAAAATGACTCCTTTATTCTCGGGAAGTGTCTTCCCTTTTATACAATTCTACACAGACCAATTTGATCGGTGACACAAAGACAAACCTCTTCAATCACATTGGTCACATCAAGAAGAAGTCCCTCCTAGGAAAAGAATGTAAACATAGTACAGTTACAAAAAACATGTCTCTTGTTTACAGAAAATTCCCTGGGAAAAGAATTTCAGAAAACCAAAACACCTCAGGCAGAAAAACAGGGCTACAGGTGTCCAACACATGGACCTACCTCAGACACCTTCTAGGGGAGCTCCTGATGGTGCCAGCACCACACAGCACCTTGTCACCCCACAGGGCACACAGTCAGTTCCCTGGTGAGGGAACCAAAGGCCAAAGGAGCCCTTTCTTCAGGTCTCACATCCACTGGAGCAGCACAAAGGCCACACAAGGCTGGCCATGGCAACAGGAGAGTGGGGAGCCCAGAAAGTGATGGACACACCATATTTGTGGCAGACGTGGACTGTAGCTGCTGTTACCTGTGCCCAAATCAAGATCTGAGGCAGCTCAGGTGCCTTCAAACCCCTTTTCCCATGGTGCTCCCAACACCCACAGCCAAACCACTCAGGTGGCCAGGGAATAAGCATGGAGGAACTTGTCCAAAATTTCACCAGGGGCCTGACCCCAGGAGCCACTTCCCAGCCCTCCAGCATCTTCCTGAGCACACTGAAATCCTTCAAAGTGCTTTCTCCTTCTCCCTGGACAAAGGCATAAACCAACAGAGGCTGGGAGCCAGGAAGAAGAGGCCAACAGTGTGGGCTGTGGAAAAGAGGACACAGGTTGTTGGTGTTCTTCTGGCGTGTTGGTTTTAATTTTTTTTTCTTCTTTTTGAGGAGCTGTAGTGTCATCTTGTTTTATTTCCTGGCACTGCAGGCTGCTGGCAGGATGACTTGGTTGCCAGGGAAACTGCTGGGAAAGTGCACGGGGCTGCATCTGGGCACCAAAGCCAGGGCTGCCAGTGAGGATCCTGCTGCCTCCAGCCCTGCCAGGCCAGGCTGGAAGGAGCAGAAACAGCAGCCAGCCAAGCATCTGCTCCCACAGTGCCCAGATCAGAGGTTGATGGAAGTCTCCAGAGCCAGGGAGAGAGCCCTGCAGAAGGGTCAGGAGGTACAGCCAGCCCTGGCCCACCAGCAAGGACAGGGTTAGCCCAGTGCCTAAGGCAGGCTCTATTTTTATTGTTTTTTATTTTTAAATCACTGCCATTAGGAGGATTGTTATGGTTGGCAATTTGCAATAATCAATTTGAAACCACAGTTTGATTAGTTAATGCACTTTCTGCTGCTCTGTGCTCTTAATTTGATTGGGAGGAGAGAGGGGGGATTTTGTTTCCTGCTCTGTGGCAGTGCTGGTTCGTGCCTCTGGTGAAACATCCTCACTGCTCCCGTGGGGCTGTGGCATGTCCCAGCCAGGGGCATGCACCTGGACAGGACAGGCTGGGTGTCCCCTGCCTTCTCCAGGCAGCCAGAAGGACCATCCTTCCCTGTAAAGGTTTTGGCTTCTTTTTTTTTTTCTGCCAAGGTCAGGATGAATAACACGGGAAACGTAGGATCAAATTTGGACTTGGGATCTTTATTATCTCTTATCTATTTACAGTATTGACAGACTCAAGCACCCTAAGCTCAATCTGGCAAGCTAGGAAAACGAGGAAAAGTGGAGTGCCTCTAACTCTTTCTAAGGTTATTTAAGTGATAATCTCCTAATAACGGGATGACATCTATATTATTTATACTTTTGACCCAATAATGACCACCCAAGGCCCACAATATGGGCCTTTTCCACCCAATTACAGAAAACCACCCAAACCCATGAAGAAGAAGGAAGAAAAAGGTGAAGAAGAAGGACTTAGATAATGCCCAAGGCCCTCCATCTTGACTCACACACATTACTATATACTAAAATCCCCAAATCCAGGTTTCTAGAATTCTAACACTTCCCCACACCCCCCTCAGGCTCAGCCACTTCCTTCTCCCTCCCCAGCTCCACACAAAGGGCTGAGGGCAGGTGGGTGGGCAAGGCAGCTCTGGAGCAAAAGGAAAGCTGAGCATCAGCTCCAGAAATATCTGTAATCCATGATAATATCCAAAATAAACTCCAGGCAGGCACTGCTCTTCACACCTGCCTGTGATACATGACTATCCTGAAGGTTCTCACTTCAGTGCCCACACGTTATTCCCACCAACAGCAGAGAGAGTAACAAAGCTGGAGAAGCATTTACAGGAAGGAAGAGAAGGAAATGTGTTTTCCTCTTCCTTTCATGATCTCTCCAGACTCCAAATATCCTGCTACAACCCATCTTGTTCCATGGAACCTGCCCAATTTGTTAAAGCCATGCAGGAATCACCACTCAGCTCTTTTAGAAGCTGGCACAGGTGTGTCCATGCTGATGCACATCTCCTCTCCAGGGCACCCCATGGCTTTGCTGGTGCTGCACACCAAGGCTGCCTCCATGGCTCAGGGCCCTTCACCAGCCCCAGCAGGGTGATGATAATGCTGAATATCCAGCAGCCAACACCCAGCCTCTGGAAATCCCAATCTGGAGCTGCAAAACAGCCAACAGCTGTGACTCCAAGGCTCCAGCTCCAGGAACAGCAGTGTCAGCCACTTTGGAAAGGCCTTCCCACCTTAAAAATTACAATATTGTGACACAAGGGATCTTTACCAACCCCTCCAAAACAAATCATGTCTGAAAAAAATAATGATTCCTGTTTTAGAAAAAAAAAAATGAACAACAAACCAAACTCCTTTGTGTCTGCATGTCCTAAATTGCAGAGGAGGAGAGCCCAGAATGTCCAGGGGAAACTCCAGGGCTGTGAAGGTGTCAGAGATGCTGAGTCTGTGCTCAGCAGTTCTAAACCCCAGAGCAAACTGGTGAGTAGAGTGGTTCGTAGAGAACCAGGGGGAATATTTCCATCAATTAACTTTTACTACATCCCCACCAAGGTGACTCAGGCATTGACAGAGCCCAGAGAGTCCCAAATTGCTCCTCTCCATAGCAAACACTGTAACTTCCAAGAAGTCAGCTGGGGCCACCCAGCTCAGAGCTATTTTCTGCCTCTGTCACTCATGCTGTCTCTCAGAGCTCTTCACTGCTGCTCCTTCCTTTCCCTTCCTGCTCACACTATTCCCAGTCTTGGCAGCTTCCTCCACCCACCTCTCCCCGTCCCCAAATCTCTGTGTTTGATGATCTGTTCCCATCTCCTGGGTTATTCTCAGCACCCTGTACCAAAGATACACCCAGCAGAGAGGCTGTGACGCTCCACTCCGCCACCCTAAGTGAGCAGGTTTATCTCTGTGCCATAAAAGGGAAAGGAAAAACCCAACAAAATCCATTTTTTAAAGGGCTTTATACATCCCACCTGCTCGTGGAGCATCCTTGGGAGGAATCTGGGTTGTTGTGACTGACGTTACCTGGTGCAGCAATTAGAAGCTGTATTTACAGCCTTGCTGCCATTTTAATGCTGTTTTGCATCTGTTGTGCTCTCACTTAGAGAGTAAATGTAGTGGGGAACATCTGTTTCCTTCTGCTGGCTCAGGCAATGTCCCTGGCCAGCCATTTCCCCTCTGCTGCCTTGGGCTGTCATTATTGCAATTACCATGGCAGGGGCAGCTCCCTGCAGCAACAGGTGCCAGCCCTTGGCCACATTTCCCAGCAGAGTGGAGGTTTGGGGTGACCCCACTGGCTGTTCAGCTCAAGGCACCCCCAGGACTGTCACCCTGATTTTTTAGCCCTTCTGATGTTTTACATTTCTACTGGAGCTTTCTCAGGCATTGCAAAATAAACAAAGACTGATGTTTGGTAAATAATACATTCCTTTCCAGGGGGAAAGACAAATTGATGGACTTCTAGGTTGACCAGTGGGGTCAAAGAGGTGTTAACCTCGTCCTCCAATCCCTGATCAAATTCCAAAGACTATATAAGTCGAAATCCCAAAATAAACTTCCTTCTTCTTTCTCGTTTCACAGCCTGATGAGTGAGTGTGGTTCTTTCCTGTCCTCTGGTGACACAGGACCCCTCTCAGCCCGGGGTCTGTGCTCCCCTTTTCCCTCCAAACCCCCAACCATTGGTGTTTGGTCACCTTGCAAAAAGGGATGAAGATAAATCAGAGGCTTTAAACTCCTTCACCTCTCTCTTCATGCCCCCTGGAGCCCCAAGCTGGAGGATCCTGACTCAGGGAGTGATAAGGTAGCTTTGAAATTGCACAGGATTTGCTGCTGCAACTGAATGCATTTGAGACAATGGGGGCTGATAAGATTCATCCCAGGGGACAGAAGGAGTTGGCTGATGTTGTTGTGAGCCCTCTCACAGTTACCCATCAATGGTCCTGGGAACCCAGAGCAGTCCCAGTCAACTGGAAGCTGGCAAATGTTATCCCAATCTTCAAAAAGGGCAAGAATGAAAACCCTGGTAATTATAGGCCTGTCAGTCTCACATCAGTGCCTGGTGAAATTATGGAGAAGATCATTCCAGGAGTTATTGAAAAACACTTGAGAGACAATTCAGTCAGTGGACAAAACCAAGGTTGATGAAGGGGCAGCCAGGCCTGACACTCCTTGAATATCCTTTTATTACAAAATTACCCTCCCAGGGGGCAGAGGAAGGCAGTGGGTATGGGCTTTGGGGATTTTAGCAGAGCTCCTGATGCTGTCTCTCACAGTAACCATCTGGACAAAGTGTCCAGCAGGCATCTAGGCATGTACAAAACAGCTGCTGAAGGGTCAGGCTCCAACAGCAAATGGGGAACATCTGCCTGGGGGCCAGTTCTCAATTTCAGAGCCCGTGCTCTTGTGTTTTATCAGTTACCTGGACAGAGGACTTGAACACAAACTAAGTAAATCTGCCAGCTCTGTTATATTAGGAGGTTCAGTTGATTCCCTTGTAGGTAAAGGAGAGACCTTATGGCCTTATGGAGAGATCTTGCTACAGCAGAGCTCTGGATAATCAGGAATTGAATTAAATTTAATTTCCACATTCTGCACCTGGGTCTGTGCAAACCTAGGTGTACGTAGAGGATGAGGGACAAGAGGCTGGAAAAGCTGCATCAGAGGAAGCTTAAATTGGCTGTGATGGAAGACCTTTTCATTGAGAGGGTGATTCCTGTCTTGACCAAGCTCACCCAGCGGGTTTCCAGCAGCCTCAGAGGTGAAAATCAGGGTCTCCCATCCTTGGCCAATGCCCAGAGCCCAGCTCCACACCGTGCCAGGCAGCTGAGCTGGAGGCTGATGCTGTGCCCTTTATCCTCCCATCCTCTTCTCTGCACTTCCCTAGCCTAGTCCAAGAACTTGTCTAGATTAGAAAAAATGCTGTAAATGCAGCCAAAAAGCATTTTAGATTCTGCACTGACACAGGTGTGGACACAGTCCTCCTCCTCCTGGCTTCAGCTCTTCCAGGCAGCACTGAATCAAGCTGAACAACACAAGAGCTCCTGCTTGCTCAGGGAAGAGCTGTGTGGTCCCACTGGAACTGGTTTTCCCAAAAACCAGACTGGTGAGGCACAGAGGGAGAGCTGGGTGGCATCTGTGGCTGGGGAGGGCAGAGGAGGAGGCAGGGCCAGCAGGGAGGAGCTCTCAGATCAGAAAGGTTCTGGTGGATCTTAAAGGTCAGCCTTGGGTCGTGCTTGGAAAACCAGGTGCTTTTCCAGCACCTGCAATGGCTCTGCTCCTCCCTCACTTCTGGCAACACATGGGGTGAGGAAATCTGCCTGCACAGGGCTCTGTGGCCAGATCAAACACCGAAGCAGATGTGAAAAAGACCTTCCTGCAGCTCTAGGATTTGCTTTCCACCAGCAGTCTGCAGCCAGAGCCTTTCCTGATTTAGACTCACTGCCCTGATCTGTCCTTCCCAGCCAAACTGGGCTGCTCCAGGCTGGTGCTGCCTCCCCATCTCTGCACATCAGCACTGAGCACGACAGCTTCCTCAGGGCAGGGCTCTCCTGACAATTCCACACCACAAACCACTGCTGGTAAACAGCAGCAGCTTGAAAATGCACCAGGAAAACCACTCTGCTCCACAGGACATTTAAGGAGAGCCAGGGTTATGCAGGTTTTTTGTACATTAAAGCCAACAGAAGGTTCTTAGCTTATTTAGGTCAATTAACTACAGCTTTCAAATTAAGTTCTCATCTCATTACAGACAAGCTGTAAGCAAAGCGTAAAAAAAAAAAAAAAAAGGGTCAGCTGAGGAGAGCAGAGCCCAGGGTTTCCAGACAAGTAATTTAAACCCAAAGGGTAGAAACAAAATTGAAATCAAAGGAGAGCACAGAGACCACCTAAACAACGTCTGCTGCTTCACCCACGCGTTTTTCCTTTGCTCTGTGCACCAAACTGGAGCCAGGAGAAGGTGGAAGAAGAGGCAACACGAAGAGCTGTGCAGGGAGGCCATTTGTGGCACACAGCACCACATTTCATTGGTCTCCCGGAGCCAGCAACGACGGTCCATATTCTGGAGTGCCATCTACTGGCATTTTTATCTCCTTGCTGTAAATTAAAGTCAACCCCGGTGTTAGAAGAGAGCTCAGGTTGCAGTCAAGCACTTGAAAAATGCCAGAATCCAGATAACCCCAGCCCAGTCCCCTTGTACAGGTGCATCACAACACACACTGGAGTAATAAGATCATGGAGCACTTTTTTTCCTGCAGGAAAAAGCCCCTTTCGTAGAGCAGATGGATAGTGCTCTCTTAATGAGCAGCTATTCAATATTTTTCTTTATCCTCATCCTTCAATATGTAGTCCTGTGTCCTGGGCATGGCATGCTATTGAAGTCCTGGGCTAAATAATGAGCTATTAATTTTCTCCTGGGCTTTCACAGCATTTATTATTGCAGTACCCGAGTGGTTTGCAAACATTAATTTGCCTGACAGCAGCCCTGCACGAGAGTGGAATTATTCTTGTGCAGATGGAGAACTGAGGCACGGCCAGTTTAAAACCAGAAGGGTACCCTGGGGTTGGGAGCTCCACCTGAGAGGCAGAAAGGACCCATTTTTCAGAGCTGAGCAAGTGAAAGCTTTTTAGGGCATCACATCCACAACCTCCACCTTTGGTTGTGAGTCCCCAGCTGTCCCCACCCCAGCTGGGAGCCCAGCAGCTCTTGGTTCATCTGAGATGAAGCTTCTCCACATTTTGTGTGGCACTGCTGCAGTCCTCCAGGCTGCCCCATGAGCTCCAGAGAGACCCAATCCCTCAGGAGCAGCACATCCCTCTGGAATGGTCATCTCTGACCACAGCCTAAATCATCCCTTCAGCCTGGGGCAGCCAAATTTACACTGTGGGTTTACTGTGGATCTTCCCAGAAACCATCTCCTCCCCTCAACACAACCCACCACAAAACATCTCCTCACACACCTCTGGCAAGCTGAAAACTTGGGTAGGAAGACCAGAAATCACAGCAAAAATGTGCCAAAGGAGGAGAGCAGGAGCAGCACAGACAGACTGGGGCCCTGCCCAAAGAATAACACACCCTGTTGAATTGGAAGAATCCATAAATGCAGCACTAGGGGAGACAGCAAAAAGTTCATCCATGTTCCCTGTCCAGCAGGAAAAATGTGTTATCCCACCCCTAAATCCAGTGAGCAGCAAGACCCAGCCCATGTGAGCAGGTACAGCAACCCCACACACCAAGAGAATGGTGCCAGGGCAGGTGGTCAGACTGTCCCAGCAGCTCTCCAGGTGCCAGAAGATGCAAAAGAGATCCAAAACAGAGTCAGCACATCACAGGAGAGGGCAGGGGAAAGGAGAAGTCCCTTCTTGACACCTATTGCTCCACCACAGTCACCCAGGAGAGGAAGAGCTCAGGCTGTAACTGCCCTTGAGTGGAGCTCAGACCCAGCTGATTCACATGCCCACATTTTGGTAGAGGCAGAGCTTCAGTTCCCCTGCTCCAAGCTGGTGAATCTCATCATGGCAAACCCAGCCATCCACTCTGTCCTGACAGGGGATTTTCCAGCCCCTGGTCACTGCTTTCATTTCACCCAGAAGAATCACCAGACAATTTTGGGGGCCAGAATTCAATATTTTATATTGTATTTTGAGAAGGAAAACCAACTCACATCATGACTATTGCATTTTCTTTTTACTTTTCATCCTTTCCAGTCCCTTACCCCTCCTAAGATCGCATTTGCATTTTTGATCAGACCCATACACCAAGAGAAAGCCCTCAGGGGACTGGTTGTAACAGTGCCCAGGTTCTTTTCCTGGGCTGAATCAATTAATTTACACCCCTGGGAATAAAATGGACTTTTCCCGGCGATGTGTACAATTACTCCCAGTTTTCACTGGTAAGAGAAGGGGAGACTGAGGCTTTGAAATGCAGAGTCGTTTGTGCAAATCACCACCTCCAGCAGCAAAATCCTCCCCCTGGTGCTGCGATCTCAGGTGAGGCAGAGTCTTACCTGTGAGGGAAGGAGCTCTGCCTCCTCTGCTCTGCTCTGCCCTGCCCACACCGAGTCGTCCAGCCTCATCCTTGCCCCGGGGCCCTGGGGATCAGCCATGGCTCTGCCAGAGGAGACGAATGGGATCCTTCAGTAAGGGACCAAACGCCCTGTGCCTTCCCAAAATGCAGCAGCATCCCATGAAAACAGGCACGGGGGATTTGCCCTCGCAGGGCTCTGCCAATTTACCTCCCTTAGCTCCACTGCCCAGGTCATTTATTATTTTAAACTTCTACTTCTGAGCTCAGGGCTCTTAACCACATCCCCAACACGAAGCACAGCAGGAGGGAAACCTGGCACAGGGACTGTCTGGGGGTTTTCAGCCCAATTTGCTATTTTAAGATTCTTCAACTCAATTTCCTGCTGTATTATTACATTTAGGTTTGTTTTCTTTGCTTTATTTTTTTTTTCTTTTTTTCTCTTGAGTGGATAAACATGGACAAAATCCACTCTGAGCTGGCAGCTGGGAATAGTATTTCTCTCACCTCACAGTGGAAATGTTTTTGCTTGATAGGAGAAGAAAGGAAGAATAGCCTGGTGTGGTCTAACACTCCCTGCAAGTGTCTGCCAGTGCTTTATGGACACCAACATCTTCTTGGGAGGTGCCAGAGAAAAAATCCTTTGCCAGGTCTTGCCTTGCATGAAAACTGAGCCACCTTCTTGCCCCACAGCCCACAGCAACAGAGCCTTTAGAAATGTCCAAATTAGTTAAGGGTATTACACCACAGCCTTGATAATCTCCAAATGCAAATGCTGCTGATTAACCACACACAGGGTCCCTTTCCCCCCTCATCCTGACTTTCTAGTTCCTCTCATCCCCTCATCCCTCTTCTCTCTCTCTTATTGCCATCTCTCACTGCTTTCCCCATTTTCCTGACTCTTCTCCAGCTGTTGTGGAGGGTTTTTGAGGGTTTTCATGTTCCTTCCCAGCTGAACAACTCCTCTCCCCATCCTGTCCTTTCCCAGAGACACCAACACCTTCCTCCTGTGCTCTTCTGGGCCCTGGAAGCTTTTCCCAGCAGCAGCACATCCACCAAGCTGCAGGGCAGAGCTGCCAAAGGCAAGGGCCAGCAACAACTATTAACCTAAAACTCACAGGAGAGTCCCACCATGGTTAGCTTCATTTCTGGTTACTGATCCTCACAAGAGCCAAATAGAGCTCCAGGAATCCTGTCCTGCAAAAGCATTGCCCAGGCAGCTCAGATAACCCTGGCTGAGAAACTTTGGGGTTTTCTGATGCAGCCAAGCCTGAGCAAACACCCCAGAGCCTCCCTTCCCCTCCTGCTTCAAAGCTGGAAGGGACTTTCCAGGATGTTTCAGGATTTCTGCGATTCACCACCGAGGTAGAAGAACTTCCCTGCACTAAGGGAAGGTCCCAAAGGGAAGGGAGAGCCACAGGCTGCAGCCCTGTGTGTGGGTGTGTGTGTGTGTGCCTCAGTTTTCCACCCCAGACCCAGGAATGATCCCAGGCACCCCTTCAAGGGCCTGTGATGCCTCTGGGAACAGAGAACTCCACACCAAACTCCAGCCTCAAGTGGAACAACCTAAAAATCAAGTTCTCCTCCTTGGACCAACTCCCTGCACAACCCCTAGGTTGAACTCTGTGGAAAATAGTTAATTAATCTCTCTTGCTGCAGCCTAATTCTCTCTTCAACATGTGGCTGTCACTTCCCTGTCATCACAGCTGATTTACAATGGGGTTTAATTAAATCCTCCGTACATTATTCAGCATTCTCTGAAGACAACACCAAAGCAGCCAAGGGTATTTAAAATGTCACCTGCTGAGATGTATCATCTCCTCCTAAATAAATATGACAGTGATCAAACTTTGGCTAATTACAGTGACTTCGTTATTTGTTTGTATGTTTTAATATTTAATTGCTTTCGTGTTCATCCAATTACAAAGCAACAGCAAATAGAAATTAACTTTTTATCAGCGTGTTCCCAGCCCAGTTAATCAGCACTTCAAAGGCCAGACACAATAGGAGGCCATCCAACCTGAGAGCGCTTTACAATATATTCTCTGCTGAATGGACCATTCTATTAAATTAAGGGAGAATTGTGTTTGTCAGGGCACTCCCAGCTCCCACCCGGATTCCCTTTATGTGGCCATTTACGGGCCTCCTTGCAGCAGGATTGTAAATTGTTTGTATTGCTCGTGGGGCTGTTATCTGCTCTGCTGCTGCCTGAGGTGACAGTGATGCCTTGGGAAGGCTGAGCTGGAACGGAGACTGGACAGAGCTAAAGAATAAAGTAGATATTTATTGAAAGGCCTCCAGGATACACCTTGGGCAGGACAAGAGCCTGGCCAGGGCTACACCCAAGGTGGACTAAAAATGGTCATAAAAATGGCAGGCTGGCCACGAGATCTCACACTTTGATAAGTTTTGGTCCATTTGCAAATTGGGGTTTAATTGTCCAATTCCAGCTTCAGGTTGTGAGGGCCCATCCTTCTTGTTCCTCCCTTCAGCCCACCCTTGTTTGTGCTTTTGGGCCTGAAAACTTGTAACAGTTGTCCTTGGTGTGCAGCAGGAAAAGGATTTGTTTTGTGTCCCTGCTCTGTGCAGAGCTGAGTGACACTGACTGTGAGCTCAGAACTGCACCCCTGGGCAGCACAGAACCTGAAATACAGGAAAGATAAAACTTAAGGCATCAACAGTGGGTGGCTCCATGCCAGCAGAAAATCCTGGGAAATCATTTCCCTTTGGAAACACATGCACATCTTGCTCCCTTGCATGTGGGGAGCAGAGGCAGCATCACTCTAAGTGTCCTGTCTGAAGTTACAGAAGAGTTGAACTGTGGAGTTTTTATCTTCTTTCCATCTGTTAGAGGTGAGATTAAATGCTCGAGAGACACAGTTTGTGTTTGGACTCAGATGTTTATTAATTAATTCTTATCTATGTTACAGTCTCACAAGTTGTGAGTTCTAGCTAACAAGGTGAAAAAAGTGGCTGTGTCTCTCTCTCTTTCTAAGGTCTTTTAAGCACAAATTGTCCAATTATGAAATGACACCTAAATTATTCTTACTTTTAACCCAATAACCAAACACCCGTGGCCCACAATGAGGATTTTTCTATCCAATTACAAGATTCCACCCAAACCCAAGAAGAATAAGGTGAAGAAGAACTTTGCCTAAATCTTCCATCTTGTTTTATATACCTTACTATATTCTAAAATCTTAAAGTTTTTCACCCTGTGATATTACACATTTCCATTCAAATTACATACCCACAATCCAAGTGCTATCATTCAGTTTTGGAAGCCTGTTCCATGGCCTAAATGTAGTGTTAAATGTAGTGTTAAATGTAGTTAAATGTAGTGTTCTCTTGAGGGTCAGTGCCTTTTAGCACAGAAAGCCTAAAAAAGCCTTTTCAGTGCCCAGGGTTCCAACACTGAACCTCACTTTCTCCCCCCAAATCTGAATTTTCCAGTGCAGCCGCAGCAGATGCTGGAGCACTCCCAAGCCAGGGGGCTGCAATACCTTTAATTTCATCCCCATTCCCTTGTGCCTGTTGAAGTTAAGCTCAGCTTGGCAATGGGAAGAGGTCCATGAACTCCCATCCTTGCTGAGTCTGGGACACCTAGGCCAATTTTAGTGATGACCAGAGGAAAACAGCAGGAACAGCCTGGGGATTCACAGCCAATACAAATAAAATTATTTCTGCCAGTACAACAATCTGGCTGGAAACCAGCAAACTATTTATATTGTCAGAAACCCGATGGAGAAAACAAAAGGTTAAGTGTAGCTGCTTTCCCCCTACCAATCTCCCAGCAGAAGTGGAAGCTGAATGCAGACAGAGTGATTTAAGGTCACAGAAAACAGATAAATAGCACATATGCCAAACAGAAGAGGAGAAATAGCACCAGACCAGCACATGCATAAATGAGCCACATTAAAGAACTGCTCTTTGCATTTCTTTGCTTTGCCCCATTATTACTGCTCCAAAAACCCAGGATTTCACCACAGTGAAATTGCAGACAAGAGACTAAGAATTGCTCCATCAATTGACATGATTTTAGGAAGCTGTCTACATAATGATAATAAAGCACAACCTCCTCATTTTAAATATTCAAATATCAAATATTCAAGCAGGAAAACCTATCCCTAACCCCATGCATCCATAAACCTGGCCCAGGCAGAGGTGTCTCCCTTGGAAGCACACACAGATTTTGATGTTACAGCCCAAACGTGCCTTGTTGGGTTTTGGAGTTTATTAGAAGCCTTCCTTCCTTTGTGCACACAAAGAAAATAAAGAAAAAACACCTGCACAGTTGAAAATGGGACAGATTGGGAGGTTTCTTGCCTCTCATGCTGCTGTTTCTGAGAGGATTGCCCCCAAACCTCCAAGCAGTAAATGAAAACCTCCAAGAGCCCACAAGAGCCACAGCTCCTTTACACAGATTTTTGGGAGATGTCACAGCCCCTCTCACACCTTAATTCTTCCTGTTTACCCAAATTTATTGCAGCAGCAAATCAATTGCAGCAAATCTATTGCTTGCATATAAAAGAATAATTCTATAGAAAATCCATGTCTCTCCAGACTCCACTGCAGCAGCAAGACTCATCTTTGTCCCTGGAGCACCAGGAGGTCTGGTGGCCACAGAGGCACCAACTTTCTGCAAAGGATGCAGTGACAACCTCCCATTGAAATCCTCATGTTGAAAAAAATAATTAAAAAAAAAAGTATTCTGGGGAAAAAAAAAAGTACTTTTACTAGATGGATTTATTTTTTTTCTTTCAAGCATACAAAAACAACCTCTGTTTTTTCCCCAGAGAAACAACTCTGTGTTTAATTTTAGGCTTCTCTCATAAAATATTAAATGGACAAAGAAATCTGTTTGAAATACTTTGATTTTATTGAAATTAAATATTTAATTTGACTCAAAATATTGTCTCAGATATTTTTTTTATACCACTTTGAGAGTGGTTTCATTTGAGAAATCAAGACTTGCAGAGGTTTCCATGCAAACAGGAGATCTGCTTTCTGCTATCTCCAGTAAGGACTCCTTCACTTAATTTCTCTCCACCACACTTATGTGGTTCATTAAAAAGATACAGAAATATTGGTCTCACACCAAGGATGAAGCTGAAATAACTTTGATGGGGTCCTTTGAAACAGCTGAGCAATGGTGAGGGAGAGATTTGAGGTTGGGAGGAAGAAAACTGAGAAGAAATGCAGAAATATGTGTGTGAAGAAAACCAGGCATTTCCCACTTTGATGAAAAATCTGAGCATTTTGAAGTCTATGCACAAAGCCTTCAGCAAAGTTGACTGCCAGTGACAAGAGACAGGGAAGCAAATAAAACCCCACCAAACTTCCAGGTAGGAAGAGCACAGAAAAGTAACTTTATGTACAGAAGCAAGAGAATGGAAGGAACTGGTCTAAGGGATTAGAAACATTTCATTCCAGACAAACTCCTGAGATATAGACCTTTCAAGGAGGAAATTAGAAGAAAATATCTTGATTTTCCTGGCCAGTCCCAACAACACCCAAAGCATTGCTCTCATCCTGTAAATGGGATAGAGCCTTCAAGCTCTGCTGCTACCAGTGTGGGGGTTTATACTGAAAAAATCCATCAGTTCATTCCCAGAAAAGTCCTGGTTTGAATCATTTCAATATCCTTTGCCCTGAGGGGGAAAAAAAGTTGGAGAAAGTCCTGAAATCATGTTTATATCAC
The DNA here is from genome assembly GCA_024734555.1 of Trochalopteron elliotii. Taxonomy (NCBI): domain Eukaryota; kingdom Metazoa; phylum Chordata; class Aves; order Passeriformes; family Leiothrichidae; genus Trochalopteron; species Trochalopteron elliotii. The sequence continues at coordinate 485,283 of JANPWX010000075.1, forward strand.
TTCCAACATGCAATTTATTTTCCTCCCTCAGCTTGGAGGGAATTTGTATCCTGCAGCCTAAGCTGGCTGCATCTGTCCTACCCCAGCCAAAGCACAAACCCCAGGCTCAGCTCCCAAACCCAGCCTGCACCAAATCAAAGGGTTCAGATGGCACAGCCTGTTCACTCTGGAACTTGCTGAGATTTGGAATTATGATTTACTAGCCTGGTCTGGGCCAACAACGATACTGATATTGTTATTATTTCTGTATCTACATTTTTTAATGTTTTCCAGGATGGCAAATACGTCTCCTGCTCAGTTTTACTGCTTAGTTTCTGCATTTTTCAGCCCTGTGATAAATGGGGTGGCTGAGTGCAGGGCATATCTCCAGGCTTCTGAAGCTGTCATGTCATCAGAACTCAAGAAATAGCTCCATGCTGGGGACAGCACCAAGGATCCAGTCTCCCCACAGCTCCCCATTTCTCTGCTCTCAGGTTCTCATCACACAGCTGATAAGTTTTAATTTGGTCATTTCATAGAGAGAAAAAAAAAAAAAAGCAGAGCCAGAAAATGACAGGAGAATTTGGACTTTCCTTCCCTAAAGCCAGGTTGGACAGGGCTTGGAGCAACCTGGTTTAGTGGAGAGAGCCCTGCCCATAGGAGAAGGTTGGAACTAAATGACCTTCAAGGTTCCTCCCAGCCCAAATCTTTCTCTGATTCCATGGAAAATCAAGTTTCTAACCAGAGGTGCTGAGGATTTTTTCAGAAGGCAACACTCAAAGCTGAAAAAAAAGAAAGAAAAAAGAAAAAAACAGAACTATGATGGTGGAGAGAAAAAAAATCCAAGAGGACATGCCACAAATTAAATGGCAAGTGTTGTTTTGGTCAGCACCACTGAAGTGTTTAGTGTGGATGTTCCTGAGGGGTGATCCAGGACATTTGGGGTGGCCACTGGGGTTTGATAACTCCTGTGGGAAGGAAGAACCTGGCACTGGACATACTGAAAATGGGGCTGTGGAGAAAAGCCCCAACAGTGTCCATCTCACACAGAGGGGCAGAAGTGTATAAACTCATTTTTATTTGCTCCTCCTGTGTTTCCATCCCCCCTTTTCAGCCTGTTCGGGTTTATTAGTCAACAAAGAGTGTCTTGGGTTGTATGCAACCAAAAGTGTGTATTCTATCTGTTGAAACTGGTTGGGGAGGTGTTTTCTTTATGTCTTCCATGACTTATCCTTGTAACTCTGGAGGGGGGATATCTTCTGTCAATGGGCAGCTGTTAAACCAGCTGGGGCAGAGTTCTTTATCCCTTCCAGGACCCATCCTCCCTCCAGGGGATCTCTGCTGTCCATGGGCCATCCAGGCTCACTGCAGGGCTGAGACAATTCCATCATCCCACCCAGGTGGAGGAGCCCAGCATTCCTACCTGGATCAAAGCTGGCATTCAGAGCACCAGCACAGCCTGTTTGCACTGGATTCCCAGAGGGAGACCAGACCCATCTCAGCACCACTGGACCTTCAGAGGGAAACTGCACCCTTCTACAGGATCACCTCTGCTGCAACAGAACCACATCTGGCACTGCAGGAGGATTTAATTTCACTGCTCCCAACACCCTGACCAACAGGGTGTCAGGTCGTGTTCTGACTCTGTCGGTGTTTTCTTTTTTGTTTGCCTTTTTGTACTACTTCATTTTTATTTTTAATATTCCTAGTAAAGAACTGTTATTCCTATTCCCATATCTTCCTCTGAAAACCCCTTAATTACAGAACTATAATAATCCAGAAGGAGGGTGCTGACATTCTCCATTCCAAGGGAGGCTCTGACTTTCCCTGGCAGACGCCTGTCTTTCCAAACTGGGACAAACATTGAAAAGTATCTTTGAACAGCTGCAAAAGCCCAGTGAAATTCCTCAGGATCTTTCTGCCTTCCACCCGTGGGGCTCCTCCTGCTGCACACAGCTCCAGCTGCCCCAGCCCCATCCTTCACCTGGAAAAAGGGAATCTCTGCTTCCCTCCACCTGCTGGCAGGCTCAGATCTGCCCCAGGGGCTCCATGGGGAGATCCATCAGGTGTTTTAGGGTGAGCCAAGCTTCTGGATCAAGGCAAGGATGCAGTGGATCACTGGGAAAAAACTATTGAGGCACAACTTGTGAGCAAATGTCACATCCTGGGAGATGTGGATGGCCACTGGGGATATTCCAGAAGCATCTGGACACAATCCTGCGCCTGGGATGACCCTGCTTGAGCAGGGAGGCAGAACCAGATGATCCCAGCTGGGGTCTCCTCCAACCTGACCCACCCTGGGATTCTGATCTCATCAGCAACTGCACACAAGGAAAAGCTCAAAAGGGGATCCAAGAGCATTGGGCTGCTCCTCCAGCCCCTCCAGCATCAGGCTCTGATGGTGCCCTGTGACATTCCAAAGCTTCTGCAGAAGGAAATGCTCCCAGAAAACCCCAGACAGGAACAGACTGACTTCCAACACACACAAAATTATATTTAAAAAAAGGAGAAAAAAAAAAATCAAAGCCAGCAGCTTGCACACAAGCCTTGCATTTGCAATTCTGATTCTCTAATATGAAACAGCCCCCAACTGGGGGAAGGGTAGACAGGAAATATTACAGCAACGTTATTTTGTTACACTAATTACCAATAATGGCACATACTAGACTACCAACCACAGTCAATTCATTTTGAAAGCTATATAATAATGTTTAGGATAAGGAATTAATTTTTATAGCCACTGAAGCAGATTTACTTCTACTGTAATGCTGATTTATTACAAATTAAATTTCTTAACTCCAGAAGTTTCCTTGGAGAGCCTCAGCAGGACCTGGGGGGAACATACCGGGCTGCAAGGGGGGAATTTTGGCAGCATTAAGGTTCAGGTCAGAGTGCCCAGACCATTATTAACCCTTCAGCACACATCTGTTTGGATGTACCCACCTTCATGGGCAAATTCAGCCCCAGAATGTGCACACACAAACCACTGGATGATTTTTCTCAAGTCAGCTGATTGTGAAAAGGTAGGGTTTAATTTTTTTTTTTATTGCATCATTTACAAAGGTAAAATTTCAGTACTACAAGGATTTGTTGTTTTCTTTTTTTTTTTTTTTCAGCATAGAGAATTCCATAAAAGATTCATAAAGTGAAAACTTTGAAGTATAGTCAAGAAGATACACTCATTAATTTACAAAAACATCCCTGGTGTCAGTTGTTGACTGTGAAGAGGTTCAGATTATCTCTTCCACTTCCATGCAGGAGCTGCTGGCTCAGACTTTGTACAGAGCTGAGGGCAAGGCTGGACCTGGGCACAAGAGCAGAGAAGGAGAGTCCTCAGCAAGACTTCAGACAGGGACTGAATGAGATCATTTCTGACTGAAATAATTTATGAAATGACTGGGACAACTTCAATTTCTTCAGTCCTGCTCATAAGCATTCATTACTAGAGTCATGACTGCCTGGCTGGGAAGTCCCCAGGGCCTCGTCCTGCAGGTGCATTAGCTGGGCTGATCTTGACAGGGTTTCCCTCCAGCTCTGGAGATGTGGCTGGCTGAGGGTGGGTGGATGAGGACAGAAACCAAAGGGATGGTTGGGCTGAGCTCTGCATCCTCCAGGGAGAGGTGATGCATCCCCTCTGCCTCCAGGGAAGGGACAGCCACTGTTCCCTGAGTGCTTGGGATGCTCAGAGCAAACACAGGGAGGGTACAGTGGTTGGTGGGAGCAGAGGTTTGGATTTTAGGATTCATGTCTTTTGGGTGTGCAGAGAATTTTGTGGTGTCTCACAGGGGACACACATGGCCAGAGAAGGAGCCACACGTCTGCATGAACCACACCAAGGGGCTTCTGATGGGACCCAGCCCTGGGACCTTCATCATTAAAAAAAACCCAATGGAAAATGTTCCTGCTGTCCAGCCAGCCCTGAAAAAAAAAATATTCAGGCAAACACCCACAGATGGGCACCCAGCAGGGAGCCTTTCAGGTCAAGGACTGAGCTGTGGGCAGCTCCTCCTCATCTGCATCTTGGAAAAGGGCCCCAGCCTGCCAACCCAGCTCTTGACATTGCTGCTGCTTTAAAAGGAGCCACTTATCCAGCCTAAGCCTTCCAGCAGCTCCGGTGATAACTGGCAGCCCAGCCCGGCAGCCGGGTGGGTTTGCAGTGGTTTCTAAACACCGTCTCTCCACCATCTGATGTGTGCAGGCACCGAACAAAAACCTCCTCGAATTCCTTAGGAGAAAGAACAAGGAAGCTGGAGCTGCTCCAATTCCCGTCCTGGCTGGGAGCAGCTCCCGGCGCGCAGACGCAAAACCGCAAAAAAAAGAATTTGTCTGATGCCGTTGTTTCCACGTTTGGTATTGCGGGGTTGTTTTTGTTTTGTTTTGTTTTGTTTTTTTTAATGACACTTCTAGAGATCCCACCGCTTCAAGTTTCGTCCTGGGAGGGAGATGCGGAGGGAGGAGAGTCATTATTAGCTCATCCCTAAAGCCTGGCGAGGACCAGGAGAAGGGAGGAGGGCTTTTCCTCTGCTAATCCTGCGCAGGCTGATCTCCCACCGATGCTTTCCCGTGCTCCAGGATAAATGAGACTTCCCTAATTCTTTCCCCGCTGCAAATAAACAGACGGGGAGCCTGCACCATGCGGCTCGCACTGCCCTATCCATCACCGCGTCCCGACTGTAGGTAGCGGTGATTACAGCTCATTATCGGCAATTACCGCCGCCGAGCTCGTAGGTGTTTTCCCCCAAGAACTTTCAGCAGCTCCAAAGCTCTTTGAAGGCTTTTCTGTGAAGAACAGGCTGTAGGAAATCCCTCCCCCTCTGCCCAGTAGTCAGATCTTCCCTTCCAAAAGCTGTAGTCATCAGACATAACAGTGCAATCATGAAAAATAACTGGAAAAAAATAAAAAAAATCGCCAACCCCGTGAGCCCGAAGGATCGGCGATGCACCAGGTGTGTGTGCTCTGGGCACAGCTGGTTGGTGGGGAACGTGTCTGTTAAAAATGACTCTTTTTTTCTCTCTTTTGCTCCTCAAAAAAGCTTCTCCCATGAGCAAGCCGGCCTCCCCCGCCCCTCCTCCAAACCCACGATGTAATTCCCACAAAAACCCCCACACCAGAGAAAAGCACATGTACAGTGGGTGCTTTTCCCGCATACCAAGTACCCCGGCAGCAGACTGAGGGACGGACCCTTTGAGAAATTCATATGCCAGCCTTCCCACTATAGCAATTTCATTCTGTCTTTGTAATTGTCTGATATTACATTGTTCCCTGCCAGAAGATTAATTAGCTAGTCTTACCCTCCAACATACCATCCCTCTGCAACCCTCAAGGAAGCTGGAGTGGTGCCAAGTCGCAGGGATTTGCTATTCTGGCTGGCAGCTGCTACTGTCGCTGCAGAAAAAAAAAAAAAAAAAAAAGAAAAAAGAAAAAAGAAAAAAAGCACCCCTCCTTTTGTCCCCAAGCAGCAAGTGCTGTGCCAACTGACCCCCACATGCCCAGCCCTCCTGAAGCCACCACCAAGGAGGCGGCCAAGTTTCAACGCCGTGGGCCGGGCAGTGCGGAAAAATAAAAGAGTGGCAGGAAACGGAAATTAAAGATTAAAAAAAGAAGAAAATCAAGCAAAAAAACCACCCCCAGCCAATGCTGAGCACTCCCCACACCTCGAGCCCCCACCTGGTGTCAGTACTCACGCTGGCTGAGCATGGCTGTGCTGTGGCCAGGGGACACGCTGTGGGAAGGGCACGGGTGGGGTGACATCAACTCCAATATCAGCATCCCGCCATCACCAGCCCTCATCCTAGCCCAGGGCCACCTTCACAGCCCAGCCCACCCTCAACCTGTGCCCCAGAGGAGAGGGCAGCAGGGAGCATCTCCAGCTGTGTTGGCAGCAGGGAGCCACCATCCCGGCCGGGGCTGCTGCTGCCGCAGCCGCTCTTGGCGAGGAGCCTGGCCCGTGGATCTGCTGCTTTTGTTCCCTCTCCATCTTCTGTCCTCACACAAACACGCTCTGGATCTCTCCATCTTACCCTAAACGTGGTGCCCAGGCAGGTGGGAGCTGTGTGGGTATGAGCATGACACACCTGTGGTCACCATCCCAACGAGCTGTGGGGGCACGAGGGTTTTCCCTCTTTGCAGAGGGGAGGAGAGCTCAGAGAGTGGGAGGTAAAAACCTGAACAATGCAGTCACCCATCTAAACTGATGCACACCACAAAGCCAAGCACATCATCTTTCCTTCCAGACAGTCCTCAAAATGTTCTGTTGTGCTAAAGTCACCCCAGCAGCTGATGTTTGCTGGATGATTTGCTGGCTTGCCCCATCAGCACCACAGGGCTCTCCAGCCATGTCCCACCAGGGCTGCAGCACAGTGCAGCAAGGTGTTTTCAGCAGAGGAGGCACCACAAGTGCCAACAAGCTGTGCTTAAGGTAAAAAATGAAGAAAAGGAGAGCAGGACCCTGCAACACCAACAGACACAGATACAAGCAGTGAGGGGTGTCCTGGACCCTGCACAACCCAATGGGATCTGGTCCCCAAAACCACCGAGACAGACCAAACCTGGCAGCTTTGCCTCCTGTTCCTCCTCCGGCTCAAAATGAGGCCAATTTGGGATTAGGTTTTTTTTCTTTAAATTTGGGCAGCTGTTTCAGGAGCTCACCCTTCCTCCCCAGCACACACAGCCCATCTGCCTGGGGACTGGCACAGGACAGGGAGCTGGGTTTGCTGGGCACCAGGAGCCACTGGAAGCCACCCATTCCCAGGCTGTGGAAACGAGCCCATATTGTCACAGGGGCTAATTAAGCTCCTCCACTAAGACAGCAGCTCCAGACTGCCTCAGCACCCGCCTGGGCTGGCAGCCCCCCTCCCCGGGTGCTACGGAAACGGGAATTAAGCAGTGATGAATGCAGTATTAATTAATTAAGAGAAGATGCACGTGGAGGGGGTGGGAGGCAGGGGGTCCTTTGCGCTGTGGAAATTACCCAAGGAGGGGCCGCCGTCAATTTGGGTTTTATTGGGTTTTTTTTTTGCTTGGGGTGGGGGGACCTGGGTGCCAAGGCAGTGGGAGTGACCCGCTGGCACCAGACCCACCCATCCTCCGTGGCTGAGGAGAAGGGGAAATCCCAAAAAAACGAGCAGGGAGGGAAGAGGCGCCGCCATCTTCTCCCACTGCGGAGGGCGAATGCAAAATCAATTCTGCACACTCTGAAAATGGCTGTTCAGGAAGGGGTTTGTGCTCTGGAGAGGTTAATGGGGAAGCTCAACCCAGCTGACGCTGGGGGGATGGATGCCACTTTTCAGTTTGCATATTGAGATTGTTTACACACATGATTAGCTAATATATTAAGCTTCTTAAAGGGAGGGGGGAAAAAAAAAAAAAAGAAGAAGATGGCAAAGCACATGGTTTAGTCTCGATTTGCATTCCTCACCCATTCTCTCCTTCACAATGCACCACCCAGAGAAGAGCAAGGGCTTGGCCACCACTGCCAACAGCTGGCTTTTGGAGAAGGGAAACAAATGGTTAAAATTCCATGAATGACTGCAGTGCCCAGCGTGATTTAGCACATCCAGCCTTACATCACAGCACATCAGGTAAATGCTGGTCCCTGCCATGCAAACTGGAGCAGCTCAGCCTGCTCAGAGGTGAGGTTTGGGTGGGTACCCAGCAGCACGGGGTGGCCAGACCCTGACCTCCGTGGGAAGGACAAGATCCCTGTGGGAAGGACAAGATCCCTGTGGGAAGCCTGCTCTGCCAAGCCTTGGCCAGTGGCAGCAGGGTGCCAGGGACAGGTGAGTGCAGGCTGCAGAGCCCACATGCAGTGGGAAATGCTCAGCACTGCAGCTTTTGCTCTGCATGGCCCTGCTCCTGGGGGCTGGGTGTGGTTTCAAGTCTCTTTTCTGTCTCAAGGCTGGAGACAAACACCCTGGAGATAACCAGGGCTTTGTTTCCTCACCAGCAGAGGCAGAGAAACTCAGCTGCAGACCCAGCTGGTACTTCCCTGTGCTAACAGGACAGGGACCATCATTCCCTGATCCAGAGACTTTCTGGGCATCTCCAGGAGACCCCTGCCAGGTATCTCAGATGCAGATCTGGCTGTTTTCTCACTCCTCACATCACACACAGTCCTGGCAACACAAACCAAAGGTGTGACTGTGCTTCCAGCAGCTCCACAGATCCATCCCTGTCTCCCAGCTTATGCCAGTGTTTAACTGGTTTCACTCAGCACTTCTCCATACAAACTTCTTCCTGAACCATCTCAGGAGGATGACTGGCTGGCAAGTATTTTAGGGGACCATTTTAAACACCAGGTTGCATGCTCAGAACCTTGTGCTGTTCCTCCAACCCAGAGCCTGTGCTGCAGACTCTGTTCCTGCATCCCTGCTGCTTGGAGCAGCTTTTTGGGATCCTCCAAACACAATGCCCTTGTGCATTTCCAAACACGCTGGCAGAGCTCTTCCAACTCACCATCCTATTCCTCTGATGTGGTTTTAAAACCACACTTGTCCTTTGCTCCTTTCTTTTCCCCATGCTACAGGGGTAATCCCTCCTCCCACAGCCAGGCATCACAGCAGCCACCACGTCAGCAACTCAGCTGCTCCCCTCTCCCTCATGTTCCTCCCCAGCTCTCCCCACCCAGGGTGTGTTATTTATGCAACATCTCTCAACATTGACTTCTTCAACACAACTTTTCCTTTAATTACTTGCATTAAAAATAAAAATGCCAACCCATATGAGCAACTGCTCTCATTACAGTATCAGTCCTCCAGCTAATTAATATCTGTTAGCTTTGGCTTATGCACCAGGATGCCTAAATCCAAAATACACAAGGCTGCCAAGTTACTTTGCAAACAGGAGCGTCTGCCTTGAAGATAGAATCACGTTATCCACCTTCTCTGCAATCTCACCATAACCTTTACTTTCAAGGTCTTAGAGCAGAGAAGGAGAGCTCATCCAGCTCAAAAGAGATTGCAGTGAAACCAAAGGGGAGACCCAGAGGGAAGCAAAGAGAAAGAGAAGAGAAACAGCTCTCCAGAAGAAAGAGAAACACCATCTTTGTACCCGCTCTGTTGTACTCACACAGGCCACATGGGAAACACTGAGTCTGGGAAAACCTCCCAGCAGCTCCCAAGCCTCTCCCAGGGCACACACACGCTGCTCCAGCCCCAGGAGAAGGAAAGGGAGCTGAGTACAGCCAGGCTCAATCACAGCAGAAACTGATACCTTGGGAAGGCTGAGCTGGAACAGAGACTGGGCAGAGCTAAGAGAATAAAGTAGATATTTATTGAAAGGCTTTTAAGGATACACCTTGGGCAGGACAAGAGCCTGGCCAGGGATACACCCAAGGTGGAACCAAAATGGTCACAAAAATGGACAAATGGTCGCCAGGTCTCAACACTTTTATAAGTTTTGGTCCATTTGCATATTGGGCTTTAATTGTCCAACTCCAGCTGCAGGTTGTGAGGTCCCATCCTTCTTGTTCCTCCCTCCAACCACCACTGTTTGTGCTTCTGGGCCTCGAAATTTTTAACAGTTGTCCTTGGTCTTGAGCAGGAAAAGGATTTGTTTTGTGTCCCTGCTGTGTGCAGAGCTGAGTGACACTGAATGTGAGCTCAGAACTGCACCCCTGGGCAGCACAGAACCTGAAATGTATGAAAGATAAAATTTAAGTCCTCACAATCACCTCCCTTCGTGGTGGGGTGTGACTGCAGCCATGTCAGAGATGCTGTAACAGTGACACCAGAGCCAGAACCTTCAGGAATGTAATGCAGCCTGGTGACAAACAGAGGAGCCACCCAGGGGGGAGATAAGAGCTGGCAGGGTGGGAAGGTGGGTGCAGCCCTCCTGCAAATCCCCATGTGTTGGAGCATCCATGGACAGCAGGGAGAGGGAACTCTGCAGACCTGAGACATTCTAGAACACGTGGCTTTATTGCAAGGGTGGTGGGTAAAAAGGGCCTTCAGCTGCCAGCCTCGGCTGAAGGGAAGTCCCAAAGAGAGAGGGAGAGAGAGAACAAGAGGGTAAGAGGTAAGAGAGGAGAGAGCAAGAGAGCCAGAGAGAGGTGGCAGGGTCAGAGTGCAGGGGAAAAGACAGCAAGGTCCTTGTTACAATACATTATATCTCCTGTTGTGTTGAATATGCTAATTTACACTAACCAGCCAGTACATGACACAAAACCCTATAGAATCTACATACAGCCTATAAGAACTACTACATTACCAGACTGTGTTATATTTGAAACTCTAAAATCTAGTCTTTAGACTTTTCTCTTTTGCTACATTGACCTTTGGATTCCTCAGCCAGCAGAAGGGTACTGTTCAATCAAAAGGGATTCTCCTTCAGCTGGCTGGGCTATTGTTTTCAGGTTGTATAGTAACTAAGGCTCAGTATCCTACAACTCAAAGCAAGCTTTCATTTCTATTTCCATTATAGGTTTCATCTTTTCAGAATCTTTTGCTAAGCAATCATATTTATAAGGTTTCCCTGATTCATCTTCCCCAACACCCCTGTCAGTGTCAGTGCATGCAGAGCAGCCCAAGGCGGGTTCGGAACTGATTAAAATCTGAACAGCCTTATGTAAACTTAATGCATAATTAACCTGAGCAACGCACTCACAGGAGACATTATTGAGGTCAGGGAAGCATTAGAGCCACAAAAACAACTCTGCTGGCAGATGAGGGATGAGAACATCCACTGTTAAATTATTTGGATACTTCTCTAATGCAAAGGATAAAACCTGCTGGATCCTAACTGGGACAAGCCTCTGCTCCAGGCAGATTATAGCAGGTTCCTGAGATCCTACTCCAAAACATGGGATGGCAAAGGCCAGAAAGGAGAGCCCGAGGTGGACAAGCCCTTTTGAGATATTCTGTCCATGTCAGGTGTCCAGCAGAGAATCCAGGGGGGATTCCTGCCCTATTGTGTGTGTCCATGAGCCACCTTTGGCTGTCCTTGCACTCAGCTGAGACCACCAGCCCACCCAGGAAAGATTCACCTGGTCCCAAGTGCAGTCCTTGGGAGGGGGATGGTCCTTGGGAGGTGCCTGTTCCAGGGTGCCCCAGCCCCACAGATGCAGGTGGGAGATGCCTTGGGGTGCTCACCAAGCTGTTCTTGTGACACACCCCTGAACCCAGTGGGCCCCAGGAAGGCTTGGAGTATTTTTAAGCCTTTACCAGTCTGGGCAAGGATGGATGGAAGTTCTCCCTCTCCATTTTCACTTCCTGCACTTTCCTTTGCCCCTTCCCTGCCTTCACACCACTGTCACAGTTCCACGGTGCAGAAGAACCTTTCAGACTCTCCCAAGTGGTGTTTGGGGCTCCAAGGTCCCAGTGATCTTCCTGATGCCAATTAAAACAACAGGGAAGGTTCCCACTTGTCAGAGTCCATAACCCAACAACCCAACACAGGCATTGCCCTCCCTCCACTCCTGGCTTGCTTACAGCCACAGCAGCTGTTCCACAATTCCCACTTTCTAAAAACCCACATTAAATCAAGGTCTCTTTTGCCAAAATCCAGTAAAACAGACCTGGTGAAACATTCCAGGGAGACCAAGGGCTGCCTTTCCCAGGCTGGCCCTGTCCCAGAAGATCACCATGTAAATACTTGAGGCTCCCTCTGGAGAGAGCCAAGGGCTTTATTGGCACCTCTGCTCCCAAACATCCCACAGGCACAGCACCTACTTGGGATTACCCCAGCACCCCAGAGGGTTTTGTGGCAATGGATTCACCTGGGATGAGCCCTCTCACCCCCTCCTGCCCCTGGGCAATATCTCTGATGCTTTCAGCACACACAGACTGGGGGCAGTGCCAGCAGCTCTGTGAGGCAGTGCCAGGCTGTCTTCCTTTTCCAAACAATCCAAAACAAGAAAAAATTAACCAGAATGTCCAAATAGTTCATTTTGCAGCTAATTTAATGATAATTGGACATAATAGGCTTGGAGTCCTTGCATTTGCAGAAAACAAATATTTTAAGTGTGCCAGGCTTCACTTGCTGAAGTGCCTCCCTGCCCCTCCCAGGGCTAGAAAGGCTCACTTGGGAAGGAGGGATGGTCTCAGCCCTCCAGACTCCAGGAGAAATGCAAACACCAGCTGTCCACAACTCCTGAATGCAGCAGCAATGACAAGGCACAACATTCTCAGGCACAGGTGGAGCAAAGCCTGATCCAAACCCAGCTCAGCCCAGCACGTGGCACAGTCCTGGCTGCTCCCACAGGACAGGGCAGATGGAGCCCTGCAGCCAAAGGGCTCAGGTGGATCATTCCAGCTGTCCCACAGTTCAATCCTCAGCCCCACGAGGGGGGCAGGCACACCAACAAGGTGATGGACCACGCCTGGGAGGGCAGCTCCAAGGGGGAAACTGGGGACAGCCCAGGGAGCCCACAGAGCTGCAGTGACTGTGGCAGTAAGGACAGGCCCTTAACAGGCTCCAGAAGAGCCAGGTTTTCCTCTGTTTCTGTTAGTGCTTGCAAGTCTGCACTTCCACTGCAGGAAATGAAAGCCTGGAGCAACCTGGTCCTTCAAACTGGCAGAAGTCCTGCAAAAGCAGGACACTCACCACACATTTCATCCTTGCTTCCTTCATCCTCTTGCACAAGGCCTCCCATTACACTTAAAGAGGTTTTGTGGTGTGGCTGTCATCCAGATATCCACTGTAAACTCCATGGAAGAGCCTTGACAAGCACAGCACCCATGACTCTGTTGCATTGAAAGGAAAAACTGGCTGCTGGTGGCAGCACAGGACTTCTGGGATGCAGCTCCCTCATCTGTCAAGTAACAAGATAAAACAGCCCTTCCTCAGTTCACAGAGGTGCTATAATTCATACCTGACACGTGCAACATTCCCTGGCAAGCCCTGGAAAAGCCATTAGCACCAGAGGGGAGGTGAGGCCACGCTCTGCCACCTCTCTCTGTCCCTGTGCAGCAGGTGACTGCCACCAGCTCGCCCAACACGTGAGACTGAAAATGAAACAACTCTCATTTGCTTTCTGTTGCTTTCCAAGTGACACCTTGCACACTTGCTGGAGGTGCCACTGTCACCAGGTCACCGTGAATGTCTGATTGCCTGGAGGGACATGGACTCACATTTTTAAAAAAGGGTGATAATGCAAAGACACTCAGTGACATTTTCCCTTGTTCACATGGAGAGAAAAACCTTGCAATCTCAGGTCTATTGCATGAGACAGAAATTTCATGAATCTGAGAATCTGGAAGCAAGCAAGGGAAAAGAGAAAGAGCAGTGTTTTATATTTTGAGTATGGCTCAAGGTGGCCTCATACAGGAGGATTAATTTCCCAGAGCTCAGCTTTAGTAACTCCCCATGAGATGGTGGCACTCAGCCCTGCCAGGCCCTCACCAGCTTGCTCCAGGACTGTTTCAGCACATTTAACACATATTTAACAGCTGAAACCCTCTTTGAATCTCCAGTCATTTCCCTGGTTTCAGCTCTTCTGGTGGATCCTTTGGTCGGGATCTTTGCCTCCCTCTCACAGACCTTTTTTCCCACCTGCACATCAGCCCTGGCACAGCTGCTGAAGGTACCCCAGACACCCCATGAGCAAAAGCCCTTCCTCTCCAGGGCTGCAGCCCTGCAGGGTGTGGGATTGCCAAAACAAACTGACAGCCCAGCCTTGGAGAGCTGCCAAAAATCAAGTGCTGCCCACCTGAAGGATCACAAGGGGCACAGGGATCTCATCCAGATGACCAACACCCATTTTCCAGTCTCAGCTTCAGCACTCCAGGCTGCTCCTCAGGGTCAGACCAGCCCCCTTGAAACCCCTCTGACCTTCTCCCCTGCTTTATTTTTGAACACATGGAGCTTGCCTCTCTTTTGCAGAGAATTTCCTTGGACCTGTTGACTCCTCACCCATCAAATTTAAATTTACCTTACCAAGGTTGCAACCAAGGCTCTGTGCCAGTGACTGCCCATGCTGGTGGCAGATAATTTGTTCTAGTAGTCCCCATGCTGCTGGCCCTACACTGAATCTCCTCTCAGTTCAGCACAGAGGAAAAAAAACCCCAACATCCTACATCCCAAACAGATTTTGATGGGTGATCCATGCACGTGGAAGTCCTACAGGATGGCAGAGATTGGGTATCAGCAGCTGCATTCAGGCCTTGGCAAAGATGAAAATGTTTTGTGCTCACCTGAGCCGTTCTTATTTACACCCCCAAACACAGCACTTGCTCTCCTGAAAACCTACAAATTAAGAGCCAGGTTATTCCAGCTCCCAGCCATGCTGCTGCTCCTCTTCCAGAGGAATTTTACACCCAAAGCTTTGGCAGAACCTGCTGCTGGGCCCACCCAGCTTTCCTGTCAGCCACCACACGGGAGGAGCTGGAACAGGATCTCTCCTCCGTGTGAAACAGGATCACTGCTCAAACAGCCTCCCATCAAAAGGGAACCTGCCAACCCACAGGGTCCTTGTTCCCCCATCACAGGGTCTTCAGCTCACCAAGATCAAGGGCTCTTCCTTTGCTCCTTTTCCCCTGAAAAGCAGGAGGAAGCTGCAGATATACTACGAGCACTTAGGAGGAAAAACATTACAGCATCTAAAGGTGCTTTAAATGATTTAGATACAAACTTGCCTGTAATAAGACATCTATTTTGGTTAATCTCTTAGTTGCAAATCTTGAAACTCTTGAACCTGCCTCAGGCTACTGTCAGCAGCACTTCATTTAACACTGCTTATTGGGAATAACTGCTATTTCCCACTGTAACCTCCAAACCTCTTAAAGTCTCTCTTATTGCTCTGCCCAAATATACTTGCCTTCAGGATACAGAGAGTTTTTTCTTGCTAAGAAGTGTTAAGATGATTTGAACAAGCTGAATCAGAAGAGACTGTTTCTCAGGCAAAGCTGCCAAGACTCCAAACACCATCCCTGAGATATTTTGGGAGCTATTCCTTTTTGGGTTTTTTTGAGCATTTGCTTGGGGTATAAAATCCAACAGCTGCACTCTGATCACTCTTCACAAGCAAAGGAAAGGTAAGGGATGGAGGGGTGTGTGTTCATCCTGCAGGAAAGTCACCTGGGGGAAGGGATCTCCCTCCCTGCCCACACCTGTGGCTGTGGAGACCATCCCCAGCTCCCCATGGCCATGGTCAGAGCTCTCTGAGGAGCCTCCTGGGGACTTTAACAGCACCAGTGCAGCTCTTGTGTTCTAAACTCAACCCCATTTTTATTTCCAGGGGATGCAGAGCTGTGGTGGGCAGCTGTGACTGCAGTCCCACCCACCCCAGCTCAGCAGGTTTGATTTTAGACACAACCAGCTGGACCTTGGACATAGCCAGCACTGACCTGGGGGGTGTCACAGCTCCAACCCCAACAAATCTGGGAATTTGTGATTTGTGAGGTCCCTCCCTGTCCTGCAGGCACAGGAGCAGCATGAAACCACTGCCCCTTTGGTTGCCAAGCAGCAGCCACAGGCAGGAGCAGCTGCAGCACAGCAAACAGAGCTACAAGAGCCCTCCAAGCCTTTTAGATGGGGCACTTAACTGCAATACAGGAGTCTCCAGCCCAGGCCCGTGTCTGGGGCAGGTTTGCAGACCCCAGTGCAGCCTCAGTCACCACCTTCCCTCTGCTCACTGGGAAAAGCTTTGATCACTGAAGAGTTTTGGCCCACGTGGAGCAGGACACAGAAATGGGGAACCAGCACCCCAAAGAAAAGGGGCAGGGCTCACAGCAGACACAGGCCTGACCTGGGATCAGTTTCTGTTGCCACCAATGTGCTTGAGAAAGTGCCCAGCATTAAGGGATTACAGCTCTGGGGGTTTAGAGCCACACTCTCACATCCATCTGCACCAGGTTTCACACAGGAGCCTTGATAGAAACAAAACCCCAAATCGGTGTGAAATATGTGTCTACAAGCTGTGATAAATAACAGCCTGTCTGTGCAGGCTAAAAGACCCTCTCTGCTCTATACATCCACCTTGGTTTAGTAAGGATGAAGCCACCAATTAATCCAGTCTCTGCCAAACCATAACCAAACAAGAACCAGCCTGCTGACTGCAGGGCCAAACTGGTACCACAGCCCAATTTCCAAGGACTGGTGTGCCAGGGCACTCAGCTTTAGCACACCCCAGTCCCTGCAACGCTGCAGGGGTCAAAACTCTGCATTTCCATGCTCAGATTCCCTGTGCCTCCCTGTTCTCTGCTGCTCTGGAGCTAGCCCTCAATTTGAGCTCAGGTTGTAGGTAGTAAACAATTTTTTCCCCTTCCCCCAAAATATCCCACTTTGCATAATCAAATCTCACTTTATCCCTGCTTGAAGCAAAGCACTTGTGGGGAGTGGGCCTTGGGAGAAAGGTGGGCCACAGCCATAGCACACAGTTACATTTATAGTTAAAGCAGAATAAGTACTCCTTGAACCTATTTCTCCCCACATTCCAGCTCTCACAGAAGTTGCCAGCAGGACAGAACCACCCCAGGAACTCTGAGTCAGCCCAGCCCCACACATCTTGACTCCAGACAATGCTTCCTCACTCCTGAGGGCAAACAGCTGCTGCTTTTAGGCCCTCTGGAGGGTTTAGGAGTGGAGCACCTGCACCAGCAACCGATGACACTTACGGCTCCTCAATTAAGCAAATTTTGCACCAGAAGGGAGATAAATGTGTGACTGCTGGCCGGGGCATCCAGTTCCCCTGGCCCTTGTGCTGTGACAACGACCTGCAGCAGGTCCTGGAGGTGCCTCAGTGTCCCAGCAGGGGTAGGGAAGCACCAGAGTGGCTCTGTGAGCCCAGAGGGTGCCAGCAGGATAAGGGGGCATTTTTTGGGGGCAGAAGGCACCTCCAAAGTGTCACCCCTGGTCTTATCCTGAGATAGATCCCTCAGAGCTCTGCTGAACATCAATAAATCTTCGTGGTGGGACAGGTGGTCATTAGAGATGCTTCTTCCAAACCCTTTGTGTCTTCATCCATCAGTCAGCTCTCTCTGCTGGAGAAGGTCCCTTCCATCCTGGAGAGTTTCAGAAGTAATTTGCAGACATCTCAGCTTGCCCAGTAATTTTCTTCCTTATTAAATATTGCTAATGACAGGGTTTTAGACTCTCGGCCATACATCCACTTTCTGTTCTAGTATAAATTTTAATCTGTCTTCCCTCTTCCTCCTAGACAAGTCTTTAAAAAAAATTACTGGAATAAAAAGGAAAGCACCAAGTAATTGCAAAGGGCTGCTTAAAACAGAAAGGAAGGAAAGCTAAGGAAAGTTATAATGATTGAAAAGTTCAATAAAATCGGAGAAAAGCAGGAAAAATTCTGATTTTTAATGAAATGGATGGCGAGGTGTCACTGGTACATGGCAGCAGATCTCTGCAAGGTGAGGTCTGTTTTCCCTCCCCAGGTCAGGCTCCCACCTCCATGGGCCACTTGAAAACCACAACCCCATTCCCTTCATTTTCTCTTCTCCATTCACCCTCAAGCTAAATCTTTTCATCTGGCGCTTTCAAAGCCTAACCAATGAAACGCTGAAACCAACAAAACCGTTTGTGGGGGAAAAGTTTTCTGAGGAAAACCAGCACGAAAGATGGTGTTTCACCCAAAGCCATGGGCAGAAAACGGGAGGCTGGAGTTGAAAAGCTCACGCAGATGAATCTTGAACGGGTCTATTCTCACCACCATAATGAGCACATACATGATTAATGAAAATATTTATCCTCATAACCCACTGCAGCGAGTTAATATTTAATCCAAAATCCACGTGAAAAGCCCAACCTCTCCTTGGTTCCTCACCCACCTTCTTGTTTCCTTAGCAATCTCTGAACTCTGCCAAGTGACCTGAGGTTTGGCTCTTTGGGGCTGGCTTTTCCTGGCTTTCTGCACGAGTCCCACACCTTTTGATCCCGAAAGAGCCGCCCCTGGGGACCGACAAGGTTTCTCAGATAATCCCGCCGAGCCGGCGCTTTGTAACGCGCCTCCCTTTGATATTCAAGGCAAAGCCGGACAGCCCACACATGAAAAGACATCCTTGCCTTTCTTCCCGGGCTTAATTTCATCTGCAAATTAAACATATCGAGACAGATATTTATAGAGGAGTGCCCCGATCCTCCCGGGAGGGCCGTGGAGTCTCCAATGTGTAATTTTGCTTTAGGAAGATGATTTTAATCTTGACTCTTTTTTTTTTTCTGAGGCTGGTGGCAGGAGAGGAGAAGGGCAGGGAAGGAGGAGTGCTGGAGTTGGGCTCTCCCTCACAATTTGAGCCCTGGGCTGATGCAGTGTGGGGTGGTTGGTTGCACACAGGGGGTCCAGGCTCTGTCTGCTCCCATCCTTGTCCTCTGCAAAGCTGTTTCAGGACTTTGACCTTAATAGGTGACAGTTTTTACTTTTGAAACAACAGGGTCTGTAAACTTTGCAAGAGCTTTCAGGTGTGACTTACAAAAAACACCCAAACCAAACCAACCTCCTTTAAAAATGGTGCACAGACTGAAATAACTGCTCAGCCCTGGGTCCTGATGGCCCTTTGTGGCAAGGAGCTCTCAGAGTCATCCACCTCCCTGTATCCCAGTCCTCCATCCCACATTTTCACTGTGGGAAAACCCCAGCACTGAAAAGAAAAACCCACAAAGAGGGAACATTTTTGGCTTATGTCATTTACAGATATCCTCTAGAGCAGAACATAAAGGACTTTTATTTTGTTTCCCAGTTAAATATTTTTATTTTATCTTCTTGTTAAAGAGTAACTCAGTGCTGTTCTCTTGCCCAGCATCACTCATTTAAACGTCCTCCTGATGGGAAGAGTTCAGGGGAGGGAAACTTGCAGGAAAGATGGTTTCAGTAGTGATAAGGAGGGGGGACTTTGGCACATTTCTGCATGCTATGAGGAATGTCTTTAAGCTTCAGTAAACTTTTGGAGTCCCTGGGAAGCTGGTAATGTGCCTTTGAAGGAAGTATGACTTATGAAATTGCAGTTTTTAGCTTAGCTGGGTAATGTTAATGAGAAAATATCACGGGCTGCGGGTGGAAGTCTCCTGAATCCCATAAGTTAGGGATAAATTATTCTGTTTTCCTAAATGAAGCAGCGCTGTGCAATGCTGCTCCTAAATCAGGCTGACGGTGAGAATTATTTATTAATTTGTGAAGGTCCAGAGAGAAGCTCAGGCAAATAAATACAAACTAAACAGACTGAGAGAGTTACAAACCTGAGCTTGCTGTGGGTGGGGAAGAAAAGGCTTTGCTGGGGTGATGAGGAGGAGCAGGAGGGTTGGGACCAGCACCTTGTGTGATGGAGGCAGCACGAGGAGCTGCAAGTGGAGGGACAAATCCTGCTTTCTGCTGGAACCACAGTGAAGATGATCAACCCCCCCCAAGCTTTCAGCTGCAGTGAAATCCCCGTAATTAAAGCCTGAGCTCTGCTGCTCTGCCCGTGCCTGCTGCAGCCCGGCTGGCACATCAAAGGGAGATGTTTCCCATGAGGACAGCTCCCACATCAGGGCACTCAGGGTTTGATGCACACTCTGGTGTGTGAGTGGTGGCCCAGCAAAGTCTCTGAACTGCAGCTCACACCGAGCAGGTGATGCCACATCCCCCTGGGGCTGCTGGGGCTCGGTGGTGCCCTGGTTTTGGGCAGCACAGCTCGACCCAAGGCTCCATCCCTGGAGCAGGAGCTCCTCTGGGCTCTGCAGGTACCACCCAGCCCAGCTTCCCCTCCCACCCAGAGAGGATTTATTCCTCCCTGAGCAGGTCTGCAATGATGGCATTAATCAGGGAGATGGACGAGTACAAGCCCGTTTATTGTGCACTGTGGGTGAGTGATAAGTCTGTGCTGGTGCCTGGGATAGCAATCAGGAGAAAGGAGCCAAAGGAAGAGGAGGGAAGAGCAGCATTGTGGGTAAATATGTGTGCTTCTGGTGGTGATTACCCTCCAAGTAATTAGTTTTTAAATCAGGCAGACGTTTCGGGAACGACTCGCTATGAGCTGCTTTAATTATTTATACTCCCTTTTTATTCTTATTATTTATAGTCCTCCTCTCTGGATGGAGATGCTCTTTGGAACCTGACCCATCTCCAGCCCTCCCTGGCCCTGCAGCTGCCTCCTCCAGGGCTGCCAGGCACCCCCAGAGCCCGGCTGGGCTGGGGGATCCTCTCTCCCTCTCCCTCCCAGAGCCAGGCAAGGCGAGCCAGGGCCCATCCTCACTGTGGAAAGCCCTGTTCAGATCGGCAATTAAACTCTCACTCATCTTCATTTCCCTCCTTTGTTAAAGTGAGGCCACTCAATCAGCCATTAGTGCAAGGTCCTTTCTGTCAGCCAAGGCATCCTCAGGCACATTTCCCTTGCAGACAGCTGGGGAGAGTGTGGGCAGGGGGAGCAGCTCCTTGCCTGCTCCCTTCTCACCCAAACCCTCCCCATCCAGCCCCTGCCAGGTCACTGCTGCCCTTTGGCCAAGGCTCTGGGGAGCGAGGGGAGATTTTGCAATGGCCAACCCTTCCCCCAGCTGGGATTTTTCCCACAGCACCACACAAGCCCCTGTTCCATCAGAGCATCTGGTGTTGTTGCTCTCCCTTTGCCAACCCCACCTCTCTGGAGCTTCCTAACATCTGGAAGCCATTCCCTGCACCATTCCCATGAAGGGACCTTCGACCTCTCAAACTCCTCCTCTGGGCTAAACAAAAGCTGCCCTTACTGCTGAGCTGGGGAATTTTGCCTGCTTTCCCCTCTCTCCATCCACAAACCATTTCTCAATGTGTCACCAGGGCAGCATCTGCCTGCAGAGCCCTGGAGCATCCTCTGTCCCATCTCCCTCATACGCTCAGACACCAGCAATGAGGAAAACTGCAAAAAAACCCCAAATCCCACACGAGAAAAACCACAATATGGGCAAAACCTGCTGCAGATTCCTCCAGGAGCAAGGCCCATGTCCCCTGTTTGTAGCTACTACAAGTACCCGTTGATTTTCCCTGCTCCCTCCCTAGGAGCTTTTGTTCTGAGTCTTGCTCTGGTTACAACAGTGAGAACACCTTGACTTTGCTGCTTCTCACCCTGGAATAATTTGTGAGCTGGGGGGGTGAGGGGGATTTGGGCTGAAGCAACCACAGAACTCCTGTGGACCCCAAAGAATGGAGGTGTGTTGATAGGGATGGGTTTGGCACTGGGGCGAAGGGGAGCCCATCACTGCACACCTCACTGGGTGCCACGTGAGATGAGTCAATTCACTGCACCAAAACCCAGGGGCCAGCAGAAAAGCAGAGTAAAAATGTACATAAACCTGTCCTGTGCTCTAGAGCCCCACAGGAACCTGAGCTGAGTGCTGTCCTGCTGGGTTTGTTTTCATCCAGTCCCACAGAATCCCAGAGGGGCTGAGGCTGGAAAGGGCCTCTGGAAGTCACTTGCTCCAGCTCAAGCAGGGTCACTTGGAGCTGCTCAGCCAGGAGTGGGTCCAGGTGGCTTCTGAGTTCCACCACTTGGGGGGGAAAACCACAATAAACACATCAGAGAGAGATTAAACCACCAGAGGGGACAGTGTCAGGTCTGTGACACCAGAGAAGAACGTGGTTTTCAGGATGGCCAATCTTCCAAGGGAAACCAACTTCCAAGGGCACCATCCCAAGGCCAGCCCTGCAGTCATGAAGGGCTCTGAAGACCATCTGCCTGTGGAGCCAAAGCCACAGCTGGGTCTGTAAACTTTGCCAGCAAGAGCTTTCAGGTGTGACTTACAAAAAATACCCAAACCAAACCAACCTCCTTTAAAAATGGTGCACAGACTGAAATAACTGCTCAGCCCTGCATCCTTTGTGGCAAGGAGCTCTGAGAGTCATCCACCTCCCTGTATCCCAGTCCTCCATCCCACATTTTCACTGTGGGCAGCCTCCAGCACTGAAAAAAACTCACAAAAAGGGAACATTTTGGCTTACGTGATTTACAGATATCCCCTAGAGCAGAGGACAAAGGACTTTTGTTTCCCAGTTAAATATTTTGTGAAGGTCCAGAGCTTCATATTCCAGAGCTGAAATATTTTGTGAAGGTCCAGAAGGGCAGCTCCTGCTTGCCCTTGAACTGGGGGCAACCCACCTCTCCATAAAACCCCCAGGAAGCACAGTGGGAACAGCTTCACCATGGAAGCAGAGGGTTGGGATCCACCTGCCTCCCTCAGGACCAGGCTGGCTCCATCCCAAAGGGGCTCAGCAGAATCAGCTCCAGCACTTTGCAGGGTACCTGGGGCAGGTATCTGAGGGGGGATGAGTCAAGGGGGTCAGGAATTATCTTTCACCCTAAACAGGGCAGTTCTGGAGCTGGACTTTCCCATGACCCCCAGCCCTACTGGGTCCATGCAGCAATGATTGCACGATGGCTGGGGACAGACATTTCCAAACAAGCCTCCTTCTATTTGCATTCGAAACATTTATTTTGGGAAATACATATTAAACACTATTATTTATACAAAAATGGACTAAATTTTCATAATGCTTATAACCCCCAAAAGGCCATTTTAATAGATCTGGATGAAGGGTTTTTTTATTGTATTATTTTCATTTTTTTTCCATCCAAAAAAAAAAAAAAAAAAAAAAAAAGGTCAGGTTACAAAGGAGAAAGCGGCGTGTCTTGCTTGGCCCAGCTTGAGATACCAACTAGAGGAAAAAAAAAGTTTAAGATGGCATTTGCAGAAGTGCCTCACACGAGATTTTTCTCCCCTTTCAGTCTTTCTTTTTTTAACACTTGAAATATCTATTTTTTTTTCAGTTAATACACTTTTTGTTGTTGTTTCTGCTAAAATATAGCAAGTCAGCAAGTAGAGAGTTGCTGTTTCCCAACAGCTCCGTGGGGCTGTTGTGGAGGGGGAATAGGAGTGAAGGAGAGAAGGGATTCTCACCATGCACCCCCTCCTGCCCACACCCCTTTGGCTGCTGGGGGGGACCTGTGGGGAGCCCCTGGAACCCTGGGCATCCCCAGCAAGGGCAGAGCAACCTCCTGCCTCCTCCTGTCACCTGTGCTGAGCCAGGCTCTGTCCCCCCGTGGGCTCTGCAGATGCCTTCCAGTGCTGGAGGATGGGACACGCTGCCACTTCAGTGTGTGCCCCCAAAAATGGGTGATTTGCAGGAAGTTTTGTTTTTTTTTTTTTCCCTTAGAGAGGGTTGGGAGACTGGTGGACACCAGACAGGCAAGGGGAGCTGGGGAGAGGGGCAGGACTGCAGAGCTCTGCTCCTGTTGTCACAGTGCTACCTAAGGCTGGCAGGGTCTAGTTTACTGGAGACACACAGAAAGAGGAGGGTGTGGGGGCAGAGCAGGGGGAGCAGCACCCACAAACACCCCCCAGCCCTCCCCCCAGAGCTGCAGGGCTTGGTCAGCACATGCACAGACATCCTGCACAAGGACCAGCAAAACCAGTAAGGAGCATCTTCCCTGGACACACGTCACACAGGGGGAGCCAGGAAATGAAAAGGAATTAACAGACACCAAAGAGGCTCCTCTGATGCAGGGAAAAGCCCAAGAACCACAAGGGTCAGACAGGACAACCCTCTGCCTCCCACCACGACTTTGCAGAGACCAAGTTCCACACTCAGCCCCCTCAGGACAAAACACACTCCGAGCCTTCAGCAGACACAGACCCACCCAGCTGAGTGACAAATAAATACACAAGTGTTCCCAGGACATCAGCCACAGCTCTGGCCTGAGGGAGAGGGAGCCAGAGTCTCCACGGAGGTTCACAGCCTTTTACAGGCTGCAAAGACAGACAAGACAGACCCTCCCTCCCCTCTCCCAGGCTACTGCAAGGTCACAGTCTGAAAAGGCACTTCTCCCAAAGCAGGTCACTCTGCCTGGCCGGGGGGTGGGTGACAGGCGAGGTGACACCTAAACACTCCCAGTTTATTGCATGTAGACAGGGTACAGGGGCTGGGTTGGGGACTGGGGGGTCCCAGAGGGCTGCAGAGGGCTCGGAGGAGGCGGCAGGACACAAGGATGGCACTGTCTTGCTCTCTTCATCCCACCGTACCTTGCTTCATCCACCTGGAGGAGCCCCGGCCTTCAATGGACGGAGAAGAGCCCCTGCATGGAGGGGCTGGAAGGGCTCCCAGGGCACCCCAACCCCGCTGGCCCCACAGATCTGCTCCCCTGGGTTTGGCTGTGGGGCCAGAGCTGGGGGCAGGCAGGAGCCCAGGCTCCACAGAGGGACAGTCCCCAGCCCTGGGGACGCTGCCCTGGGGGCTGAGCACAGAACTCATGGCACAAAGCGGGGGGAGAGCGGCCACCCCGCTCCACCTCGGGTTATTTGGTCAGTTTACATGGCAGGGGGTCAGGGACCAGGGCGACAGGGACAGTGGCAGAGGATTTATATAAAAATAAAGGGGGCAGAGGGGAGGGGCAGCGAGCGTGAGCGAGCGAGGTCCGGGCTGAGGGACGGTTACATCTCGTTGGCCACCAGCTCCTTGTCAGCCACGCCGTTGGACAGAGAGCTCTGGCCCTCGTTCAGCCTCTTCACCCTGTAGGCTTCAAAGTGGATGTTGCTGGTAATATCCTTGATGTTCTGCATGTGTGTCCTGCAGGGAAGGATGCAATGGAGCAGTGAGATGGAGCAATGAAGGATGAGATGGAGCAATCACACTTTGCAGGGCCGGCCCAGCCTCTGTACCCCAAACACCCCCCAGTGCCACTGTCCCCTCCTGCCCTGCTGGTTCATGGTGCCTTTAGGGCTCAGGGGGAAGTAAAAGCAATAATGGGCAGCATTACTGGGCAGCAGGAGCAGAAGCCTTCAACTTGTGCTTGGGAACACAGGACACCCACCCAGGGAGACCCCCACCCAGGGAGACCCCCACCCTGCCAGGCCTGGAGCCTTTGCACCCTGCAGCTTTGCAGCCCCACACAACTCTGGCAGCAACAAACAGATCATGTGTGCAGAGTTAACCTTGCAGCCAAACTGGGGAGGAACCCAATGCCCCCTCCCTAGCAAGCCCAGGGGCCTGAGCCTCCCTCTCCCCCACAACTTCTTTCAAGAGGGACCAGGCATCACCCAAACCTTACAATGACACCCCAGGGGATGGGGATGTCTTTGAATTGGGGGTGAGATCTGGCACTGGGGAGGGACCACAAAGGCCAAAAGACCTGCTTGCAGGTGAGCTGGAGCCACCCTGCCAGCAATCCTGGAGCTCCTCTCCCCCTTGAACTCAGCTCTGCAGCTGAGAAAAGCCCCCGAGGAGTGAGGCCACCCCTTGCAGAGTGGCAGGGGGCTGGAAGAGGGAAGGCAGGGATGGAGGGGAGAATGGGTGGAGGGATGAAGCAGGAGAGCAAAGCAGCAGCTGCTCCAAGCCCTGCTGGGCTGTCCCCTTTCCCTGGATGGCAGCAGGTGACCCCAGGCTCTGGGGACAGGGCACTGACCTGATGAGGAGGTCCCGCAGGTAGGCGAACTCACAGTGTGTCGTGTTCTCCACTGGCAAGAGAGACAGAAACCCACCATGAGCACCCCTGGCCCCCACCCAGGGCCAGCAGGGCCTGGGGGGCTTCCCCAGAGTGTGGAGGGCTCAGATGGGCACTCACACCCCGGGGTACAAGTGCAAGAGTCCTCTTGGCTGCTGTAAAGCTGGCAAAAGCTTTCAGACCTCCCCTGCCCCAGCTCAGGCCTGGGGAGGTCTGACTGAGCATCCACAGCCCCTTCCCAGTGCCCCACCAATGAGGGAGCTCCCAGCAGCACCCCCAGCACAATGCTGGGACCCCCAGAACCCCCAAGGAGCCAGGGGAAGGGCCATGGTGAGTTTTGCAGGTGTGTCTCCACAGAAATTTCATCTGTAGCTTGGCCACGAGCATCCTGCAGCATCCCAGACATGCTGAGCAAGGACATGAACTCCTGCTGGCAAAGGCTGCTGCTGGCAGAAGGAGGATTGCTTGCAATAGGGAAAAATCAAAGGGTGCTGCTCCACAACAATCAGTTTGACAGCTGCTATTTTATTCCTGATTTTACCCAATTTAGAGGAAGAACTCCTTTATATATATATTTTTATTACTTATTTATATTTTTATAAATTTTAATATATATTATTATATATTAAATTTTTATATATAAATATATGTTTATAATATAAAATATATTACATATAATGGAATATAT
>JANPWX010000075.1:511349-535455 GCA_024734555.1 Trochalopteron elliotii
AGTTTCTTCGTCGTTCCCGTGAGATATGTTTATAATATAAAATATATTACATATAATGGAATATATAATATAATATATTTTAATATATATTTTATTTATATTTTATTTATTTTTATTTATGTATATTTTATTATTTATTATTATATATTTTTTGGTTTTATATATATATATATATTTTTTTTTTTCCCCCCAAACAATCCTGTACATAGAATAGCAGAATCCTTTATGTTGGAGAAGACCTCTAAGATCATCGAGTCCAACCATTAAACATCATGCAGGAATGGGAAAACAAAACCAACAGTGCTGTGCAAAGGCTGCCTGTGGCCATGGCTGTGTCCTGGAGGTTTTCCTTTGCTGAAGGCAGATGCCACAAGTAGAAGGTGAGGGTTTAATGAATCCCATTGAACTCAGAATGTTCAGGGACACAGCACGAGAGGGCAGCAGAGCTTCAAAATACATTGATTTTCCTGGCAGCTTTGTTAAACCATCCCTCAACACAGGATTCCTATTAATAAGACTCGTAAATGAGAGGAACCTGTGAAGTGAAGGGGAGGAAGATGAGAGGGGTGGCACTGGAGATGAGCCAGCTGGCTGCCAGAAACCATGAACAGGGAAATGTGTAGATGTGCTGGAGCCAGGAGCTTTCATCCAGCCTTTAAACCATGACTGTAAAATGGGGGAGAAAAAAGGGAGATTCCCGATGGGAAACAGAAGAGGGAAGAGATCCCACAAGGGCACCAACCCAAGGCATTGGTGGAGGGCACAGATGCCAGGGGAAGGTTCTAACAGGGGCTTGAGACAGGGAGATGTCATTGATGTGCCCTCAAGTCCTGCCATCAGGCAATTAACTGTGCAAGAAGCACAAGCCAGGCCACGAGACCCCCCAGAAGTGTCCCCAGCAGCTCCCCAGGATACACCAAGGCCCAGGAACTCAGCACAGGAGCATTGGCCAAGGTGTTTCCAGTCCTCAAACATCAGGAAAATTATCTGTTTTTGGAGGGGCAGGGAAGCACCACATCCACCACAACTACTACTGCTGGTTTTGGACTTCATTGCCTTCTGCCAGGGCAGGGAGATGGGCTGAGGTGGGGAAGCAAGGATGAGATACCTTCAATGGTGCCCCACTTGGTCTTCCTCCCAAGGATTCTTCTTCCATTCACCTGGTACTCCTGGTCACTGCCCACCACTGCAAACGGGATCATTTCCTGTGGAAAGAGAAAAACAAGGTGGTGATTTCTTCCTGAGAACTGGTCAGGAAACCAATCCAGTGAGCAAACTCCTACACTGAGCTATTTCCAGGAGGGTTTCACGGGATGAGCTGGTTTGGCCCTGATGTTCCTGAGCAGTGCTGCCTGCCAGGGCCCACTGGCAGTCCAGGACTGGGTACCAGCACCTCTTGCACATGTGCCCAGCCTAAAACCAGCCCAGACCCAGCCTAATCCAGTCCCTCACTGACAGGCACCAGGTACAGCTGGAGCAAAGGTATCCCAAAGCTTCCCTGGGAATTGCCCCCAGCATCTGGCAACCTGTGGCCAACTCATTTCCTGATCCAAGTTGGTGTCCTTGAACTTCAGAGTCTCTAAAAGATGTTTTTTTCTTCCTCCAATTTCTCCAATCCACTTTACTGTGCCAAAAAATTGCTGGCTGATTCCTGTAGCATGGAACCTCCTACAGGTAAAATCCCATCCCAGTGCTGGGAAGGCTGCTGCCCTAGCCAGGGGTGGGCAGGCACCTCTGTTCCCTGAGCCTGGGGCAGGGGAAGGGCCATGGACCCTCTGCAGGGGTGGAGATGGGTAAGGACTATAGTGTTGTTTTGATTTTTTTTTTTAAGCTTTTTAATGTTTGTATTTTTGTAGTGAAGTTTCTCACAGATATTTATGTAAACAAAAGTAATGTTATTGTAAACTGTTTTTCTTGTTTATCATTCCTCTTTTGAGGAGAGACAATTGATGAACCTCTAGTTTGACCAGTATAGTTGGAAAAGTGTCAACCTTACTGTCCAATCCGTAGTCGTCTAAAAGCTATATAAATTGAAAGAGAAAAATAAACTTCCCTCTTTTTGCCCTGACAACTTGACTGTGTGCATGTCGTTCATTTCGTGTCCTATAGCAACACTATGGACCTTCCCCACGGGCCTTTCTCACCCCCATTCCACCCCTGCTGTGAGCTGTGGTAGGATCCCTGCTGCTGGGCAGACCCCACGGGCAGGGCAGAGCAGCTCTGGGGCCTTTTGGAAGGGAAAGCCCCCAGGACACCCCCAGGACATCCCCTGCACTGACCCGGAATTTCTCATTCACCAGCCGATCCTCGGAGTCCTCATCAAACTCCTTCTGGGGGTACACGTCGATGCCGTTGGCCAGGAGATCTGCCATTATCTGGGAGGGAACAGACAGGGACAGCTGAAGCACAGGCAGGCACAGGAGCTCTGGGGTTTAGGTTTTCTTTGCCTGAGATTCAGGTGCTGGTTTGGGTGGTGGTTTGAGTGAGTCTTTTTTGCCCTCTGAAGGCTCTGAGTTGGCGCGAGAATGAAGTGGAGTCTTCAAGGCTTTGTTGTTTCTTGGCTTCTCACGTGTTTATTAATTCTTATTTTACAATTTCTCTGTGCCCAGCCAAGGTGTTCACAGCAGCTCAGACACAGGTGACTCCCCCGTGATGGGAGGTCACTGCCTTCTTATACAGATAATTACGTGTCTGTTATTTACAATTCTGTGCCAATGCCTATTGCCTATACTAAAGGGTCATTTCTACTCTGACCCAATCTCCTTACACTACTTTGTGCCACTGTCACTGCAGGAGATGGAGGCCAAGGGAGAACAAGAAGAACCCAGGGCACCGCCCTAAAATCTCCATCTAGTCCCCCAGTCAGCTCCATTCTAAGAATCCCAAATATACCAAATTTTCCACCCAGTGATTAACTACACTACTGTCTGTCTATTACACCTCTGTGACTTGTAATTCCTCTCTATGGTGGAAGCTTTTCTCATGGACTGAAATCAAAGCTCGTGTCTTCCTGGGCTCTGTGCCAGGCAACCCCCTGGACAGACCCCCCTGTCCAGGATTCAAACCCTCTTCCTTGGGTCCCAAACCCCTCTGCCAAGGTCTGTGACCATCCAGGGTG
Source organism: Trochalopteron elliotii (assembly GCA_024734555.1). Taxonomy (NCBI): domain Eukaryota; kingdom Metazoa; phylum Chordata; class Aves; order Passeriformes; family Leiothrichidae; genus Trochalopteron; species Trochalopteron elliotii. The sequence continues at coordinate 514,468 of JANPWX010000075.1, forward strand.
CCCAGAGGGATGCCCTGGACTCTGACAAGGAGCTGCACTGATCCCAAAAGGGTCTGAGTGACACCCACCAGCCACAGCAAGGTCCAGCAGCAGCAGCATTCTCCCTCTCCATCCCAAACACAGAGCCCTGAGCTCACCCACCCACCAGCCACACACCCACCAAGAGCCTCCCCAGGAACCTCTGCAAGAAGCTGGTGCCAAGACACAGCTCAGGCAGAGAAGTGAGATGGAGTTACATGAGCTGGATGTTGTTCAGGGGTTGGAAAAGACAAGACAAGCCAAGGTGCCCAAGCAAAGGGGAACACAGCTGCCAGGCTTGTAACACAAAGGTGAAAAGCTGCTCCCTGGGGTTTGTTTACACTCCTTGGAAAAGGAACTTGATCTGAGGGGACAAGGACACAGCTTGGAAGGGCAGACTCTGAGGACTTTGCCTCTGTGCAAGGCCAAGAGATGCTGAAATCTGATTCCTGGGTGGAGGCTCAGCTCATGGGGAGCTTGAAGCTTCAACCTTCTCCTACAAGGCTGCAAAGCCCAGCCCAGGCTGGCAGCAGCTCCCACCTTCCTATGGCAATAACTGCACACCAGTCCTACAGTGCAGGCTGGCAAAGGAGAGGATCCAGCCCAGGGAATGCTCAGCCAGCCTCCCACCCCCCACCAAACCCACACACTGAGTTCAGGGGAACAACCCAACAAAGCCAGCTCCAGAGAGCACATCCCACTCACTCAGCACAGCACTGGCACCAACCTGCAGCCAGGCTGGTGCTTCACACCCCCTGACCACCCCACCCAGACCCAAAACCTATCACCTCTCTGAACCAGCTACACCCCAGATGCAGACAGGGCTCTGCTTTTGGAACCACACTGGAATGAATGGAAAAGATCCCAGCCTGTGCCCACCTGGCCTGATTTCCTGCCCTCTCATCTGCTGGGAGCAAACACATCTTGTGGCTACGTGTTCTCCCTCCATCTGAAAGGATTTGGGAGGTCTGGTTATAATCAGGAAGCAATCAGAGATAGGGTGAGCTCGTCCTGTGCTGAGCCAGTGCAGGGCAGCAGAGCCAGGCACTGTCCCCATGGTCTGCCCAGGTGACATTTGAAGTCCCAGACTGACTTGGCAGTGCCAGAGCCAGCCAGTCACCTGCAGACACAGGGATGTGAGCACTGGTAACCTCTGAATGGAGCCAGCAGCCTGCAGGAGCCACCAGAGAGAGCAGATGTGGCACCATGGACTCACCCCTCTGTGTTCCCTCAGCAGCTCCTTGGAGAACTCTGTGCAAACAGCCTGACAGCCTGAGTCAGCCCTCAGCTCCATCCCCAGCCAGTCTCTAGCCAAGGAAATTGCTTGGAGAGTTTGGATTCAGCCCCCAAAACCAGACTGGGTATTTCAGTGCCTGATGCTGCTCATCAGGAACTGGGAAGGAGAGGCTCCCACGGCGGTGTAGGAAGGAGCAGGGGCATGGAACCACCCCTGGCTAGGATGTCATCCTGCCCTCAGCCAAAGGAGAGGCCCCTAAAACTACCCTTTTGGCAAGACTCTCTTTCCCTTTACTTCTCCCAGGTCAGACTCATGGATCAAGGAGCTTGGTGGTTTTTACTTCTGCAGGGAATGCTGAGGCCATCACACCTGCAGCCACATCCACCACCCACAAAATGGATTTACAGTCCCTTACCAAACCCCAAATGAGCCACCTCCACCTCCCAGAGCAAAAAGCCCATGCCTTGCTGTGGATTCAGACAGCCCCTCCTCAGCTCCCAACCACGGGAATTTCATACCTTGCTTCCCTCTTAAATCTCATCCAGCTGAGCTCAGCAAACCCACAGGTTTTTCACTGGTTCCTGTATCAGCACACGATGCTGCAGAGGGAGGCTTTTCCAGCCCCTGTGTGCATCTGATGCCTTAAGTTTTATCTTTCCTGTATTTCAGGTTCTGTGCTGCCCAGGGGTGCAGTTCTGAGCCTCACATTCAGTGTCACTCAGCTCTGCACAGAGCAGGGACACAAAACAAATCCTTTTCCTGCTGCACACCAAGGACAAAGGTTACAAGTTTTCAGGCCCAAAAGCACAAACAATGATGGGCTGGAGAGAGGAACAAGAAGGATGGGACCTCACAACCTGAAGGTGGAATTGGACAATTAAACCCCAATATGGAAATCGACCAAAACTGATCAAAAGTGTGAGACCTCGTGACCATTTGTCCATTTTGTGACCATTCTGGGTCCACCTTGGGTGTAGCCCTGGCCAGGCTCTTGTCCTGCCCAAGGTGTGTCCTAGAGGCCTTTCAATAAATATCTACTTTATTCTCTTAGCTCTGCCCAGTCTCTGCTCCAGCTCAGCCTTCCCAAGGCATCACATCAACCTCCCAAAATAACAAAAACCAGGCTGAAAATAACAACAACAATAAAGGAGGCAGGAGAAGCAGGCCTGGAGATGCAGAGCTCCAAACTTCTCCTGCACTGACAGAGATCCAAGAGAAACAGGAGGAGGTGCTGGGAGAGCAGTCCTGCCCTGCAGCCACACGGGATCACTCCGGGCTGCAGCCCCAGGAATGTGCTGGGCTCCCAGCCAGGCACTGCCTGCACAGCCCTGCCAGGACTGGGGCAGGGGCAGCAGGGCACGGGGCACTGCTGCAACCCTGGGCACTGAGAATTTTGGGCTTTCTGTGCTGACAGGCACTGACCCCCAAGCAAACACTACATTTAACCTGAGGCCGTGGAAAAGGCTTTCAAAATTGAGTGACAGCACTGGGATTGTGGGTGTGGAATTTGAACAGAAGTGTGTAATATCACATGTGGAAAACATAGAGTTTAAGGTTCTAGAATATAGTAATATATATATAAAGCAAGATGGAGGTTTTAGGGCAGAGGCCAGTCCTTCTTTTTCACCTTCTTCTTCATGGCTCTGGGTGGTGTTTTGTATTTGGATAGAAAAGTCCTCATTGTGGGCCACGGGTGGTTGGTTATTGGGTTAAAAGTAAAAATAATTTAGGTGCCATTTCTTAATTGGACAGTTTATCCTTAAATGCCTTGTAGAGAGATAGAGACTGCTCCATTTTTACTTTGTTAGCTAGAAGTGCTGTAGAGCTCACGGTTTGTGAGGCTGTAACATAGATAAGAATTAACAAACACCTGAGTCTGAACACGAAACACCATCACGCTCATTTAATCCCGACTGGCAAAAAGAGGATAAAAGCAACAGGGTGTGAGCCTGGGGAGAGGCAGCAGCCCCTTCCTTACCCGTTGTTTGAAGTAGTCCCTCTCCTCCAGCGTTAGCGTGTCGGCCTTGGCGATCACGGGCACGATGTTCACCACTTTGCTCAGGCGCTTCATGAACTCGATGTCCAGCGGCCTCAGCCTGCAAAACAGCAGGAAAAAGGGGATTTGCACTCCCAGGCTGCTGTAATCCCCTGGCAGGGAGGGGGCATTCAAAGAGCAGAGAGAGAGGGGATCACTTCCTTTCAGATACAAGTAAAGACATTTTCTTGAAAGCACAACTCAGAGAGGGTTTGAAAAGACTTTAAACATTTCCCTTTCAAAGCTGCCGCTATCGCCTGAGAACCCTCACAAAGCCCCGTGAAGTGGCAGAGGGCTTTTATCTCTGCACGGCCACAGAGGACTGCAGGAACTTGCCCAGAGCCACTGGTGTCCTTGGTGGAGCTGGGATGAGAGCAGGGCGATGCTGGCTGCAGGGCCATGCACAAATCAAAACCTGCTCCAGCTCCATCCCAGCTGTCACCAACCACCCAGGGACAGCACAACGTGGAAATGGCCACAGGTGACTGTCCCTGCTCACACTCCCCACTGTGCTGAGCCCCAGCCTGTGGTTATGCACAAGCTGGGAGTGCCTCTCACTTTCATCAGCTGGGATTTAAAAAAGCTGTGGGAATTCTCCAGGGGCTCACAGAGCACAGAAGAGATGCTGCTTGCTCCAGAGGATGAGAATGTCAGAAAATCTCTACAACAAAAGTCTCAGCAGAGGAAAGCTGCAGAGATTGCATAACCCCAGTGATCAGTGCCTCGGGAAATCCCTCCCTGCTGAGGGGACACTTCCACACTGCTCCACATCCAAGGCCTGCAGGCAGCAATGAAGGCACCTGGCCATGATCTCCCCTGCTCCTCAGTCCTCCCTGAAGGTGTTTGAACTGCTGGGGGTCCCAAACCAGGAGAAAACCCTCCCTGGGACACCTCCAGTCGCTGCAGGTCCCCCTCGGTGGCTCTGAAGGTGATGGGGACACAAAGCACAGGTGAGGAGGTGTTGCCTTGGAAAGGAAACCTGGAGATTCCAGAGTCCAGGACCACCTTTGGGGCAGGAGCCTGTTTGAAATGAGCCCTCACTGAAGGGCCAAGAGAGCACCCACTGCCAACACACTCAAGCCAAACCCCACCATGGTTCTCCTCGGAGACCCCTGCAGCCCCAGGAGTGCAGAGGGGAAGGGATGGATCCTGCCCCTCAGCAGCCACCAGGCAGTGTCCCCATCCCATGGGGATGTGCTGAGGGAGGGACATTCAGCCCCAGAGAGACCCACCCAGCTCCAGCTGATCTGCAAACAGCAGCTCAAGGCTGCCCCAGAGCAGCCAGCACTGGTGAGCAGCTGAACCCTCCCCTGGTCATCCCCTCTGCCAGGGATGGAGCTGGCCTGTGCCAGGTGGATCTTGTCCCCACACACCAACAAAACACACACAGCCCCGAGCACATCATTAGCACAGGGATAAACGAGGTCCTAACACAAACATAGGGTCACAGATCACCCTGGGCCCCAGGGAAGAGAGATTTTGGCTATTAAAGGGAAAAAAGAATAGAAAAAAACACAAGGAACCCCCCATGGACACATCTAAGCTGACTTGCTGCTGGCAAACATTGTTTGGAGCTCTGCACAATGTATTTCCCAGACCTCCAAGGAAGTAATGCAGTAATGCTCCTTTCCCAGCAGAATTCTTTCCCCTCCTCTCTCTTTGCTATTTTCCAAACAATTTTTCTCCTCTAAAAGCTTCTTCCCCACTGAGCCTGTGTTCCTGCCTCTTTCATCAGCTTTTCCTTTAAAGACCAGGATGCATGCAGAGCAAATGCAGAGGAATCCACAATCAGGCAGACATTTGAGTTTCAGCTCAATCTACATGTTAAAAGCTCCGTTCCCACCCCTCAGGTCCTCACACATCCCCAGGATGCCACAGGGGAGAGGAGGCAGAGCCAGAGCCTGCCCACACCCCTGCTTTGTCCCTCTGCACCCACCCAGGCACCTCTGACACACCCTTCTGCTCCCATGGGCTCCTGCAAGTGCCTCATCCATGAGGGTCACCTCCCTGCACCACCCTGAAACCACCAAGGGACTCCCCAGCAGAGCAAACTGCATGTTTGTAGGGTTTTCTGCAAGTTTCTAGATATTCTATCAGCTCCTGCTAGGTAGGTAGCTCTCCCAAAACCTTAATTATGTAAAAGAAAGTGAACCTTTCCACTAAGAACAAAGCCTGCCTGTAGCTAAACATCACATTCCTGTGAAGACACCAAAGGAAAACACATGGATTAAGGTGGTGACAAGTGCTATTTGCTCCAAGCACATCACAGAAGAGAAGGGAAGGCTCAAGAAAAAAAAAAACTAATCCATTTTCTTCCCCTTCCCCAAATGGGCCCTGATATTATTAACTTATAACATGCACATTTTGGGCTTTGCTGGGAGGGGTGGAGGAGCTCCAAGGGGAGTGGATGGGCTGGAGCAGGAGCTGCAGAATGGACTCCAGCCACTCCAGCTGGTGCTGGTTGTTCCCTCATCCCCTCCTGGGCTTGGCTGGGCACACCTTGCCAGGGCTGGGCACACACTGTGGTTATTTATTTCTGCCACTGTGCACAGACAGGATTTCAGCACAGGCTTTTTCCTGCTGCTTCCCCTGAAAGGCTGTTACAGGAATCAAAACCCACAGTGAGCTGCAAAGCTATTTCCTTTTGGTTGTGCCCCAGATCAAACTAACAGCAGGAATTGGGGCTGTGTGTTGAGCAAACACCAGGGAGGACCCAGCAGCCATCACCTGCTCCAGGGAGCTGCTGGCCACCTGAGAGGGGCAGCCAGAAGGGAAGGAGGGAGTGGGTGGCAGTTCCTGAGCCACCAGCCCTGGTAGAGGCAGGAGAGGTGCTGATGAGGCCAGGCAGAGTTCTAGAGCCAGTCCTGAGCTGAACAGAGCTTTGCAGGGATCAGAGCAGGGATATTGATTGGGTGGCAGAGCCAGGCTTGTGCAGCTGCAGCTGGAAGCCCCTGCCAGCACCATCCTCAGCCCTCACAGGCAATGGTTACATGGGAGTGTTACAGGCTGTGTGTGAGCTGGAGGGGCTGCAAAACCTGTCCTCAACTCCCCTGTGAACTCCCTCATGCAGCAGAAACTTCTCTGCTGATTAACCCTGGAGCTGCCTGGATGGGAGGGTCAGACTGAAACAGAGCCAAGCAATCCTCTGCTCCAGCCTCCAAACCTCTGCACCAACTTTGCTTTTTTTTTTTAACCCCTCACTCCATTTTATTTAGAAAAAAGCAAGCTCTCACCCAGTGCCCTGGCAGGCTTAACCCAGCTGCCTGCAGCATCCACAGGGAGTCCTGTGCCCTGCCCATCCACATCAGCAACTCCCCAGGGAACACAAACACTCCAGGAGGGCAGCACCAAGCACCTGGGATGTGTGTGGATGGTTCCCTGAAGCTGGGTGACAATGTCCCCAGTGCTGGTCCCTACAGCTCTACCAGCACTGCCACGCCCCCAGTCACCTCCTGGAGAAGACAGAGGCACCACAGCAAGAGCCTCAATGCCCTCCCTGCTGGGAGGGACCATGGACCTGCTGCCTCACCCAGGGCACAAACCTGCACCCCAGCTGTGTGTGACAAGCCCAGGACAAGGCTCCTACACAGGATCCTCTGCTCCAGCACTGTCACAGCAGCTCCACCCTTCAGGAGAGATGGCCACACCACCCTTTGTGTCTATGGACACCGCTGAGGAATGGACAGAATCGCCGTCCATGATGATGAAAAAGAGAATTTGGTCTTCACAAGAGAGCAGAAAGGAACCCCAATGCCTGTTTGAGCTCTCTGAGAGCTCAAACAGGCCTTGGGGTCCTTTCCTGCTCTCTGAGAGCTCAAACAGGCCTTGGGGTTCTTTCCTGCTCTCTGAGAGCTCAAACAGGCCTTGGGGTTCTTTCCTGCTCTCTGAGAGCTCAAACAGGCCTTGGGGTTCTTTCCTGCTCTCTGAGAGCTCGAGCAGGAGTTGGGGTTCCTTTCTGCTCTCAGACAGCAGAAAGGAACCCCAAGGCCTGTTTGAGCTCTCACCAGAAAGGAACCCCAATGCCTGCTCGAGCTCTCAGAGAGCAGAAAAGAACCCCAATGCCTGCTTGAGCTCTCGGAGAAGCAAAATTCCCCATCACCTTCCCCCTCCCAGTGGGGTTTGTCCCTCAGGGGGCAGGAGGGGACGGGTGAGCCGGTGACAGTGGGGACAGCCCCAGCCAGGCTCGCAGGCTGAGGGGAAAAAATCAGCACAAGGGCTCAGCAACAACAGCCCCCAAAGGCCAGGCTCGCTCGGATATTGGAAACACATGTTCAGTGGAGAGAAGGAAAAAAAGCAGCTGAAAATGCAGACAATTGCTGTTGGCTGGAGGGTGAGGGAAAGCAGAGCGCGGCTGGAGAGGCTCCGCTGGGGGACAGAGCAATGGGGCTCCACACACTGCAGGCACCCAACCCTCTGTGAGCATCAGATGGGCTCTTTAAAAACAGCCAGAGAGGTGAGGAAAAGCTGCAGCACAGCTCATGCTGCAAAGTCAGACCTGCCGAGGCAAGGGCTGCAGATCTGGGCTGAGATTAGTGGGACCCGCATGTTAGGTTGGCCTAAAAATGTCATTTCCCTTTGAAACCTTCTCTGTTTCACTGTATTCAACCATAAATGTTTCATCAGCCCCTCTGCTCCTGATCAGTTACACAACAGGGGCATTACTGGCCCATGCAGTCATTTTATTCCAGTGAAGGATGCATTTTTGGTCTACCCACTGACAGAAGCAAAACAAAGTCTTTTCTATTGGAATAAATCTCCACATGGGGAAGTGGAAAAGGCTGACATGAATGCAGTGCTGGAGGCTTAGGTTTACTTTTGAAAACAGACCCAAAAACATCCCCAGTGCAGACAGAGCCAGAAGTGGAAGGAATTGACACAAATCAAAAGGAAACTTAGGTCTCGTTTTGTGTTGTGATACTTCAAGTCACATTTTTCAAGACATTTTAAGTGCCCCAGATTTTCAGGGTGGGCTGTGTGCCTAGGAGGGAAAAAAAAAAAAAACAGAAAAGGAAAAAAAAATAGAGTGAGATCTGGGCCTTTTGATGTTGTCACTTGAGAAGTGCCAGAGCCAGGAGAACCCTGGGCTGAATAAACAGCATCCCACTTGCAGACTAGTCAAACAACCTACAAAATACCCTTATGGGGTGAGGGTGCTCACTGCCTTGGAAGCACAAAACTAGCTTCTCCCCTTACAATGTCAGGGACAAAGAAAAATAAAAAATTAATGTTCTGCTTGCAGAAGTAGCCTCTCCATCCAATTTGCAACCTGTGTCCACCCTTGGTTGAGCAAGCCAGGTGACCACAGCAAAGCCAGCAGCTCCCTGGAGCTCAGAGAGGATTTCATGGCCCTTCAGAAGAGGAAACGCCACATTTCTCTGGGCTACAGCAGCTCTGCTGTGTTATTGCAAGGCCTCCAGATGATACAGGCCTAGGGATGGCTTCAAGCTGCCCTTGAGCTCTTCAAACCCCAAAAGACACGGGGAGATCCCAGGCAGGAGTGCCCTGATGGTTGAGCTGATGGCACAGGGAGAGGGAAGGGTGAGGGACAGCAGGGTACCTACGAGTGGCCCGTGGCTGAGATGAAATAAATAAATGCAACCCCTGGGCTGGGGTCTAAGTGCTCTGATGGCACCTGGAGAGGGAAGCAGGGACAGAGGGGTACGTACGAGTGGCCCGTGGCTGGGATGAAATAAATACAGCAGTGCACCCGCGTGTCGGGGATCTGCTTCTTGCGGTTAATGTTGATCTCCTCCTGCAGGTACTTCTCGTACTGGTCGTTGATGAACTTCATGATGGGCTGCCAGCTGCAGAGAGAGGGGAACACAGGATGGTCTGAGGTGATGCCTTAAGTTTCAGCTTTCATGTATTTCAGGTTCTGTGCTGCCCAGGGGTGCAGTTCTGAGCTCACGTTCAGTGTCACTCAGCTCTGCACACAGCAGGGACACAAATCCTTTTCCTGCTGCACACCAAGGACAACTTTCAGACCCAAAAGCACAAACAATGGTGGACTGAAGGGAGGAACAAGAAGGATGGGACCTCATAACCTGAGGGCGTAATTGGACAATTAAAGCCCAATATGCAAATGGACCAAAACTTAGAAAAGTGTGAGACCTTGTGACAATTTGTCCATTTTGTGACCATTTTGGGTCCACCTTGGGTGTAGCCCTGGCCAGGCTCTTCTCCTGCCCAAGGTGTACCCTAAAGGCCTTTCAATAAATACCTACTTCACTCTCTGGCTCTGTCCAGTCTCTGTTCCAGGTCAGTCTTTCCAAGGCATCAGAGGGACCTGGCCCACCCTGACCCTCCCACTTGGCCTGACTGTGTGAAGCAGCCTGCAGAGCCCAGGATGCTCAACATTTCCTGAATGACAAACCTCAGGTGTTCACTGCTTAGCAACTCTGTGCACTGCTGCAGGAGGGGATTTACTGGCTGGTTTAGACAAGCAAGTGCCTAAAAAGTGCTCCCTTCTCTCCTCCTGGAGCTGGCTGTGGAGCAGCACAGCACTGGGGCCATGCCCTGGCTCCTTGCATGGTGTCACAGCACAGGGGCATGAGCAGAACTAAAGCCCACAAGCCCAGCCCAGATGGTGGAGGGGACAAGGTCCCTGCCTGGGGGCCATCCCACAGAGCCAGACTCTGTGCCAGGGTTCCTGGGCAGAGTTCAGCCTCCAGAGCCACATGAGCAGGGTCTGGGGACCGGCCCTGCTGGCACACAGCTGCTCCCAGCCACAAACAAAGGTTGTCTCATGCCTGGAACAGCAGGACGTTTGTGGCTCTCACGGGGAGCATGGCACTGCTCTGCCACCACAACAACCTCCTTCCTGCTGCCCACGGAGCAGGGGGGGCACAGAGCCAGGCTACAGCCCTGGGCACAGGGTCAGGCTGTGCTGGGGCTCTCCTCCCTCACCCAGGGCACAGGGGCAGCTCACCAGTTCTCGTTGTTGATGTGGTCCCCAAAGCCCGGCGTGTCGATGACCGTCAGCTTCATACGGACCCCCTTCTCCTCAATCTCTAAAAGACAGGAAAGATGCTGGGTGAAGTGGGTGTTGATGGGTGCTCTGGCCAAGCCCACCCTCTCAAAATCAGCTACAGGGCTGGAGCGTGCTCTCCCAGGGGAGAAATGCACCCTCACAGCTTCTCAGAGGCACAAATCAGCCCTCCAAAGGGATCCAGCCCCATATCCAGCCTGAAATGACACCCCCATGTCCACCTCACTCGTCCCCTCCAACACAATTAACTGAATGCTGATGAATAAGTAAAAAACAGATGTTTTCTCAGCCCTGCAAGCATCTCTGGATGGTAAAAGTCCATTCAGAGAGATGAGAGTGGAGGTTTATGGAGGTCAACGACTCTGTGAGTCCCCAGAGACACAAGGCAGAGCAGGACCTAAAGCCAAAGCAGCAGGTGGGGCCTGCAGAGCCTCACCGTGAGTGATGGATTTGATTTCAATGGTCTTGGGGATCCTCTCCTCAGCAGTTGGCTGTACAGATTTCCGGCTGATCTTGGATTTGAAGAGGGTGTTGATTAACGTGGATTTCCCCAAGCCGCTCTGACCTGGAAGAGAGCAGGATAACCCAGAGTTAGCACTCCCTGTTCTGTCAGGGGCCAGGGGATGGGGCTGCTGACAGCCTCAGCCTGCCCCAGATCTGCCAGAGGGATGGATGGAGGGAGGGAGGGAGGGAGGGACGAGGACCAGCTGCTCCCCTGCAGCTCCCCCGAGCCAAGGAGCTCGAGCCCAGCCCAACCAGGAGGATGCTGCAGGTAGCAAAGCCCTTCCCTGGCTCCAAAGCAGCAAACCAAGAGCTGGTTCTCTGCATCCAGGCAAAATCCCAGCAACCCTGAGGACAGGCAGACAGTGCTGGAGTGTTTGAAGGGCTGTGGTGATGCAGCAGGGCATGGGGACCAGGGAAGCCCAGGAAAAAGCATCCCAACTGTGCTTTCACTCTCCTGCAGTCTGCTCTGTCCAGTTCCACAGGGAAGGCTTTGGAGCAGCTTGGCAAGCCTTTATCTGGACAGGACTAACAGCAGCAACAATCCTACAAACCTCAGCCCTGCTGCATCTGCTGCTGCCTCCCTGACAGGCTTGCTGCTGCAATCAGCCCAGCTGGCTGCACAGACACAGCTCCACGCCAGGGGCTTCTCTGAGTCCCACAAATAACAGCACAAGAAGCACATGAGATTCCACAACTTTAGAAAAACAGCTTTTAGAAAAGCATTTTCATGCTTCATATCCCAGAGCTGATGCTGATCTGTGTAAGGACACCAAGCAGTTCCTGACTCTCCAGGAACAGCTGTCCCATGAGCTTGGAGAACAATTTTTCCAGAGCAAAGAGAACAAAATTAACTCCTCAAAAACCAGGGAGCAGATGTTCTGGGCCCCCTGCAAACACTGCAGAGATCCTGCACACACCATGGGGACCCAATGGCCCCGTTCTGCCAAGACACTTTACAGCCAACAATCATGGCACTGCCACCAGCATGTCCCTTTGTCCCACAGAGTGTCCCTAAGCAGAGTCAGCAAGGGTTTCACCCACATCCTTCAGGGTCCTGGCTCATCTAGGCTGCCAAAGTCAAGGGTAGGGCCAACCAGCACTGGGCATCTCCTCCTGGCATCACGCCACTCCCTGATCCAACTGCAATTTTAGAGCTGAGTTTGCAATTATCACCAATGGCTGCAATCCAGCACAGGAAAACTCTCTTTGACAGCCACTGTCACTGCTGGGCTGTAAGAAAGACATGCACCAGGCTGGGGGGAAGTGCTCTCAGTCCCCTGCTGCCTTAAAATGCAGGGCCAAGCACTAACAGGCCTGGAGCCAAAACAGAGCTCTCACTGCACCACTGCCCACCATTAAATGGAGCACCTGGGGAGAGGGGAAGGCTGTGTGACACACTGGGGACAGGTGAAACCAGGGTGACACACTGGGGACAGGTGAAATCAGGTGACACACTGCCAGAGCTCCAAGCAGTGGGTCTCTGCATTCATGTCTGTCCAAGCTGCCTGGAAAGGGACCAGAGGGCCACCAGCAGCCAGGATGTGATGTCCCATGGCACCATAAGCACAGGCTGACCTCATTGAGCCACAGTGGGGTGCAGCTGGGGACCCTAAGGCTGTGACACAGGCAGCTGAGCACAGGGCAGACCCCCTTTTAACAGCCCTGTTAAAATCCAGTGAAATCCAGTGGGAAAAAATGCAGCTGAGCCTGGCCACCTCTGCTCTCCTTCCAGCTGCTTTGCACGGAAAACTGGGTGCAAAAGATGTGCTTTGGGGTTGGGATTTTTAAAAGTTTAGACATCTCTCTTCATCTCTGCAACTTTATAGAGGACAAGGGACTAAGCTGACCACAGCATGCAGCTCCCTCCCAGCTCTGGTTGGGATTGTGAAACCCTTTTGAATGGGGACCTTACTACAGTGGGGTTTTCACAAAGCCCCATGACAGGGAGGTGGTGAGGAATGACCCCTGCATGGCACCTCCCCTGCAGGGCAAGTCACCTCCCTCCTGCCTGCCCTCACCTCCCAGAGATGGCAACAATTTCAGCTCAAGGACTTGCAGCTTAGGCTGGATGGAGCTCAACCCATCCCTAGGGAGGCACAGCAGGAGGAGGGCTGGCTGCTGCTCCTTCCCCGAGGTGCTGCTCCTCCTGCATCTTCTGGGAGGGTCAGAGCTCCACTTGTTTATGCTGCCCCGAATTCCCAGCCTGTAAACAGCCAGCCCAGTGCCTGCCAAGGGCAGAACAATGTTTTCCAGGCACGGGCCTGGAAAAACCACACACAGTGTTGCCAAGGCAGAGCCATTCCTGAACATCCCTCCCCGTCTGCACAGCACACTGCTGAGGTGCTGAGGCAGCACAGCCTGCTCCTGGAGGGATGGCAGCCTGCTCCTGGAGGGGTGGCAGCCTGCTCCTGGAGAGATGACAGCCTCTTCCAGCAGAGAAATGGGAGTTCAGTGCAGGTAATCTCTCTTTCAGGCTCCCAGGACTGGTGCAGCAATTCCTCTGTTTGCAGCAAAGAACTGGATTTGTTAAAACACCTCCCCAAGGAGGTTCTGCACTGACCAGCCTTGCTGTGATCACCCAGCCCAGGGAACCTTCCCCACAGAGGGGGTGAAAGTATCAGGATGGGAAAGGCTGAGCACCCACAGAGCTTGCTGGAAAACTACAGCATACCGAAATCTTTAACAGAATTAGCAAAAACTCTGGATCAGACCCTTTCACAATCCCAGGCAGACCTCCAGGACACCCTGCGGGACATCCCACAGGCATCACACCTGTAGCATTACACAGCTCCTCTCAGGAGCATAAGGGATGGTGAGGCCCCATCCCCATACCACTGGCCATTGCCTGGGATTTACTCTCCTCATCCCCCTGCAGCTCCCCTGGCAGACACATAAGAGAAGGCCAAGGGCACCTGGCCTGCATCAGGAATGGTGCGGCCAGCAGGAGCAGGGAGGTCATTCTTCCCTGTGCTGGGCACTGGTGAGGCCACACCTCGAGTGCTGTGTCCAGTTCTGGCCCCTCAGTTTAGGAAGGACACGGAGTGCTGTGTCCAGTTCTGGGCCCTCAGTTTAGGAAGGACATTGAGACACTTGGGCGTGACCAGAGGAGGCCATGAGGCTGGTGAGGGGCTGGGAACACAAACCCTGTGAGGAACAGCTGAGGGAGCTGGGGCTGTTTAGCCTGGAGAAAAGGAGACTCAGAGGTGACCTGATCACTCTCTACAACCCCCTGAAAGGTGGCTGTGCTCAGGTGGGGTTGGTCTCTTTCTCCAGGCAGCAACTGACAGGACACAGCCCCAGGCTGCACTAAGGGAAATATAGGATGGATATTAGGAAAAAGTTTTTCACTGAAAGCATAATAAAGTACTGGAATGATCTGCCCAGGGAGGTGGTGGAGTCACATCCCTGGATGTGTTTAAAACAAGACTGGATGTGGCACTGGTGCCATAGTTTAGTTGAGGTGTCAGGGCTGGGTTGGACTCGACGACCTTGAAGGTCTCTTCCAACCTGGTCATTCTGTGATTCTGTGAATCTCTGACTCACCCACGACCATGATGTTGAACTCGAAGCCCTGTTTCATGGCTTTCCTCCTCAGCTGCTCCAGGATGGCGTCGATGCCCACGTAGCCGAAGTCGGCGGTTGGTTTGTCCGGCCGTGCCGGCGCCGCCTGCCTGGGGCCGGCATCGCGCGCAGCGTCCGACATGGCGGGAGCGTGGCTGGGCACGGCCTCGGGACCTGCGGGGACAAACACAGCTTGTGGAGTCCCTCGTGCCAGTAAAGGAATTTCCTACTGCCCTTCCATGGAAAAGTGAACATTAAAGATGCCCCAGGTGTAAAGAAGGCTTCTCCCCCATGGACCCTTGCAGACATTGTGCAATCTTCTCTCTGGGTTTGGCAAGTCCATCACCCACCCCATGGCATCCCCGTTCCCTGTTTCCCCACTGGACATGGGGCCTGGTGTCCTGTTCCTCTCTTCCCTATGGTCACTTGTCCCCTGCCCTGCCCCCTGTGCCACCCACACACCTGAGACCCTATGTAACAGAAAAACCACATGCTTTCTCCTCTCTGGTTCTGGATTCACCTTCAGCACACTGGAATAAACACTTGCTGGGAATTGATTTGGGCTGGGAGCCTTCTGCCCCTCTGCTGAGCCAGCCTTGGAACGTGTGTGGCTGTGTGAGCTTGAACTGCTGCCTGAGCAGCTCTCAAGCAGTTTCTCTACTGGAGAGGCTGACTGGGATCTAGAAGGGCCGTGGCTGCACCCTGAAAAGACACACTGTTACAACAGCCTGCTCAGAGGTGCTGCTGCTCCAGGGAACCACAGGAGCTGCCTGCTGCATCCAAAGTGGGAATAAAACACGTGCAGAGACACAGGGGTATCAGCAGGCTGGGAGGGAGGAGGAGTGTGGGATCTCCTTCCGCAATAATTACATTGAATTTGGAGTTTTCTTTCTCAGTTTACTGCATTCACTTGATCCCTGCCCACTCCACCAAACCTGCCACAGCAAAAGGATGCTGCTGTGGGGGTGTGAGCACACCAGGTCCCACAGCAGC
Source organism: Trochalopteron elliotii (assembly GCA_024734555.1). NCBI lineage: Eukaryota > Metazoa > Chordata > Aves > Passeriformes > Leiothrichidae > Trochalopteron > Trochalopteron elliotii. Next base: position 529,804 of record JANPWX010000075.1, read on the forward strand.
TCATCTGCTGCCACAGAGCAGGACCCAGCACACAGAAAGTCCTCAGCCCACATCTGGGAGTGACAAAGGCTTTTAGCCCCAGAGCCCCGTGCCCTTTAATTGCTGCTAAAGGCTGGCAGACCTACACATCCCACTCCTCCACACCCCTGGAATCACAGCACCGTGCACACTGCTGGTGTGAACAACCCAGCCACGTTCTGGGGGGGAGCTGGGTGGCTTTGCAGACACAGGGAATAATCCTTGGCATCCACTGCCACGTGCCCTCCTCGAGCTCCAGCTGAGGCAGATCAGAGGCTGCCGGCCCTGGCTTGTGGAAAACCCAACACATTTGCATCAAGATGGGCTGTGCCAGACAACACCCACGCAGCCACAGAGCTTCTGTGATCTAATTCTGTCCATATCTGCTCAGAAACCCCAAACCCTTCAGCTGCCCTCAGAGACAGGGTGCCTGTCTCCCCTGCAAGATGCTCCAGCCTAACAAAATTCTTCAGAAGAAGCAAACGTAAAACTGTGGCCNAGCCCTGCACAGCTGGAATTGCACTGCCATGGGAGCAGGAGCCCTGCACAGCTGGAACTGCACTGCCACACTGCCCCTCACAAAGTCAACCAGCCCAAGGCCTCACCATAAATCCCAAATCAACCTCATTCCAAAATGGCAAAGCCAAAAGTAGAAAAAAAATCCCTGCATAACATTAAAAAAAACCCAAAAACCAACCCAACAAAATGACAACTAAATCATGTGGAAAATATGCTGCCACCAGCAGCAGTGCTGGGTTGTGCAATGGGTTTAACTCCTCCAGGCACCACTTGTGTCCCCAAGGATGGGACAGCAAACTGGGACACTGGGGCAGGTAAGGTGCAGAGAAATTAAGAAATTAAATAGGGCAGAAAGCCACCCTCTACTCAATAAAGGCCAGGAGCATCTGCAGCACCTCGAGGAGCTGACCCTGGGTAGGGAGATGTGCAAGCAAACTGTCCCCAGCTCAGGGAGCAGAAACTCCTCACCAAACTGCCCTCAGTGGGAGGAGAAGGGCTCAGGGCTCACCAGGCTCCAGGCAGACCAAAGGAGAGCAGCACCCCTGTCAGGGCAGCCCATGTGCTTCAGCTGGTCTGTGGGGAACTCGTGATTTAAAGCCCCTGGGTCCTGATTGGGGAAAAATAGAATAAAATCAGTATATTGCAGCTAGGAGTATCTGGAGGACAGCAGGGATACAAAGTCAATGATGCCCCAGCAGCACCAGCAAACTCCCAAGGGAAATGCCACAACTCAAATGTGCAATTTTTTTTTTTTTCCAGCTTCCCAGCACTGAGATGGTCTTTTCTTAGCAAAACCTCCAGTGTCACACTGGGCTCCAAGGGGTTTGTGCCAGCAGAAGGAGGGTGCAGCCCAAGCAGAGGGATGCTGTGCTGGGTGGCAGTGAGCACTCCCAGGAGTCACTTGAGTAAAAAAATAAAGACCTTAGAAATAAATTGGAGCAGCACAGTGGATGCCTGGGATGCTTCATGGGCACATCCTGGATTTGCCTGACCTGCTGTGCTCTCTGAGGGGACAATGTCAAACCTGTGGTGCTGTCAGTGTCACAGAGCTGACCCTTGTGCAGCCCGGCAAGGAGGGATGGGTTAATTAACACCCCATTACTGCCTGAAATCCCTGACTGCAACCCTGGCAAGAGCAGGGCCAGACCTCTCACGATTCACCACTGTCACCTTAACCCAACTGTTGTCCCTCACACAAGGAGCCATCACAACACTGATGGGGCAGAGAGCTCAGAGCCTGCAGCTCTCTCCCACTAAAGTGCTCCTGGATAAACATCAAGCACATGGAAACAAGTGCTTGTGCCATATTTAGACCTTCCCTGCCAGGGAAACTCTGCCCATGTGGGCACAGGAGATGGGGAGATGGTGAGGGCAGTGCTGTACCAAGCCAGGACACAACCAGAGCTCCAGCTCAGGCAGGGCTGACTCAGGACAGCTGCTCCAGAGCTGATTTTGCCAAAGGCTGGGGCTGTTGCTCTGTAATTGATGCATGTCAGACACGAGCCAAAGCCAACATCTGTGAAGCAGCAGATGAAAGGCACCCTGCAGGGAGGGAAGCCCCTGGGAGCCCCCCCAGGGACCCTCCTGCTCCTTCAGCCAGCTGGACACTGTGTGCTGTGGGATGGGCTTGGCCAGGGGCTGCTGGAGCTGCTCTGCTGGTGCCACGAGGCTGCCACAGCCCAGGACACTGCGGGCAGGGCATGCAAGGACAGCCACGGGCTCCCCCAAAACCCCAAAGCCAGGGGCTGGGAATCCTCCCTGAGGATCTGGGACAGGGAGACTGGGGCTTCACTGCAGACACACAAAGGTTAAAGCACCCTGGCAGAGGCTGAACTGGGAGTGTCTCACCCAGCCCAGGTCCTGACTAGATACAGCAGCTCCATGTTCTGCTGGTGATGTGGGAGAGCAGAGCTGCTCCTGGAGCAGGGCTGGTCACAGACCTGGTGCTCAGTGGCTGCACAGAGGAACCAGGGAGAGGCCAGGAGGCTGCAGCTCTGCCATGGCTGCCTGTCAACAGACCCAAACCACTGCACACTCTACAGACATACATACAATCAATAGCAAAATGGCAATGTTTGGGCAATAAATCAAAGAAACACCCTCTGGATACTGGGAACACCAAGCACTGGCCACCTTTCAATGATGCTGCAGCCAGTTCTGCAGAGCTACAAGCACCCAGAAGACCAGGACACTGTGGATAACTTCCCTTCCCTCCACACAACAGATGCTGGAAATGCCATGGGCTTCCAGATTTGTGGGATGGGTTCATGCAAACACTGAGAGCAGGTTCAGAGCAGTGAACAGGGGTGTATCAGCCTAGGCAGCTGAGTATCCACAGATGTTTTCACAGGAGAAATGTGAACCACCTAACCTTTTGAGTTTTGGGAGCAGCTCTCTTGGAGAATTGTGCCAGCAGGGTGTCAGAGACATCTGTAGCTCCAAAGAGAGAATCTACAGCTCCTGGCTATGAACAGCTGGCTGTGGGGACTGCAGCAGGCCTGGCCTCCAGGGCCTCTCCCCTTGGCACACTGAGCCACTGACCACAGGCTCTGGAAATGGATCCAACCTGCGGAGGAGGTGGCAGAGACACAGCTCTCCCTTCTGAGGGGACAGGAGGAGGAGTCTCAGCAAAGCCAGGACTGGATGCAATCCCAGCATGGCCCAGGCACTGCTGGTTTTTTCTGCCACCATGGGACCCCCAGGTGCTGAACGGGGCAGGTCCCTGCTGGATGTGTGGGTGCCAGGGAATGTGAGGCACAGCTCACCCCAAAGCTGAGGTGGCTCAGCCTGGCACATAGAGCCAGTGACACAAGACCCTGCAGCACCAAACTGTAACTAAGGGACATTCCTATGATTCAGCTGCAATCTCCAGCACCTGGCTGGCATTGCCAGCCCCAGGCTGAGTCAGTCCCTTGCACCCCTGAGCATTGGGCTACAGTTCCAGGCTGGCCACCAGCCCAGGCCCACCTACCAACCAGTTCTGTGTCCTTCTCAGCTTGCATTTCCACCTGGGTGCCAACAAACACGACCCAGAAACAGCAGAGTGTGCTTAACTCTGCTCCATTAGACCAAATCCACCCAAGAGCTGTCAGAGAGGTGCCAGGTGCCTCCTGAGCACACAACATGCTCCAGGCTTGAAGCCTTTTTACTCACATGGGGAATAAACCCCACGTTTCCAGAGTTTAAAAAAGGAGGCCGTGATTCCTGCTGTGGTGTGACCAGCCAGGCCCACAGCCCCGAGGCACAAGTCATGGGCACACATCACGTGCAGGTCGAGCTGTGCCCTCCAGCCACGTGCATTTCCGTTCTCAGGCTGTGTGCTTCCCCTCCCGCTCCGGAGGCACAGCGCTGCCCTGCTCTCTGCAGCTCAACCCTCCTGCCTCTCTTATTTACAAGAGATGGATGCTCCAGGGCTCCCCATCACTGCTTCCCTTCCCATCCTAAACCCTCTGGCTGCTGCAGGCTCTGGTCAGCAGCGTTTCTGGGCTGGGGTGCAGGAGCCCATGCCAGGGGTCAAACCGTGGTGCCAGCTCCACAACATCAGGCTCTCACCCGTGGCTCCTGGATGTGGTGTGAGGCTGACCACCACCAGGCCGACCACCAGGCTGACCCCCACCCTGCCCCGGTAGCACAACCCACAGTCTGACATTCTCCTTCCTCCAACCACGTGAGACAGCGGCTCTAAACCACTTACAAAAACCTGCAAAGAGTTGTTAGGCTGTTTGCCTCCGTGTATAAAAAGGAGCAGATGACCATGAACAACCCCAAGTCTTGGTTTGGGCATGCAGAGATCTCTGGCCATGTGGCCCCACTGATCACCCTCTGTAAGGAGTTTCTTCCCCTGGAGCTGGAGCAAGACTGATCCCAGAGCAGCCCTCCTCACTGGGAGCACCCATTGAGAGGAACCTTCCTGCACACAGACCTCAGCAGAAGCTGCTCCATCAACAGGCCCCACGTAGCCCATGCCAGTGGCCAGCACAGCCCTTGCTCCCCACAGACAGGCTCAGGGTGCCTGTGCCCAGGAGGGTCCAAAGACAGCCACAGAACTGATTCCATGGGGGCTCTGTGCATGGGATCCACTCCCACCCCTGTCCACCCAGCCTGGACAATGCACTCAGTACAGGAGCAACATGGGGACCCCCCGCAGCACCCAGCCAAGGGAAAGCCCCCTTCACCCCTGTCACCACTGCTCTGCAGAGCTCTGTGCGGTGAAAACAAAGAGCCAGGCAGCGCTCCCCAAACTCAGCTTGTCCAGACAACACTGCAGGAGGAATGAGTCGGGCCAAGCCCCAGGAAGGGGCACCGGGCACGGCTGAGTGTGCCCAGGGGCCGCCGAGCTGCACTCCGATGTCCCCCGTCCCACGAGGCACTGACTGCAGCTCCGGCAAGAAAAAAAGGGAGCAAGCCAGAGGGATTCACATCCCGGGGGTTGCGGTTCGGCTTTCCTTTATTCTTTTTTTTTTCTTTTTTTTTTTTTCTTTTTTTCTTTCCCCCTATTTTTTTTCCCTCCCCTTTTAAAATTCCTTTTTCCCGCGTGATTTTTGTTCTTTGACGGGTAGGGCGGTGTGGATTTTTATTTAGTTTCTTTGTTTGTTTCTGTTGTTTTCTTCCTTCACCAAAGGCAGCTGCGCCCCAGCCGCCCCGCCAACCCTTTAGCGGGGGGCAGCAGCCGGAGCAGGGCAGGGGACAAGGGGGTACGGGGACAAGGCAGGGGACAAGAGGGTACCCACGGGGACAGGGCAGGGGACGGGGGATACCCACGGGGACAGGGGACAAGTGGTACCTACGGGGACAGGGCAGGGGATATAGGAATACCCGTGGGGACAGGGCAGGGGACATGGGGATACCCACGGGGACAGAGCAAGGGACCAGGGGGTGCCCAGGGGACAGGGCAGAGGACCAGGGGGTGCCCCCAGGCAGGGCAGGGGTCGATCCACTGCTCTCCACTGATCCCGGACAATGCCGGCAGCGCGGCCGGGCGGTGCCGAGCAGCCGCCCGTCCTGCGGGGCACAGCGGCGGCACAAGGGGCCGAGCCCCCCGCAGCAGCACCCGCTGCCCCCGCCCGGGGAATGCCCTGGCCCGGCCGGGGAACCTCCGCACTGCCCCGCTGCCCT
>JANPWX010000075.1:550384-581583 GCA_024734555.1 Trochalopteron elliotii
CTCTCCAGGCTGCTTCCCCGGGGTCCCAATGCAAGCCCACTCCTGAGCAAACCCATCAGCAGCTTCTCCCCACCCCTATGGGGAGGAGTGCCCCGGGGTCACCTACATGGGTGTCCCTTTAATTAGAACCAAATCTTGGAGCAGCACTGGTGACTCATTCCATCTTTTTGGAGGCCACACACTGCCCTGATGGACAGCTGACCACAAGCAGGGCAACTTCTGCCTCACTGCTGGGTGCAGGGTGATGTGGGGCTTTGGGTTCCTGCCCAGCGTGACACAACCCAACACTGCTCCAGGATGGGGGGCACCTGGCTGTGCCCAGCAGCAAAGTCCCTCTGGAGCTCACTGCAGCTCCCCTGAGGGACCCAACCAGCCAACACAGAGGCCCAGGTAAGGAGGGGACCTGCTGGAATACCTTCAGCACCTCAGGACTGTGTGATGCCCCAAACCCTCAGCATGAGATTTCAGAGACCTCTCTTCTCTGTGCAGGGCTCCCTGCTGCTGATCCCACCCGTGGGACGTGGCTGGTGTCCTCCAAAAATGAGTTCAGGGTGTGCCTGGACCTGCTGGTTTTCACTTTTCTTCTTTGCCCAGATTTGGGAGCTGAGCTTTGGGTCATTCTCACCTCCCCAGGAGAGCCCCACACAGAGGTGCCCAGCTGTGCTTCACAGCCCATTTCAGTAGCTCTGGGTGCTGCTGATGACAAGACTGATGTAAACCATGAGCACCAGTCACCAGGGCTGTCCCACAGGACACAAACCAGAGAACAAAAAGAGGGTCCAGGGCAGAGTAAAACAGTGCTAGCTGTGTCTTCTGCTCTAAGCATGAAAAGAAGAAACAAAAAGGACCATTTCTCCTCCCCGAACCTCCATGGACATGCTTGCTGCCAACAGGGAAAATGTGGGAGCCTGTGTGTCTGTCCAGGCAGGACCTGCAGCGACTCTGGGCGTGAGAAATCCCAAATTCCGCATCCCACAGGGCTGCCTTTGTGCTTCTGCTGACATGGCGAGGTCTGGTTGGCACCTAAAGCCTGGTTTGGGGGCTCAGCAGGGCAGGAGGGAGGGGCAATTCTCTGCAGGCTCCCAGCTATGGCTACAGAGGACTTCACCCAAGTGGAGTGTCCCTCTGTTCCTCCCCCGTTTTTTCCCACCACGGGTCCGTGCTGTGCATGCAAAACCAGCTCTGAGCTGTGAATTTACACCCAGAAACCAAAAGTAAAAGATCTCCATTATTCACTTCTATGAGCAAAGGTTAAATCCTACCAAATACATCAGCTTTTGTGGACAGGACAAGCGTTTGGCAGCCAGCAGGAAGGAACAGGAACGTGGGAATTCCTCCTACGACTTGGCAGCAGACTCTTCCCCCAGCACGGGAGCTCTCTGGGGTCTGCTCAGCCTCTGCCAAGCTAAGAAAGCCCCTCATTCAAGCACTCAGTAATCTCACAGGACATCCTGTAGCTCAAGGAGGAGTTTAAATGAGCAGCTGGATGGATTCAAGCTGCCTAATTGTTGGAGAGAGCAATAGGAAAGGTGGGGTGGCAGGCCTGGAGCTGTGATGTCCTGACCTGCTCTGTGGAGAAACACCTCATCCTACTGAATACAGAAGGTGCCTACAGCAAATCAGCTCCTGAGCCAGTCGTGCTGAGCTGTCACACGATGTCTGCCTGCAATGGGCTCCACCACCATGTCAAAGAAGCTGTGTTAGTATTTCCTGGGAGGTCTGAGAGGGGCATCCTGCCTCTTCCTCCTTCACCCCAGCTGCTCCCATCATCCCACTCCCCAGGACAGAGCACATCTCGGGGTTTGATGTCCTTCCAGCATCAGGGTGAGGGGGCAGGGCTGGGTTCAGAGGCCCAGGAGAGCCAAGACATAAATCCTAAAAGGTATTTAAGGCACCTAATTCCAATTAGGCTGTAATATTCCTCAAGAGACTGCAGAAGATGGATGGATGGATGGATGGATGGATGGATGGATGGATGGATGGATGGATAGATAGATAGATAGATAGATAGACAGACAGACAGATAGATGGATAGATGGATAAATAGATGGATGGATGGATGGATAGATAGACATAGATATAGATAGATAGATAGATAGATAGATGCAAGAACCAATATTTGAGAGATGTTTTGGGGCAGACCTGCACCACAATCACACCAAGTGGGGAATGAAGCACTCAGCACCTGCACCCAGGTCTCCATCAGCATCCACCCTGCAGGGAATTACATGGACTGGGACCAGCACTCAGACCAAGGGCAGGTGTCCACACACACGTGACAGAAGCCAGGGGGGGCAGGTGGCTGCATTTGCTGGGGAAATGGAGGGACCTGAATTAGAAGCTGCTGCTGCAGCTCTCAAAGGAGTATCAGGAACCATCACAGGAATTGCTGGGGGCAGCCACCTCTAAGAAAGCAGAGCTTTAGCTTCAGGTGTGAATGAAAAAAACATTTCAGAGCTGCCATGCGTGCTTGGTGCACATTTTTGGGGTTCATTTGTACTGTTTGGCTCTGTTACACCTAATCCCCACCTTTACAGTACCCACAAACCTAACATGGTAACAGCAGGTCAGAGGAGCAGCAGGTCTTCCTGGAGATCTTACACAGGACAGCTCTTCAGGACACAAACCTGCAGGACACCAAGGGTCCTCCCAGCCTTGCCTCCATTTCCTACAAGGGCTAGAGAAAGTGTCACGTGGAGGCTCCAGACTGCAAATCCCATGAGCAGCTGAGGAGGGAACAGCATGTGCTGTCCCCCAGCAATGGGTGCCACTGGGTGCTGTGCTCCCCAAACCATCATCTCAGCCTGGCCAGCACCCAGTGAGCCCCAAGCTGAGCCCCATCACCCCGTGGAGCCAGGGCAGCCCCACTGACTCCCAAACACCCAGCCAGGGAAGCCAGGACAGCCCTGCAGCCACCCAGCTCTGCTCAGAGCCTCCTCCCCAGCCCTGACCTGAGATAAAGGATGAGGCTCCTCTCTGTGACACTCCTGAAAGGTCAAGGGCTCCAGTGGGGTTTGAGGTTTTCAGTTCTGCAGGATACAGCCCTTATGTCTGACACCCTCCCGAAGCTGAGAGCAGAGAGTGCTGCTGACTTCAGCCTATTCTTGGGGGCCCAAGTCCCCCCACAACCCCACGAGAACACTCAGGTATCTATCAACCATCAGTGACATTTTTTAACCTAAAGAAAAAGCATTGAGGGCTTTAAGACCTCAAATCCAGAGTTTGGGACCATTCAAGCAAAGGCTGTGGTGGAAGCTTATTTTCTAGATGAAGAGCAACAGGGAAAATCAGCTTTTGAGGCAAAGATTGGGTGCTGGATCCATCCCTTGAGGGATGCAGGCAGGTCCAGCACAGCCCCCCCTACATCCCTGCCCTTCCCATCCCAATCCTCCAGAGCCCATCAGGGCAAGGCAGAAGCCCAGTCTCACAGAGACTGGCTAAAACTCACTCCCTGGGCTCCAGATCACCCATTCATCTCAGATTTAAGACAAGCTTTAAGAAAGATTTAAGACAAACTTTGGCCTCCCTGCAGACCTGTGGTTCAGCAAGACGAGCACTGCCCCCTGCCCTTGGACAGAGCCTTTCAAGGAACCCTTTCCAAACCTCTTCCCCAACCTTTCAGTGCCCCTCCCAGAGCTGCAGCCCCAGGGCTCCGTGTCCCTCTGTGGGGGCTGTGGGAAGGAGGGCACGTCCCACACAGGGACGCCCTGACCCGCAGTGACACAGAGGGAAGGGCTGGCAGGGGCAGCCCCAGGGTCAGCCAGCCAGGAGAAGACAAATACATCCCCCATGCAGGGATTACACAGAGGCACTGCTCCTTCCTGCAGCCCCACAGCTCCACCACAGCTCCCCAGCACACCCCGGGACTGCCAGGACACTCCTGGGGAAGGAAGTTCCCTTTCCCCATGAATTCCCCCCTGTTCCCCCACCCCACGTGGAGCCCTGTGGATCCAAGGATGCTGCATGAGCATCTGCTTCACCAGCTGATGGGGCAGGGAGGATAAAAGCAGCCCTAAACCCAAGCACCTTTTGGGGCAGCAAAGCCTCTTTACCCACATCCCTCTGCCCCAAACAACCTGCTGGTCCTGCACAGTGTGGCAGCCACAGGCCAGCAGGGATGACTCCGGGGGAAATAACTGCATTTCTGTCCCCAAAAACCCCCAGACTCTGCCCCTCCAGTCCTGGTGCAGCTCACCCCTCCTCTCCTGCCCCAAACACCCTGCAGGGTCTGGCTCTCACTTCCCCCAGCCCCAGCATGTAATCCAAGAGCACCGGGCACCTCTGATGTACTGCAGGCTGCAGACACAGCTTTCAGCCAGCTGTGACTACTTCTGGGACTTAAATCAGCCTCATCCTCCCCTCCCCCAGGCCTGCTGGCCAAAGCTTTCCCAGGAAATGCACCCCACGGAAAAACCTGGGAAAACAAGCAGGGTGTGCCTCGCCAAACCCCGAGCCCCAGGGGCTGAGCTGCTCAGGGTTTAGGGGGTTATGTGCCACGGGGAAAGGTGGGCATCAAACCCTGACCTCCCCAGGCCCAGAGCTGCCTCTGAGGATGGTACTCACCCCTCTGGATCCGTGCTCGGGCAGAGCAGCCGGGGCTGCCACCATCCCACGTGGAAGGGCTGAGGAAAGGAAGGGGTCAGGGCGGAAAGGCGGGGAGGAGGAGGAGGGTGCTTGGAGCACAGCATAATGCTCCATTCACGGTGCACCCGCCCCAAAATGCACCCACACACTTCGCTGCTGCTCCTGGAGCTGGAACACACCTCCCAAAGGGACTCAGCTCCCAGCATGGGTGCGATTTTTCCTCCATTATGTGCAATTTTAGGACTCTCAGTGACTGCTGGAGGAAGTGAGTGTGAATGAGCTCAGACCAGCCCAAGCTCTGACCCCTACTCCTCCTCCTCCTGCTCTGCCCACAGCCTCCACCTCATTCCTCCTGCACCTGCAGACTCCCAGACACAGCTCAGATATATTTTTTTATCCAACCAATAACATTCTGACTAAAATTCCCTAAATCTCCATGCTCCATGCAGCAAAAGAGGGCTTGGAGAAGCTTTCCATACCAGGGCAGTAATCTTCAGGGAGCTGAAGATGTGACAGAAATCCAGCGTGGTCCTCCCTGCCCACGGAATCCCATCCCTGCCTGCCCTTCCCCACGTCCCAGCACGGGAATATTCCCATTTCTGTGGCAGCCCTGTCTGTCTGTCCTGGCCACACGGCAGCTGCTATTCCCTGCCTGGCCAGGTAGATGGTGCTCAGCCGGCACCGAGCGGGAATTCACCCGCGCTGGAAGAATTCCCTCGCCTCTGATGGAACAAATAATTCAGCAGCAATTTCCACCGGCGGGTGAGGAAGGTCCCGCTCCAGCCCCAAACAAACCAACTCAGACCCAGCTACCCCAGACTTTCACCTCCCACTTCAGGCTGGGAGAGAGTGGATAAACTGTTACAAACATTTTATCAGAACCACTGCTTCCCCAACTCCCATTCCCTGCTGGAAACTCACTCTTGATGACATTTTACCCAACACCTTCCACCAGTTCTCCCCCACACATCTCCCACAAAACCTAAACACGGCAAAGCCCAGGGGAGCAGGAAACAATTTGCCCGTTTTTCCCCCATAAAATCAGGGGGATGGGGGCCAGGGGGACCCTCAGGGCCCCTCGTCCTGCCGGAAGCTGCCAGGGGGAGGGGGTGTCCAGGCTTTCCATCCCATCACCCCAGGGTCACCCTCCCCAGCCAGGCCGGATGTAGGATGTCTAATATTTCTCCAGTTCTGTTTTAACACTCACACCATCTTGGGAGCAGGAAGCTTAAGCCATTTCCTGCAAGGGATTGCTCTGCCCTTCAAATATTTTCAGCCTCGGTGCAAACTGTTTTAAAACCGAGCCTGGCAGCTGGAAGTGTGAAATCAGAGGAGGGGTTTGTCCAGGGAAAATTCAGTTTGTGAAACCTATCCAGCCCCCGCTGCTGCAGAGCAGCAAAATAAATATTGCTGCAGAGAATAAAAGAGAGCAATTAATCTTGCATGTCTGAAAAATGAGAAGGAAAAGCAGAAACTCCAAACAATGTTCTCTGTGCCTCTCCCAAGGGACACAGCACTGGTCCCCAGCAGAAAGCCACAGCCACATCCCCCCTTGTCTCTGCAGCCACGATTTGAAGCTTTCCCAGCTTTGCTCTTTCAATGGAGCCCAAATCATGGCTTTGGTTTGCCTGCCCTTCAAACGACTGCCCATAAATAATCTGTCCCACACACGAGCTGAAATAACCCCAAAGAGACCCTTCCCACTCCTCCAAGTGCAGAAGACAAACACTCATTCCCTGAAGCTCTGCAGAACGATTTTGGGCAGTGCCAGGACAGAGCTGGAAACCCCCCAGACCCCACAGGTCAGCAGAGCTCAGCCCCATGCCCACGTCCCCTCCCCACCCTGTGCCAAGGATGGGGACAGATGGATGGCAGCTCACCTCCTGCTGCTGTCCCTGGCTGCTCCAGCCCACGTGTCACCTGTGAGCACTGGTTATCTCCTCTCAGCTCCTCTCCAGGTGACAGGTAGGGACACGGGGCCGTGAAGGGGACACAGAGCCATGCCCCAAGGCCCACGCAAAGGGCTCTGCTTCCCCTGAGCTCCCACTCCCAGGGCTGCTCCTTCCCAAGACTTTTCTGTCCAGGAACTGAAGCCACGAAGCAGAAAGGAAACCCCAGAGCTCCTCCAGGGCCCTGCAGGAACCCTTCACCTCCCAACCTCAGGGCGTGCACTCCTGGGCTGTAAATAAACTTTTATTTACTACACAAAGTAGGGCAAGGAGGACTGTTTCCCTGAGGAATGGTGGGAGGAACATCAGTGTTGTGGCAGGATCTCAGATTTCATCTGACTCCACAAAGCAGTTCCTGGAGACCTCGGCAGGAGCCACAAAGGGCAGGGCAACACCTCTGCAGCAGCCACATCCCACTCAAATCCTGACTGCCCATCACTGCCAGGTCAAACAGGAATCCCTCAGGGGCACAGATCTGCCCAGACACCCTACACCCAGCACTGCCAGGCCTGGAGAGAACAGGGCTGGAGCAAATTCACCTCCTGCATCCCACAGAGTAGCACAGAGCCGAGGTCCAGCCTCTGCAGCTGGACTGTGATGGATTCACTGCTGCCTCCTAAGACCACCCACAGCCCTGATGTGCTGCTTGAACAAGGTTCCCATCACATCTCGGGGCACTGACCCCCCCAAAGCCAGGGCATCACCCTCAGCACTCAACTGCATCCTCTCATCTTCTCCAAGGCCACCAAAGGGGTGGACAGGGGGTCTCGGGGGCAGTGTGACCCCAGTGAGGGCCCCAGCAGTGAACTTTGCCTCCCACTTCCACCCCCTTTATCTGCATGCTGGGATGCAGGAGGAAGCAAGTTCAGCCAGAGTTTGTCTAAACAATTATGTTTTATCAGAAAAGCTGCTCAGATCTACTCCTATTTTTCCCAGGACATATGTGGACAATTCCAAGGTAATCTCCATTCTCCATCCAGCCTGCAGCAGATGGAAGCAGGGGAAGAGGACATGAGGCAAAGGGCATCCAAATGCCCCTGCTCTTCCCTCAGTGCCAGCAGCCTCCAACACTCATCAACCAGAAGGTACCATCCATCCCACATCTGCTCCCCACACATCCATTGTCTGCCTTCCAAATCCCTACTTCCTCTTCAAATCAGGGGTTTTTCAAATTCAGGGGCAAACAAGGTGGACTGGCAAGGTTTTGATACAGAAAACACCTGATACATCCCTTTCCTCCTGGACAGCTCAGGACCTCCCTTTGTAGAGCCACTCCAGTGACCTGGGCAGTGGCTTCTCCCACCCTGCACAATCCCACAGCACTTCTGGAAGCAGGACCAGCTAATTCCTGATCACCAGCTGAGCCTGGAAGAAGAAAGAACCCAATGCAAGGAGGGAACCTCAGGCATCTTGCCACGTTCACCAGCTCCATGTTACAAAGGAGAAACTGGAGTGGGTAGAGGGATTCCTCCAAGACAACAAAGGAGTGGACAGCAAAGGCAGGGTCCAGACCAGGCTCTCCTGCCATACAAACTTGTGCCATCTCCTCAGTGTTTTTCTGGCTCTTGGTCCATGAGTTGATTTCCACTGCAGATGAGGGGGAGCTGCCAGTGAGTGCCCTGAGTGCATCTCACATGAGATGGAACATGAGCCTGCACATTTGTAGCTTCAGAGACTGAAAGCAGGGACTCATCCTGTACCTCCATGTGCCAGAGCTTCAGAGGAGGGTTCAGAGCACACCAACTGCTCAGTGCATCAGCAGAGAACAGCACAAGCTCCCAGATCAGAGTAAATGCTGAGCAAAGTGAGCAAAATTCCCCATCCAGAGTCATAACACACAGGGGAAGCAAACACAGGCAGGGCCTCCAGCCCCAGCTGGGTAGGGCAGTTCCTGTGATGCCCCTCCAGATCTACCCAGCCCACATGAAACATGCCCCAGGTGCATTTGAGCTGGAGTTGAAAGCAATGCCCTACAACTCAAGACTTGTGAGTTACCACACAGCTGTGGCTGAGAAAGCTCCTTTGATGACCTTAAATATCATTAACTTTTACCACTGCCCTCTCCTCCTAGGCACCACATCCTTTTGGGTTCCCATCTAATCTTCTAACTGTGAGATCTCCACAAGATGAGCTTTTCTTTGAAAGAAGGAAGGAATGTCTGTCCCACTCCATGTGCAGCAGGTGAGGAGGAAAGGGGGGAAGACAGAGTCACTGTAAAAAGTTAAAGTACTATGGATAAGCTTGACACACACACTTCAGTACATGATCATCCACAGCAAAGGAACAACCTGACCCAAGGCAACCAGGTTGGCTGGAGGACTGTCAAGCACTCATGATCACAAGAGATTAATGCCCTACCCAGTTCTGTGCTGCTGCAAATCCCTTTTCACCTCCATCTCTGACTCTGGGAATATACAGGAGAACACCTGGTAAGACCACCTGACTCAGGCAAACCCTGGACATCTTCACAAGGGTTGAAAAGTTAAACATAAATCCAAGGTTACACTTGTATTTGCCAGAGCATCATCAACCTCTGAACTTCAAGGTGTTGGAAAATCCTGCATTTCAGCCATCCTTCATGGATGGACAAATGGCCTTTGCCATGCCAAAACCAGCCCACAGCTTCCACACAGAACAAACTGCAGGTGATACAAGTCCAGCAACCCCAAATGCCCACGCTGTCACTCCTGGGCTGGCACAGCAACCTTAGATGGTTTGTTAAAACTACTTGCTTTCCATAAATTCATCAACATCTGCAAAGTTTTGTTGTTTGCAAAATATCTTGGACCAGACCCTTGGGTCCAGCTTTGTCTCCCGGCGTGTCTGGTGCCACCTTCGTGCCAAGATAAACCAAAATGATTCAAGATGCATGTGACCCTACAGAAACCCTGTGCAGAGGCCAGTTCAGAAGATCAATGAAATGAGTGACCCAGATTTATCCAACCCAAAGGAAAGCAGCTCATCTCCCCACATCCCTCCTTTAAAACCTCTAACAGATGTAAGAAAAACTGGGCCCAAAGAAGTCTGAGCACAGGCTGCAATCCAAGACCAGCTGCTTTTTCCATTTATAGCCACATTCACTTCAGCTTCACCACAGCATTTTGGACAATGTAGAAGTGTCTGTGGGTCTGTTTGTTTGCTGGAGGAGTGTAAAGAACACAACTGGCTTGCTGTCAACTTATCTTTTCTGTCCACAACAACGTTTGATCTTCTGCAAACAAAGTTATTTCTCTATAATCTCAACTCAGCCCTCTGACAGAGTTTATGGAGTTGGCACTGCACCCAGCCTATGGTGTCCCTTCAACCACTGGCCAACAGAAACATCTCAGGCAGGGACAGCAGTCTAGGAATAGCTTAAAAGAGAAGGATTCCTTAATTACAGAAGGTTCATCACCATTGCCATCGCTTCCCTTCCCTGCAGACAGCAGAGAAGTCACAAAACCAGCAGCCAGGCCTTGCTGCAGGAGATCAAAGCAAACTCCTCGTTTTATCTTAGTCAAGATAACGGATTTTATTTGCCTTATCAGCCTGTAGGATGATTAACCCAAATGTGAGAAAGCTGAAGGATCCAAAGGAGCTGATGGGTGGGGAGCATGTTCCCCAGCACGACTGCCACGGGCTGCAGACATGCAAATAGCACAGGATAAACAGAGAAACTCTTGGGTCTGGTTCCTACATGCCCCCCTCAGCCAGGGCTGTGTCTCCCTTTGCCTTTCAGCACCACTTGGATGAACACAAATCCCACAGCAGGAAGGAGCACTCATCCCTTTCTCAGCCAGCAAAGGCACCTCTGCCCAGGGGCTGCCTTGTTTCCATCACAAGGGGAGTTTTCATCAAGAGGGGAACAAATTTTCATCACAGATGGGACTCAAGGGTTCCTGAGGGTGCTCAGGGCTCACAGCCCAGCTGGATGGAGCACAGACCCCATGAGCCACAGCCAGGTGACCCTGCAGTCTGTCACCTTCTGCCTGGAGCAGGGGGCTCTGAGCTCTGCAGACACACGTTCACCCCTGGATCCCTCCTGCAGGGGTGAGGAGGTGACATGGATGCACAGCCTCACCCACAGACCCAGCCCAGCCACGGAAGAGGCCTGCCAGGTCACTAAGGCCAGGGCAAGGGTCACTCTGCAGCTCAGCACGGAGTCACAGACTCGTTTGGGAAGGGACCTTAGAGACCACCCAGTGCCACCCCTGCCATGGGCAGGGACACCTTCCACTACCCCAGAGTGCTCCAAGCCCCATCCAGCCTGGCCTTGGGCACTGCCAGGGATCCAGGGGCAGCCACAGCTTCTCTGGGCAACCTGTGCCAGGGCCTGCCCACCCTCACAGGGAAGAATTTAATTCCAATATCCCATCTAACCCTGCCCTCTGGGTTGATGGGGGGATCCTGCTGAGTTTGAAGAGGCACCTGGCACCCTGGGTGGCTGTCCCAAAGTGGCCATGGGACAAAGACTCCAATGAAGCTGAAAGCTCAGAGATGGTTCAGACTGTTTTGCACAGACCCACGTTGGGACACAGAGGAAGTCACATCCCTGTTTTAGGTGAATATTCCCATTATTCATTCAATCTGCCTTGATTTATCTAAACAAGCCATTTCCCCGTGTCCTGTCCCTCCATCCCTTGTCCCCAGTCCCTCTCCAGCTCTCCTGGAGCCCCTTTAGGCACTGGAAGGGGCTCTGAGGTTTTCCCTGGAGCCTTTCCTTCTCCAGGTGAACACCCCCAGCTCTCCCAGCCTGGCTCCAGAGCAGAGGGGCTCCAGCCCTTGGAGCATTTCTGTGGCTCCCTCTGGAATTGCTCCAGCAGCTCCACATCCTTCTGAGGCTGGATACAGCATCCCCAGAGTCACCCTCTCCTGGTCTCAGGCGTGTGGCAGGGAAAGGAAGTGGGAACTGTGGTGTTTCCTATGGGAAACTGTCCCTTTGCATAATGAAGCTCCTCCAGGGGAGGTCACTGCTCCTCCTGTGGGCCCTCAGGGACTTCCAGCAAGGCAAACAAACCCCCCTGGCTCTGCCTGGCTGCATGGACAGCCTCATTTCCTGGGGTGTGTCCTGCCCAGCTGGAGCTGCCACATGGGACAGCGTCCACACAGGCTGTGCCCACACACAGAAGGGACACGTGAGTGTGACCAGAGATGGACACAACATGAGGAGCTTGGGGACACCATTCCTGGGGGACAGAGAGATCCAGCACCATCACAGCCACATCACCCACCCTCCTCCTGGCATCCTCAGTGCCCACGTTACACCCCAAAAAGTGTCGCCCTAAGTTTTTCTTGCCTTGTGAGTGTTTGGAATTTTGTAGTGAAGATTCTCACACAGCTTCATGTAAACTATGTATATATTTGGAATTATCTACTTTGTTTACATATTTCTCCTCTAGAAGAAGAAATATAATTGATGGCAATGTTCACCTACAAAGTTGGAGAGGTGGCAACCTGTGTAGCCAATCTTTTGCCTTCTGTAAAAAATGTATATAAACAGAGTCAAAAATATTAAAATAAAACTTTCCTATCTAAATTTCTGCTGTCTGTCTCGTCCTCTGTGTGTCCAATGCTGCGACACAAAGAGCACCCCAAAACATGCCCCAAAACACACCTCAAAATACATCCCAAAACACACCCCAAAATGCACCTCAAAATACATCCCAAAACACACCCCAAAACATGCACCAAAACACACCCCAAAAAACAAAACAAAAACCACCTCAAAAACACACCTCAAAAGGCACCCCAAAATGCACCCCCAAAAAATACACCCCAAAATGCACCCCAAAACACCCTGAGGGGCACTGGCTGCTCCCTGCACAGCCAGGGACAGGGCACAGACAGGGTGGGGAGCAGGCAGTGCCCTCCCCTGCACGTGGTGTCCTGG
This sequence comes from Trochalopteron elliotii, assembly GCA_024734555.1. NCBI lineage: Eukaryota > Metazoa > Chordata > Aves > Passeriformes > Leiothrichidae > Trochalopteron > Trochalopteron elliotii. Next base: position 562,787 of record JANPWX010000075.1, read on the forward strand.
ATCAGGCAGTGTCCCTGTGATGGGACACACTCCTCTCCCCTACACATGCTCCTGCTCTTCCTTCCAAGTCACTGGGCCTGCAGGTCTGGATTTTTCCAGATTATCTCATTTTTTGGCACCTGAGTTCACAAACTGAGACTCAGAGTTTCCCACTCAGCCCCCTCCATTTGGAATCCTGGGCTGTAGGAATTTTCCCATTAAAAATAATAACAAGAACAAAACAAAAAAGAAAGATTGCCCATAACCTAGCCTGGATCTGTCAGCTGGTTTTGGAGGAAACATTTCCCTACAGCTTTCATCTCTTTGTACAGTAAAAGAGCTGGAAATGTTGACTCACTGCATCTCCACTCAGCCCTGGGCTCCCCATCCCAGTGAGGCTCACTGTGTTAACAGTTGTCTAAATCCTTATAACCCCTGCAGCCCCACACCTGGTGTCACCCTAGTGGCACAGGACTGAAGAAAAGTTACCCCAAAAGGCTTGTGTGGCTTCACTTCTCCATCCCTGGGCTTGAAACTTGTAGGCTGCAGCCCCCACCACAACTTCCCAGCACACAGCAACAGGTCCTGGCTTTTCACAAGGATTGCAGTGGCTCTCAAAGTTTCCTTCTTTCTATTTAAGTATTTTTTAATTGCTTATATTTTAGCCCAACTCCATGGGAGTTCTAAAGAAAAGTCCTTCCATAATGGAAAAAAGAGGGGAAACAGTTGAATTGCTTTGCTCTCCTGACGTTGCCCTGCTTGTTGTGCAGCAAAACAGGGGGCCCTGCTGAGTTTGAAGAGGCACCTGGCACCCTGGGTGGCTGTCCCAAAGTGACCATGGGACAAAGACTCCAACAAAGCTGAAAGCTCAGAGATGGTTCAGACAGTTTTGCATAGACACACGTTGGGACACAGAGGAAGATCACATCCCTGGTTTAGGTGGATGTTCCTATTATTCATTCAATCTGCCTTGATTTATCTAAACAAGCTCCAGAGCATTCTTGCCATGAAGGCCCAGGGGCAGGAGCAGAGGTGGGACAGAGCCTGCCTTGCTGGCTGAGTGCTGTCCCCAGGCCTGGGCAACCACAGCAGCTTGTGAGGAGACAAACAGGAGCATCAGACCAAAGCAGCTTTCACTTCTCCTCTGGGAGTGCTTCCAATCCATCACCTGAGATCCCAGAACTGAGCCTTCACCCAGCAATGAGCCATCAACACAAACAGCTTTACATTGGGGAAAGTGGGAACAGACCAAAATAGAAACCATTAACTTTTCTGGGGGCAGCAATGCCTTCCCCCCTCTCCAAGCCTGACCACCACACATTGCAAGGAACAAGAGAAGGCAAAGATGTCCAACCACACAAGCACAATGCCAGAGGTGAGCAGCACAGCAGGAGGGGATGCTGTGGCAGGAGGATGTGGCAGGATCACCCATGACAGATTTGATGTGGTTTTTCCTGAGGATTCACCTGTCCCTCACCCAGCTCCTGAGGATCCCACGAGATTTCTTCATTGCAAAGGGCAGGTGGATGTCTCTGGATGAAGCCCTGCTGCTCCCACAGTGATTCCCTGCTCCTCTCCTCACAGGGATGAACCAGCTCCTGCCACACTGGCACCACAGCTCTGCTCAGACCTGCCCCACCAGCACAGGGAAGGAACATCCTCCTCTGCCAGCTCCATCCCAGCCCAGTGCCCCGGGACTGGGAGTGAACTGCTGCCCACAGCAGGAGCCTGGGAGAGGTCACCCCCACCCAGGGGTGCTGCTCACATTTGGATATTCACATTTGGTAATGTGAATTTGTGTGTCCTGCACAGCAAGGACAATCTCCCACAGTGCCCAAGGCTGTGGGTTCAGAAACAGCCCTTCCCTTCACCTTGTTTTTATGGCTATTTTTAATTACTTGTGCCTCTTTCTGCCCTCTGCATGTTCTCCCCTTGCCTGCATTCACTTTCTGCCCTCTGCATGTCCTCCCCTTGCCTGCACCCACTGCACAGCCCAGCTCACATTGTCCTGGCAGACTCCAGATCCAGCAATCCACATCCCCTGGACATCCCTTGTCCCAGCTGGGGAGCACCAGCCACACAAAATCCCCATTGACATCTCCACTGGAGATTTTGGGGACACAAAGTCCACCTTTGCAGTGGCACATCCCACAGGGACAGGTGCCTCTGTCCCCTCGCCCTGTCACTGCTGGCCCAATTCAATGTTTTACCAGCACAAATGAAGCAAATGCTCCCCAGGGAGTGCAGGAGAGCACAAAAACTCAGAGAGGGAGAACATGGATGGGCAGGAGTATTTCTTGCCCCGTCAAACACCTCCTGCTCCCCTCCCACCTCGGGAAGGCCAGCTCTGGAGTGGGCTCAGCCAGCCACGCTGCCCTAATGAAGTTCAGCACTGGAATTACTCCTTTCCTCTGTGGTTTGTTCTGAACTGCCAAGCTCCCTGTGACTGTTATTCTCCTCTGACCGGCCCCTTCCTGCACAACACGCTCTCCTGCATACCTCCAGCAGCAGGGCAAGGCAGCTGAGCCTGACAGCTGGGGAAGGCAAGTCCCAGCACAGGAGTGAGGGCAGCTGGAGGCAGCTGCCTGCATCCCCTGCTCAGCTGTTTGTGTTGGAGAGGCACCAGCAATGGGATCCAGGGGTGTGCAGTGCCCCAGGAGCACCTCCTGCTGACCCAAACCCTGGAGCAGGAGCTGCCACACGTTGTCTCTGCTGCAAACATCAGAGAGGCATCAGAGACATCAGAGTTCCCCCAGCCTCTTCACTGGGGGGGGTTATGGTGGGGGCCAAAGGTGCAGTGGAGCTGGTGAGCATTGGCAACGTGCCTGCACCCATCCATGGGACATCCTGAGGGTCCCTGTGCAGCCCCCCCAAATCTCTCTGTGTTCTTGCACCAGCAGCAAGGAAGAGAGGCCACGGACCTGCCCACCATCACCTTAGGGTGGGTGTTGTGGAGCAAGGGGAGGAGCACCCCAAAACGGGGTCCTGTGTGAGAGCAACCTCAAGTGATGGCAGTGGAGGAGGAGATGATCAGGAGGGGACCTGTGCTTCCTGGGCTGTGCCCTTGTGCTGACACACAGGGAAAAGGAGACAGAGCCCTCACCACCCCACCAGCTTTGTCTCCTGGCTCCTCGTGGCAGTGGGGTTGGACCTGGGTGATCTTTAGGGTCCCTTCCAAGCCAAACCATTCTGTGACATTTCTGGGAGACATTGGGACTGAAAGACCCTTTTGTACCAGCCCCAGGCTGGCTCGTGCTGCAAGGCAGACTCCAGACAGCTGGGCTCAGGGGTAATACTCATCCCAGCAGCTGTCCCTCTCTCTCCCCACCCCGGGAAGCTGGAGAATTCAGACACCCTTCTGCTCTTAAAGTGCCCAGCCATCTGTGGGGTTCAGAGCTTGGGACACTCAGAGCAGCCCTGACCCAGCAGGACGAGGCTGAGCACCCACCCACAGGGCAGGATGGGCCTCCTGGGCACCACACACAGCAGCTGGGGACACAGAGGGGGGCTCACACAAACCCCATCCTTGGGCTGGGGCTCAGAGCTCAGCTGTGCCCAGCTGGAGACGCCCCAACCTGTAAAAAAACCCAGCTCAGAAAAGCCACACCTACACCATGCACAGTAAGAAAAACCCACCTGAGCCCTGCAGGTTTGATATCAGCTCCCCTGCTGACTCCTGGCTGGGTTTTACACCAGCACACACCACAGCCTGGCCTCTCTGCACATCAGTGTGACCACAGGGCTGCACCCAGGAGGTGGATGGAACCCCTGGTCCAGCTCCAGGGCCAGGCATGGACCTCCCAGGTGCTGGCTCAGCCACCCCACCCCATCCCACAGCCCCCAGGGAGAGGCACAGGGTGGGGAGGGAGGGAGTGCCCTCCACCCAGCCACTGGATCCCTCACAGAAGAGAGCTCATGGGCAATGGAGAATGGAAAAGTAATTAACAGGTCTGAAAGGAAAATCTCCAAAACATTATGGAGAATAAATGACAGCTGGCAAGGGAGGGAAGCTAGCTTTAATATGGAATTAATTGAAAACAAGATAGAGCTAATACAAGCCAGGTCTCCAGTTTAATAGTGGCTCTGGTCCATGTTGTTATTAGACTTTGTCTCCAAGGTCAAAAAACCCTGACTTCGGCTAATAAAGAGGTGGTTCCTGCCCCACAACCACAAACAACACCAAACAATGATATCCCAACAACACTTCCAGAGCCAACACCTCTCCCACACCTCAGAGCCTTTCCAGGGTTCTGTGGGTCTGCACACAGGGCCTGAGCTGGCAGAACTGTCATTTCCCAGCACCCAGGCTTTTGGCATTTCCTCTTTTCTTTCCTTCTAGACTCGACAGAATTTCTTATTGAACCTGACAGCTCTTTCAGGCAGGATAAACCCAAGGCTAACAGCTCTGCCTGTGGACACATCTGAGCACAGATCCCAGAGCAGCCTCCAGACGTGTCACCACAGGAGCTGTAAGAGCAGCACACAGCACTTGGCATCTCCTGTGTGACACCTTGATGCTTTAAGTTTCAGCTTTCATGTTTTTCTGATTCTGTGCTGCCCAGGGGTGCAGCTCTGAGCCTCATATTAAGTCCTTGTAAACTCTCTTCACAGAGCAGGGAGACAAAACAAATCCTTTTCCTGCTGAAGACCAAGGACAACTTTCAGGCCCAAAAGCACAAACAAGGGTGGGCTGAAGGGAGGAACAAGAAACACGGGACTTCATAATCTGAATTAAACAATTAATTCATAATCTGAATTGGACAATTAAACACCAAGATGCAAACGGACCAAAACTTATCAAAATGTGAGATCTTGTGACTGTTTGTCCATTTTGTGACCATTTTGGGTCCACCTCGGGTGTAGCTCTGGCCAGGCTCTTGTCCTGCCCAAGGTGTGTCCTAGAGGCCTTTCAATAAATATCTACTTTATTCTCCAGCTCTGTCCAGTCTCTGTTCCAGGTCATGTAGGAGCACCTGAGGACGGCAGGGAGAGGGAACTCTGCAAACCCGAGACACTTTTGAGAGAACACGTGGTTTTATTGCAAGGGTGGTGGGTAAAAAGGGCCTTCTGCCTTCAGCCACCAGCCTGGGCTGAGGGGAAGCCCCAAAGAGAGAGAGAGAGAGAGAGAGTGTAGGGGTAAGATGTAAGGTAAAGGCAGTGAGGTCAGAGGTAAGAGGCGGGCCAGGTAAGAGAGGGTAAAGCAAGAATAAAAAGAACCTTGTTACAATACATTATATCTCCTTATGTGTTGAATATTCTAATTTACAATGACCAACCCACACGAGATACAAAACCTACAGACTTTGCATACAGCCTATAAGAACTGCTGTATTACCATATCACTCTGTATTCTAAACTCTAAAGACTATCTTCTTATCTATCTTTTCCCTGATACCTTGGCAGGGTGGGATGGGGCTGCCATCCCCTGGGTCCCTTAGCATCCCATTGTTTGTTACAATCACCGTCTTCCAGCCTGCCATGATCACATCTCAAAGCTGGCTCTCATTTCTATTTCATTCATAAGTTTTATATTCTCGGTATCTCTTGCCAGGCAACCATATTTGTAAGCTTTTCCTGTCCCATCTTTCCCAACAAGGTCAGCCTTCCCAAGGCCTCACCCTGAGGCGTTGCCTACCCCGAGCCTCACCCAGCACCGCACTCACCTTCTTCTCTCTTGGGCGGGCTCTCCACGGGCACGGGCTGAGGCTTTGGCTCTGCCTGGTGGTGCTGGGCGGGCAGGGCAGGCTCTGAGCTCTCTGCTGGCCTCATGGCCGGGCCCTCAGCAGCTTTGGCCACCTGGATGTCCAGGCGGCGCGGGGCTGGGTCGGGCGCGGTGGCGGCGGCGGTGACAGTGGCGGTGGCGGCGGTGGCGGGCTCGGCCCGGCGCTGTGGCAGCTCGGGGATCTTGGAGGCCGGCGGGGCCTCGGCCCTGCGCAGCTCCTGGGGCTTTCCCAGGGTGATCTCAGTCCTCCTGGCCGCCGCCTCGGGGGGTTTGTGCCCCACATCGGCCCGTTTGAGGCCGAACCGCGACAAGGCCGAGCTGGAGTTCTCCACCTGCTTGGATGAGATGTCGATGGAGATTTCTGTTCTTCTGGACACCGGCTCGGGCAGTTTGGGTCCAGAGAGCTCCACTCTCCTCAGAGGGGGTTTGGGGGACCTTTGGACTGTGGGCTCCGCATGGCGGGTGGGTGGCTCCGAATTCCTGGCGCCGAGTTCCTGAAACTTCTGCGTGGAGCTGGACACGGTGGACCTGAGGAGGGTGTTTGGGGCCCGTCTCTGTGGGGTGGAGGAATTTGAAGACTGATCTACCTCCTCGACCTCAAAGGATCTTTTCAGAGCTGAAAAACATGAAAAGTAGTTCAGGATTTAGTTACCATCCACCTGAGTGTCTCCAGAGATGCTCCCAGACTCTGCACAAGGCACGTAACTCCATTTCTGCTCCTTCATCCCAGGACTCATAATCCATTTAAGTAGCTGGGGATTAAAGGCCCTGCCTCTTCAGACAAGTTAAAAACCCAGTAATAAAATAAATCAGGGCCAGGAAATTCAGCCCCAGAGCAGAAATCATCCCCACACTGCCCTCCATTCCACACTTAGGAGGGAGCAGAGGGTCCCACCATGGTATGGCAGAGCAGAGCAGGGCACTGGATTTGGGGGAAGACAAAGACCCATTTTCCAACACCTCGCTTTCCCTCTCACATTCAAAGGATGGGAAGCAACAGGAGTCTGGGATGGGCTCCCAAGGATGGGGACCCAGCTGGCATGGGCAGGGAGGGAAGCACAGAGAGATCCAACCCCAATGTCAGCCAAACAGCAGAGAGGAAAGGGAGAGGAAACAACAGAGAGAGGAAAGCACCAAAGCACAACACTTAACCCCCCCCTTAAACCCAGGATGGCTCCCACAAAGGGCACCTGGTGACAAAATAGTCTGTCTTGCATCTCAGAAATATTCACACATTGGTAGAAGAAGGGAGGGAGGTAATAAAGAAAACTAAAAAGCCTTTTGCTTAGATTTATCTGTTTTCTGACTTCCGTGGAGCCCTCCCAGCCATGCCATCACCTGCTCACAGGGGTGGGATGCTCCCTGCAGCAGCCCCTGCCCTGCAGTCTGCACTTGGCACAGCCCATGCACTGCAGCTCTGTGTCCAAATCACAGCTCTCAGCATCCCCAGAATAAGTAATCCAAAAAAAGCCCCACACTGGAAAGCTGTTTCAATATGTTCCAACTCTCAGGTCTCCAACCCTGAGCTGGAGCTCTGACCCTCCAGCACCGATTATCTAGTTTCCCTTCTCCATCACACACTTTATCCAGAAACGAACATTTTAGCTGGTTTTTTTTGTTGTTGTTGTTTTTTTTTTTTTTCCCAAAACCCCCATGTTTTAAAACAATGCACCAGCCAAGGCCAGTTTGCATTTTGCTGGAAACAAAGCGAGCGGAAGGGACAACCCAACGGGGAGCCCTTGCCTGGCCTTGAGCAAAGCTGGGTGGGCAAGAGCAGCATAGGGCACGGCCCTGGCAGCTCTCTGAGAGATGGAATCACAGTTCTGTCCACATCTGGCTCTTCAAACCTGCCTGTCACTCCTCCAGCCAGCTCAGTCTCCACCCCTTCCCTTTAACAAGCTCCATAACCCCCTGAGAGACGTGTCTGGAGGAACAGGGTAAATGCTCTCAAGGAACCCGGCAGCAAAGGAAATGCTGATGAGGATCTTTCCTTAATGAACATTGCTCTGGAGATCCCTCAGCACCAAGTGGTTTGGGGATTTCTTTCTGACCTGCTAATGAGCTTTGGATACAAAGAGCCCTGCTGACCTCCAAGGCTTCCTCACACCAGCCACATCCATCATCTCTGCTCCTCAGAGCCCTGCTGCCCCTTCCTAAAGAAATGGTGGGTAACCCCATTGCAGTGCAGACCCACATGGCCCTTTCTTTTGACTTTAAACCCCACAAAGTGTCCCAAGCCCAGGGTAAACCTGCCCAATGCCACTCATGTGGTCTTTCTGGAGCACAGCCAGCCCCTGGCCTTATCAAAGGGCTGGACTGAATTACAACACCCAAAAATGGCTTCTTTCCAATTCCTTCTGGGCCCTGTGGCAGAAAAGAGAAAAAGGTCAAAGCCCCAGGCACAAAGGGGTTCAAAAAGCCTGAGGCAGAGCTGCAGAACCATGATTACAGTCCCAGGACAACCTGGCCCTCCATATAACTCCTCCCTCGTGCTGCGGTGCCAATGGGCAGGAAGGGGGTACTGAGGGGCTGGGCAAGGAACCTGCACCCCAAAGAGGGGCACAAATGGCTCAGCACAAGTTCTGACAACAAAATCACAAGGAGCCCCAGGTCTCAGTGGCATTCCCTCCCCAGCAGGTCACTGACTTGCCTGGGGACAACCCAGGAGCTTTCCCAGCCATAGCTCTGCAGGATGGGATGTCCATCTCATGGTTTCACAGGGATTTCGGTATCCAGCTTGTCCTGCTGGCACATTTGGCCACTGCCCTGAATTCAGCATGGTCTGGAGAAGCTCAGACATCCCAGGCATGAGATAGGAGAAGGACTGTGACCACAAGGGTTTGTGTTTCCACCTCTGATCAGAGCCCCACTGCCATGAACACAGCCCTCAGGAATGCCACCTTCAGCAGTGGTGGCCCTCAGAGGGACCAGGCATGGCTGCAGTTCCCTCCTCAGCATTGCCTCTCTCCTTGCATGAGAAGAGAGAAGCACCTCAGGAAGCACAACAGCTCTCAAAAAAAAGGAGAAAAAACTTATAAATAGTGTGTCCTGCCCAGAGCCAGGAAAGGAAAGTAAACAGCCTCTGCTCCAGATGACCCTCCTCCCAGCTTCCTGCAGGGAAGTGTCCCTGCTCCTCACAAAAACTGGAGCTGAAGGCAAGGCAGGGCTGTAGGGCCCCACAGCCCACTCCCACCTGCCATGCCAGGGTCCCCCATGGGCAGTTGTGGCTGAATCTCTGTGTCCCCAAGGGCTCTCTGTCATATCCCTGACCGCCCCAAACAAGGTGTCCCTGCCCTGAGCAGGGCCTGGGCTGGCCACACTGCAGGACCATCCCCACTATTGCATTTTCCAGGGGGTTTTGGACACAAGCAGGGCTTCCCCAGCCCCACCTGCAGCTTTCCATTGACCAGCTGGCATTGGAGGCAGCTGGCAGGGAAAGTGGCAGAAGTGTTGAGCACCACCCTTCCTTCCCTTCCTCTGGAGGTGCACGTGGGGCTGGACCTGCCCTGCCTTTGGCATGTGCTTCTTTCATCCAGTTCCAGACCCATTCAGACATCTCTGGTTCAATCCATCACTGCTGAAGGCAGCGGCTTTTGGGCAGGGAAAGCCCAAAATCCCCTAAAATGAGATTTCCAAGCACTTCCTATTGGATATAACCTCTGCAACAGCCCACCACCATCATCCCTGGGCTGGGAACCTCTCACTGCAATGTCCCTTTGGGGACCAGACCTCTGCAAACCTCTCAAGGCCACAGTGTTTTGCTCAGCAACCCTCAGCTCTGCAGGGTTGGCTTCAAAAATACCACTGCTAATCCCCCTGTTGGATGAGGGAGGCACGGGGTTGTCCGAGGTGCTCTGCTGGCTGTGCACAGGGACACTCCCCTCTGAAAACTCAAATGTGCTCCATTGCCAGACAGGCATCTGGGGCCAACAACTGTGTGCCTTCATCCTGCTCAAATACTCCCCAAGCAGGCACGGGGGATGAAAAGGAGAAAACATTGATTTCTTTTTCTATTTTATGCAGCCATGCTGGGGATGGCTGCACAGTGAGGCCACAGTGTCCTCATGGTCACCCCCCAGCCAGGCTCCAGCAGGTCACACGCCAGCAGTTAAAGCTGCTCTTCAGGGATCCTCTCAGCCAGGGAGAGAGGGCAGAGGTCTGGTTCAAATCTCAGCAGCTCATGCAACAAACTGAGATGTTGTTCCACAAGTGAGTGCCACTGGGGACTCCCACATGCACACAATGTGCATCTTCTTCTCCTCTTGCAGAAGGAGAGTTCCTCCTTGGGAGTCCCAGGCAAGCCCAAGGGTGCCCAGATGCCATGCAGGGATGTGGTTCCTGCACAAGGACTCCACATGTCCCAGCTGGAAGCTCTGGAGCACACACACACTGTCACCATGCTCAGCCTGGCTCTGGGCACCCCGGGGGGGTCAGCCAGGGAACATCTGCAACATCTGCTCCTCCTCCCTTCCCTTCTCCAACAGAACATCCCACCAACAGGCCAGGGGAGGCTTCACACAAGGAAACATCTATGCACAGAGTGCAGGAGGAGACCAAAATAAATAACAAGGGATGCTGACTCCTCCGGGACCCCCTTCCCAGCCGGAGCCTCCAGCTCTGCCGTGGCTGCAGCTCCCAACTGCTTCCCATTAAACATCCTGTGCCCCTGGCGTGGTCTCTGTAACCCCGGGGTTACAGTTGCTTGCTTGCTTAAGCACAGAGAGCTTTCCTTGGGTTTTTGGACACGTCAGAGGCTCGTGGGGCCGGGGCAGGCGGCGCCCCGTTATTTCCCACCACACAATGGCACCGTTTGAGAGCCAGGGCCTGCTCTAAACTGCTACCAGATGGTCACCTCCTGTTCCCAGGCAGGAAAGGGGGGAGGCTGCAGCTCTCATCTTTCAAGGAACCCTTGGAAACCCAAGCCAGCATTCACTGCTCATGGCCCTGAAAGCTTCCCAGAGCCCTGTCACAGGCAGCAGGGTGCTCTGCTGGCCCAGGCTGAGAGCAGAGAGTGTTTGCCCACCTGGGTCTGGCTCATCCAAACCTGCCCTGAGTGATGCCACTGAAGAGCTGCCACCACCCATACCAGAGATGGGTGCATTGGAGTGAACTGAGAGCTCAGTTATGGGGTCAGGCAGAGTGTTCTGCATGTACCTATAGGGTATAGCCACTGTGTATGAAACCTAAAGGTCCCACAGCAGAAAGGGAAGGGAGCTGCTCCCCTGCTGCAAGGCCAGAGCAGGATATCTTTACCCCATCCTCAACAACAAGGTGCTCCCAGCTCCCCTGAGCCCCTCAGCAGGGTCAAAATCATGGGTCTGAGATGGAAAATCCCTGACAGTGCAGGCAGCAAGAGATGCTGCACAAGCTGGCAGGATTTTGTGAATACACACAGCTTCAAAACAGCCTGAGAAACTCAGATCCCCTCTTACATCCACAGAAACCAAGGCAGGAAATTTTAAAGGCACCTTTCCCAGAGCTTCTGGTGCTCTAACAAAAGAAAGAAGAGAAGTTAGGGTTGCTGGGGCCCCTCCCCGTGCTTGTGCCAGGAGGCTTCACACTTTTCCTCTACCAATAAACCAACCTTGCTGCACTACCTATACAAAATATATATCTGTATCTATCTATCTCTCTAGATATATTTATCTATATATATCTAGTGACACTCTGCTGTTGTACCCTGACTCTCAAGCTATGCTGGGTCAGGTTATGAACAGTTTATGCCCAAATAAATCCTTTCTCTGGTTTCACAGACAAGCTTTGAAAGAAGTTCCAGTAGATTTCCTGGTCTGAATCACATGTACAAGAAAAGCCTGACAACGTGCTGCCACTATGCAGGCCTTCCTGAATGGGGTAAACAGTACCAAGAGGTGAGTTCTGGTGGAAATTTGGGGATAAATGCAAGTTCAGGGCTCTGACATCAATCAAAGCTGCATTTCTCTCACTCACAGCAAGGTATAAAACAGCTTGAGGCTGATGCAGCAAACTGCTCCTTTCCCAGAAATGAACTTTGCAAAAGCAAAGTCAGGACTAAGAATAGAAAAAAAAAAAAAAAATCACACTCAGATTAATACAAAATCACAGCTTTCCAGTCCCTATAATGCAGTTCTCAAAAGATTTTAGCTTGATTCTCTATTACACTTGGGTTTACATAACCATTAACTCGCAGCAAAATGCTTCCAGATCAGACCAGTATATTTTACACCCCTTATATTCATTTCATACTTGTACAGAAAATTACATAAAACACAGGGTATCCAGCCCAGCAGATTGCATTACTGCCTCACTCCAGCTCCTGTCTCCGGTCTGTGCTCCAGTTTCCTTTCGTGGGGGGAGGAGGAAGGAGAGAAATAAATCTTTTCTGTGCCTCCCATGGGGCTGTAGATTTGGTTTGGTTCACTAATATTTCTAAAATGCCTCCAAACGATTACCCAGAGACAAAAGTAGGATGCAGATGGTCCTGCAGAGCCCAGCCTGCCCCGTGCTGGTGCCACAGATGCCATCCCCAGGTGTCATGAATCCAAGGGACATGGAGAGTGAGTGACCAGCCTGGGTAGCAGGGACAGGGTGATGAAATCAGTGAAGTCTCCATTTGAGAAGATGCTTTGATGGATTGTGTTGCAACAATGCTGGTTAAAAAGCTACAGGAAAAGGGTAAATTGGTGAAAGAGGCCAAGCAGGGACCCAGGAGCCCTTCATCCCTGCAGTGCTGCCCACTCCTGCTAATTGCTGCTGTCCCTGCAGCCAGCTCTGATGGCTCTTGGAGGGGACACCCAGCACTGCAGTGAAAGCTGTTGTCCAAAAGTGCTGAGGGCTGGCAGAGAGCAGAGCCCTCCTCCTCCTTCCTCCTCCCTGGGAAATGTGCTTTGAAAATTAAAACTAAATCCATCCTTTTCACATTTCCCTGTATTTTTACTTCCAATGGCCAAGATGAAGGAGTCCCAACCCCAGTCCTCACCACACTCCTTGTCTCCCCAAACCAGTGCAGCTGGCCAATGCCAGTAATCCCTGTCACCACCCCCAGGGCTGGGAGAGGCTGCAGAGCACCCACCTCACCCTAGCAAGGGGCTGCACAGTTTTGTGATGCTTGGGTCCCAAACTGCCACCTCTATTGCCAGGAGGACAGTGGCACAGACTGATGTCACAGTGTCCCCTGCCCTGCAATCCACAGGAGGCTGGCTGACACTGCCTGTGACACTACACCTGGGCAACAGGCACCCCATCACCCCAAACTGCCCTGGCCTGGGTGCCAGCAGCACTGGGAGGACGCAGGGTCACACACCACCCATGGCATGTCCCTTTTTGGCACACAAACCAACCAAGAGCCAGCCTGGAAGGACACTGCTCGTGGGCCATGCTCTAGAGGTGTCCCCAGGACACCCAGGGGCTGAGCTCCCTCCAGCAGCCTCAGAAAAGCAATCAGGGTAAAAGCCTGAGTCACAGCCATCAGGAGATGAGAGCTGTGCAGGAGAATGAGCTGGAGCTAGCAACAAACTCCTTCTTGCCCAAGGGCTGCTCCTTACCTGCACTGTTTGTGGCAGGGAAGGAAGTGAGGAGGGCTCTCCTGCACCTAGGGGGGCTCGCCCCACGATGGCACCAGCACAGCAGCTGGGTACAAACTGCTGGTGCCACCAGAGGGGTGCCAGCACCAAACAATACCCAGTGTGAAATGAGAGGTGGCCAGGACACAACCCCATCCCTGTGAAGGGCATGACAGCCCACAGAGAGCTCCCCTGATGGACCCTGATCCCCACCAACCAGGCACACCCCCACCAGGAACTGAACTCAGACCCACTGACTCATCTTACAGGCCTCAAACAAGCTTAACCAGGATTTAGGGTCACTTGGGGCTTGTTTCCTCCATATCCCATCTCTAAAGACCAAAGAGGTGCCAGAGCTCACTGCAGCAGGAGGGGACAGGAAGGTTGGGAGATGGAAAGAGCCCACATGATATTCTTGCAGAAAGGTGCAACCTTAAATATCAAAGTCAGAAATGTGAATATCTGGAGTGACTATGGGCTCTGAAGTCTCCATTGTTGTCTTTGGATTTATGACACGCCCCTGTCCAGGTTTTTGTGGCTGCTGTCTCAGTCCTGGCTCCTGGGAAAAAGGGCTGAGCATCTCCCTGCAAGGAAGGGCAGCAAACCAGAAATTAAACTAGCACCCAGTGAGGCCATGGGGCATGCAGAGGTGCCAGGTTAATTAATGCCTGGCAGTAATTTAGCCCCAGGTTTGCTGGTGTGTATTGGCCAAGAGCTGTGGTCGCTCAGAGCTATCAGACCTGACCCAACATGTTCCAGAGGTGCTTCCTACTCACTTCAGTGCCCCAATTCACCAAGAGGCAATGAGCAAAGAGTGCAGCATTTTAGGTGAGTCCCTTACTGAGGGAAAGGTGCTTCCAAGATCCCAGAGACTGGGAAGAGCCAGCATGGGTATGTGCTCCAGCCCCTGATTCACCTCCAGGCACCAGCACCATGCTTGCAAAACCAAAGCAGCTGCCCTGGCTCTGGTGTAAAGACCCGTCCCCTAACCAGAGCCAGAGGTGATCCCCAGAGCCCAGTTCATGCAGCTTTGAGAAATCACCTTTTCTTCCCTTTCCCACTCCCTCACAACCTTTTTATTCCCAAAGAACTAGATTTATGCAGGGAAAATCCCAACCCACCGCAGCAGGTACCCACTGCTGTGACCAGGCAGATGCAGTTTTTTGACTTTGTGGCTCAAAGGCAGGTCCTGCAGGGGAGGATACAGCTTCTGCAGGGGAAGACACAAAACTTCCCTTCCCACAGGCACCTTCCTCTGGCTCCTTCCTCTGCCACCACGTGAGGATTTGGCAGAAAACTCCCATCCAGCCCATCCTTCTGTCTCGGACTGAGAAACGTTGATGTGGAATAAGAGAGATAACACTCTGAAGTGGCTGTAAAGCCCAGCTTTGAGGGTATCAGAGGTGGCTTTGCTGTCTTGGAGCACCAGCTACATCAGTGAGCAGCTCTGGCTCTGCCCACACTGAGCTGGGGACAAAGAGCTCCAGAAGAGACCAGCCGCAATACGACTTTCTGTGGACAGCCCAGGAAATCCAACAATTGAGGAGCTTTGCTTCAGGCTGGGATGATCCAAGATGTGAATCGGAAAGATCTTTTTTGCATTTCCTTTTCCAGGCATTGAGCCCTGGCACACGAGGGACCCTTAGTCACACGCTCAGCTCCCAGCCCTGCGTGCGAGCCGGGCCGGCGCTCATGCTGCAAACCCTTGGGCTGAGCTTAGGGGACACACCTCAGACCTGAGCTAGACACTCACACAAACACAAGGCACAGCCCACCTCCAGGGCTTTCCACTCTGCTGAATTCAAGGCACATCACCCCCCGCTGGCACGTTCCTGCTAATATTAGCCCGGGGCTGAGTCGCAGCATCCGCAGCACGCGGCTGCAGCTGCTCCCCGGGGCAGCAGGAACGCCGGCTCCGCACAGCCCTGGGGATGCACCACGGCCACGTGTCCCACAGACATCCCGGGCATCTGCCCAAGGAAATTTTAAGGACGAGTCCCCGAGTTCTGTGCATGTAGAAAAGCCTGTTTATAATGCAGCACCCTGTTGCCCTCACAGTTTTCTTGCTTGCAAGTGTTTGAAATCTTGCAGTGCTGTTCTCACGCGGCTTCAAGAAAACAATGTATATTTTTAACATTTATCTATTGTTTACATTTTTCTCCTCTGGGAGGAGAAATATGATTGATGGTGATGTTCACCATCCAGGTCGAAGAGGTGGCAACCTGTGTAGCCAATCTCTCGACCTCTGTACAAATGTATGTAAGTACTGGAGTCAGATAATAAAAAAGAGAAGGTTTCCCTTGACCTGCTGCGTCTGTCTCGTTCTTCAGGCAGCCTGAAACAGACACAGCACCCTCCTGAAAATGAGCTGGGTGATGGTTTTTTGGTGGCACTTAAAACTGGGATGTAACTTAGCATGAGTTTGTACCTCCCTGAGACAGAGTGCGCTGGTGAAGTACCAAAAATACCCTGCACTGGGTGGTGAGAGAAGTGTCTGGAAAATGTGCAATAGTAAGGAAGAGTAAATAAATAAAATAGCCAAAGAAACCTTCTGATCAGCAGTGTCATGTCCTGGCAGGGCTGGAGGTTCCCCACCCAGCTCCACAGCACTGCCAAGGCTCACCCACCAGGCAGCACACGCTCCCCAAGGGAGCTGGGCTCCGAGCAGTAGGAAAATCAGGGACTAAGAGCCACCAACAAATGCTGTCTCATGGTTTCTGCCAGAGCAAAGCTGCCAGTCTGTGCCCCCAGACACCACACAGAACTCCTGGGCACCCTCCTGCCTCTCCACACGCTTACAACCCTGCTCAGCATTTCCATCAGGCACAGCTCACACCCACTGTGACAATTTGTGTTACAACATCACAGGGAAATGAATCTGGTGCTGACTGACAGCACTGGCAAAGGCAAGGAGTGCCTGGCATCAGTGCTGCCAGCTCACCACCAAGCAAGGGCCAGCAGAAACACTCCTCAGTCATCCTGGGACTCTGCTCAGCAGGAGCCACATCCCACCAGGATGAGGGACTGGAGCAGATCTCTCCTGCCTCACTACCAGGCAGCAGATACTGAGTGCACAGTGCTTTACACCTCTGGCAGGAGGATGAGTTCCACTCTGTGGAATGATCTTTGTGCAGCATCACAACCAACCAAAGCTGTGAGCAGGAACATCCAGCCCCTCCTCTGTGGAGCACCATGGACACCAGCACCCCACATCACTCAGCCTGGGCTGGATCAGGGAGGTCTGGGGTGCACAGATTGTTAACACACTGCACAGGCATCTCACCAGCTTGACTCAGCACTGCAGCCTCCCTTCCCTGCACCTTAGGGTCTGCGTCTGAGACCCCGGGGAGCTGAGGGACCCACAGCCTCCTCTGAGGCAGAGGTGAGCTTGGAAAGCACTGCTGCAACCACAGCTGAACCAGGCACACTCCTGAAAACTGCCAGAATCTATAAACCCAGGGGCAGAGCTATTATGCTCTGTACATCCTGGCAAACCACAGACCTAATGATGCTCTGCCCCATTAGAGACAAGGAAGCTTTTGTCAGTCAAATAAGGGGGATTAGAATCACAAGAAAGGGTTTGGTTGGAAGAGACCTTACAAATCATTTATTTCCAACCCCACTGCCATCAACAGAGAACACCTTCCACTAAACAAGGCTGCTCATAGTCCCATCCAAACTGACCCTGAGCACTTCCAGGGATGGGACATGCTCAGCTCCTCTGGGGCAGAAGTCCCTGGACTTTTCTGGTGCCCTCCTGCAGGACCTGCTGGTCAGGGCAAGATGGGCACTGTGAGCATCCCCATCACAGCATGGGGCACAAGAAAGAACACTCTGCTGTGCTCTGTTTTCTTCCCAAATGTTACTTAAACTGGAATCAAGTACCTGGTACTGCTTCCCTCTCCCCAAGGGCCCTTGCATCCTCCTCAGGCTCACTGAGGCTGCCAGCTCCACAGCCAAGGCTGCAGCTCCCTGCCTGCTGCAACACAGCAGGGACAAGAAACCAGGCAGGGATGCTGGGAGGAAAACTGGCATGGATACTGGGGGAAAACAGGCAGGAACAGCCAGGGTGACTGGGGAGGGCAGGCAGAGTGTGACTGGCTGGAACAAAGGGAGCTCTGGACGATCTGGTGTTTCTGCTCCCTGGTATTTTTGGCAGATCTTTCCTGCCTGGCCAGGGGCTGCGTGGGGTTGAGGTACCCACCCAGCAGACAGGAACACTGCATCTCCTGCCCTACAGGCTGGTGATTAATTGCCTGCTTTTTTGGGAAGCTGCTGTGCAACCCTGAGAGCTAATTAACTTGTGAAACAGTAGCCCAGATCCCTGCTCAAGGGCAAGGCCAGATCTTTTGGCTTCAGATGCACGGAGCTTTCCCCAGCCTGTCCCTCTGCACAGGCAGGAACTATTAAGTGCTCCACAGACAGAAAATAAAGGCAATACAGAGCTGCTCGGTGCCACGAAGGAGCACACACAGCCCAAACAGGCAGCCCCGGGGCCCACAGCAGAGCCTTCATCGTATCCGAGTAGGGAATTACTCATTCTTCAGAGATTCAAATGCAATTGGGGCAGCGAGAGGGAAGCTGTAATTACATCAGCCCTGCGGTGGGGAAGCTCACGAGTCCCTCAAGGACAGTCACAAAGGCACCCTTGAAACCCCAGCCCCAAAGGGGTGCTGGGTTCGGGTCACTCTCTGTGTCCCCACACTTGTTAACTCCAATGTTTCTGAGGGACGTGACTTCCCTCAGCCTCCTGCTATGCCCTCCACTGCCAGCTGCAGCCGGAGAAAGCCCACGGGCTGGAAACAGGGGAGGTGATCGTGTCTAAACCCTGCGACAAGCACTGCAGAGACCCCAGCTTTGCCACCCGTTTCCTGCCTGACCTGGAAGAGGAACCCCTGTGCCCTGAGCTTCCTCGGCTCCCCAGCAGGAAAAACAGCAGAGCTCCGCTTCCCGAAGGCCAGGCTGGGTTTCTCCAGGAGGCGGTGGAGGCTCAGCCTATAGCGGTGCACNGTCGGGTTTTTTCTTTTTTTTTTTTTCTTTTTTTTTTTTTTTTTTTTCTAGAAACCGCTGCACAAAGCTCCGCTTGGGTCGCTGCCAGGACGCGCGAGTGCGCAGGGATGGAGCTGCTCTTCCAAAACTCTGCTCGGGAAGATGAGCTCCCCGGAGCCGAGCTCTCAACGCCTGCTTCAGGCACAACCCCCCCAGCCCTCTTCTGCCTGTCTCTCACTCCCAGACCCATCTGGCAGCAGCACGCTCCCCGCTAGCTTGTTTTCTTGCCTGAAAAAGCCAGAACACCAGGCAAGAAGAGGCAGAGAAGCCGTCCCGGTCCGCACGCCCCGAGGGCTGCACGGAGATCCTGGATCAGCGCTGCGGCCGCTGGAGCTCTGCCACGGGACAACTGCAGAGCTCTCCAGGGCAGGCAGCTCCCGCTACGGGGACACGAGAAACTTGGGATCGTTATCCACATCCCAGCTACTCCAGGGCTGTGTTCGCACCCCAAAGCTGGGAATCAACATTAGGGCCTCTACCTGACTTTTTGTTTCAGACTTTCAGTC